>JAJPUD010002408.1:0-116081 GCA_023553655.1 Myrmecobius fasciatus | reverse complement strand
TCTCTCTCTCTCTCTCTCTCTCTCTCTCTCTCTCTCTCTCTCTCTCTCAGTCTCTCTGTCTCCCTCTCATTCATTTCATTGTCTTGAAATTATGAAAACCTGGCCCCCAGCCCTGTCTTATAACCCCTAGTCACTCTCTACAGTATAAAATATATTTTCTCTAAAGCCTCCAAATACACTAGAACAAGAGAAAGAAAAAGTACATTCTCCATGTTCTCAGATGTTACTTACAGACTCTTCCCAACTGCTAGTATCATTCACCTACCTCCAATCCGTTGGACTATGTCACACCATCCAAATCCTGACTGCTATTATATTCCAATCTCCAGGTCACTCTACCACCTTTTCCTAAGGAATCTATCTATCACCTGGTTCACAATCTTTCCTCCTACTATCCATGTTAATGACTTCAAATCCAGATTTCCTATTATCTATAAGAAACTGTGTGACTAAGTAAAAATTCAATTATTTGTATAATAAGGATAATATTTGTACTACCTATTTCACAGGTTTACAAAACTTAAAATGCTATAGAACTAGGGAACATAATCACCAGCAATGTGACACAAAGTTTAGATCAACATTTTCAATCTCACAAAAATTACAGACTCCCTTTCTGCACATCTGCAGCATCAGGCATCAGCACAGCAGAGAAAAACAAAGGCAAAAGAATTGGAACTGAAAAACAATTAAAATGCCAGATACAAGAAAGAACAAAGTGAGTTTTCTCTCCTGGAGTTCTAGAAAACAACTTTAGTTTCAAACCAGAAACTAAAATACTCTTTTTCTGAAGCTTAATTGTGATTTTTTTTTTTTTTTTTTTTTTTTTTTTGGCTGAGGCAATTGGGGTTAAGTGACTTGCCCAGGGTTACACAGCTAGGGAGTGTTAAGTGTTTGAACTCAAGTCCTCCTGACTTCAGGGTTGGTGCTCTCTATCCACTGCACCACCCAGCTGCCCTTATTTGTGATTTTCAAAGGGATAATTCACTTCATTTTCTATATCATCAAAAATCTTTTGAGTACCACTTACCAAATAGACTTTTCAGAAATTGTTATCAAGTGTGAAGATTGTTTTTATCCTTAGGCAAAAGTACAACCATCATCCTTCTGTCCTTATGAACAGGGAATAGCAACCCAGAGAGGCAAAAGCACTAGGCTTGGGATTCAGGAAAATGGCTTTCTGGTTTTAATTCTATAGAACCATGCTGCGTCCCCTTGGGACCTTTCTGAACCACCTCTGTAAATGGAGGAGTTAAGTTAGTAAAGATGCCTTCAAAAGGACTATAAATTCCAGGAAAACAGTGCAAACATCTAAATTTGGAGTTCTCTCAGTGTTCTAGAACACTATTCTGCATATATTAGGGGAAAGAACATCCTATTTAGTGAAAGAGAATTGAATTTGAATTTGAAATACAATCTAGAATCCTAATTTAGCTCCAGCACTTATTGAGTTGTGAATCATTTTAGCTTCCTCATGGGATAAAGTCCCCTGTAGTTCTATATTCTATAATCTAATGGCACAAAGAAATATGTAAACAGTATGGGCAATAACAGTACAAGAAAAAGGAAAGATCCGGTACCATCCCAACCTTTACAGCTTTTATCTCCTGTCTAAACCATTTCCTACAAGCATGCATAAGTAAGCAACAACCTCACAGAGACTCACTTTCTTCAGCTAGAAAGTATGGCACACTATGGTAACTAGGCAGCTGGGTGGTACAGTAGATAGAGCACTGAGCCTGGGGTTAGCAAACGTCATCTTTGTGACTTTAAAATAGCCTCAGAGACTTCCTAGCTGTGAGACCCTGGATAAGGCACTTAATCTCTTTTGCCTCTGTTTCCTCACCTGAAAAATTAACTGAAGAAGGAAATGAAAAGTCACTCCAGTGTCTTTGCCACAAAAATTCCAAATGCAAGTCACAAAAAGTCAGACATGAGTGAAATGACTGAACAACAGCCACTGTGGGACTAAATGGTCTCTACAATACCTTCCAGCTCTAGATCTATGATCTAAAAGCTTAATATTTTCTTAATACTACTCCATGCCCCAGCCAGACCAGGCCACGAGTCACTCTCTATATACATTCTTGATGCCTTTTGTTCACACTGTTTCCTATGCCTGGAGCATAATCTCTAGTCCTCCGTTAAATTATTAAAGTCAATTTAAATGCTACCTTCTCTATAGGAAACCAGGTGGCCCAAGAGAGTACTCAGAATGGAGTCAAGAAGAACTGAGTTCAAATTCAGCCTTAGAAATTTGCTAACTGTATGATCTGGCTGTCAGCTTCAGTTTCTTCATCTGTTAAATGAGTATGAAAATGACACTGACCTCCTAGAATTATTGTGAAGTTAAAATGAAATATGTAATGAATGTTTCCTTCTTTCTTCTAAGAAGTTTTTTCTGATCTTCTTCCATTGTTAATGATCTTTTTTTAATGATACCCCACTTACTTATATACTTAATGATACCCATCACCTTACTAATATACACCTCTTTCTCATATTTGTTTATATGTAAAATACCCTCTCTCATTATAAATTCTATGAGGGGAGGAAGCCTATTTTATCTAAACTAAGCATCTTCCTCACTGTTTGGGACAATGCTATGCACATAGCTGTCACTTAATTATTTGTGATACAGCATCACAAGGTTGGCTAATTTCCTTAAATGGGAATTTTGGATCATCAGGAAATTAATACTGATAATTGAGCTCAAAAATGGAATCACCATTCCCAGAAGGTAGTGAGTTCCCCATCTCTAAAATTCTTCAAGAGGATGAAGGGCTGACTACAATTAGGGAAAAAAATAATTTTTCAGGGGAGAGGATTTTGGGAAGATTGGGGATAAGGTGAGTAAATTTCAAGTTCTCCAGATTTCCCCCACAAACTGAACAAATTTGTCCCTCAAGGTGAACACAGACTGGCGCAGTACAGGGGTCCTTCTGGAACAACCCAAGAAGATCCCAAGAAAGACCCCAGGCCAAGGATTAACCATTATGAAGAGCAAATACCCCCCAGGCTAACTCCACAGAAAGAACAAGTGGGGCTCTCAGAGGCTAGCTGGATTTAGCTGCAGTTTGAGCAAGAACCACTGAAACTTTCACCTCCCAGACTCCTGGGTCTGAGTCTGGGAATTCTTGAGTGAACCCCTGCGGATTAGGAACATCAGGCCCAGTTGTGCCGTAGTAATAGGACCTTAAGGGAGAAGGAACCAATTCAAAGAGGGTGCAGAGAGGCAATGGCTAGGAGTTGTAGGAGGGTAGAGTTTTTCTTTGGGGTTCCAGGTCAGAGGGGAAAGGTAAAGAAAAGCTAGAGGCATGATCTCTCCACCCCTCCAATGAGAGGTGTTTACACTAATATTTCTCAAAAATATATATATATATATATCAAAGAAAGAACCCAATCATAGAAATTTACTATGGGAATAGGGAATGCTAGGGTTCATCTGCAGAGAAGGATGCTGAAGTAAAAGAAGTTTCTTCTACTCAAAAGAATAACTTTGAATGTCACCTTACCCAGAAAGAATTTTATAAAACTCAAAAAACAATTTTAAAATCAAATGAGACATTCAGGAAAAACTAAAAAACTAAATAAATAAATAAAAATCATCCAAGGAAAACAAGAAGATTATGGAGAGAAAAAAAAAGTTAATCAATTAGAAAAAGAAATACAGGGTCTTAAAAACAAAAATAACTCTTTGAAAATTAGAATTGGCACCAGCCCTGAAGTCAGAAAGATCTGAGTTTAAATCTGATCTCAGACACTTAACACTTCCTAGTTATATGACCCTAAGCAAGTCATTAGCCCCAATTGTTTCAGCCAAAAGAAAAAAGGAAGGAAGGAAGGAAGGAAAGGAAGGAAGGAAAGGAAGGAAGGAAAGGAAGGAAAGGAAGGAAAGGAAGGAAAGGAAGGAAAGGAAGGAAAGGAAGGAAAGGAAGGAAAGGAAGGAAAGGAAGGAAAGGAAGGAAAGGAAGGAAGGAAGGAAGGAAGGAAGGAAGGAAGGAAGGAAGGAAGGAAGGAAGGAAGGAAGGAAGGAAGGAAGGAAGGAAGGAAGGAAGGAAGGAAGAAAGAAAATTAGAATTGGGCAAAGGGAAGCCAGTGAAGCTATGAGTCCAAGAAATAAATGAATAAATAAATAAATAAAAGAGGGGCAGCTAGGTGGCACAGTGGTTAGAGCACCAGCCCTGAAGTCAGGAAGACCTGAGTTCAAATCTTATCTCAGACACTTCCTAGCTGTGTGACCCTGGGCAAGTCACTTAACCCCAATTGCCTCAGCAAAAAGCAAAAAAAACAAAAACAAAAACAAAAAAAACAAAAAAACAGAATATAAGGAATGAAAAAATAGAACAGAAGGTGAAACATAAGAAAAACAGGTCTAAAGAACAGATCAAAAAGAGAAAACGTAATTGGACTCCTGAAAGCTGTGACCAAAAAAAGAATTTTGACATTATGATGCAAAAAATAATCCAAGAAAACTGTCTTGGAGTAATAAAATATGAAGACAAAGCAGGAATAGAAAAAAATCCGCCTATCCCACTTCAAAGAGATGTTTTATAAAAAACATATAGGAATATTATCATCAAATTTTGAAACCCCCATATCAAAGAGAAAATTCTGAAAGAAACAAGAAAAAAACAATTCAAATATGCTGGAGCTACCATTAGAATTTTACAGGACATATCAGCAGCCAAAATAAAAGAACACAGGTCCTGGAATCATATACATTGTTAATCAAAAGAACTAAACTTGTGGCCAAAAATATCATATCCAGCAAAATCATCCATTGAATGAAAAAAGAATGGATATTCAATGAACTTGAAGATTTTCAGGGCTTTCTTTCAATCAAACCCAAACTCAATAGAAAATTTAGCATATAAGAGTCAATATCGGGGCAGCTAGGTGGCACAGTGGCTAGAGCACCAGCCCTGAAGTCTGGGAGTTCAAATTTGGTCTCAGACACTTAATACTCCTAGCTGTGTGACCCTGGGAAAGTCACTTAACCCCAATTGCCTCAGGGGCAAAAAAGAGTCAATATCAAAGATCAATTTCAAGGAACTTAACATGGACAAACAGTTTGTGTTTTTTATCATGGAAATGTATACCATATATTTAAGATTGGCATCAGCAATTAGATAGCTCAAAAGAAAGAGTAGGGCAGGATGGAGTATAAACTGACTATAAAAAGCAAAACTGCCTATAAAAAAGGTAAAAATAGTAATTATGTTATACAAATGAGGTGTAGAGAAAGAATAGACAGAGGTACTAGAGGGAGGAAGAGGGCTCACAGTTGTGAAAACCTACTCATATCACTATCATGGGTTAAATAGGCAACACAATATATTTATTATGTGTATAGCAACCTCCAAAATCTATTTTAAAAAAAAATAAGGGAAGAAGTATGAGAGGAAAGGGAAGCAAAAGATGGAGGAGGAAGAGAAGGGACAGATGGGGGAGAGGGGAGGAGTTAAGTAATAGCAAGGCAAGTTAAAGAACAGAATTAAAGCAAGAGAGTTACACACTTTGTTAATAAATTAAAATCTCATCCAGTGTTGCATATCAATTTATCTGGGGGATTCAAGTGGGATTGGGGGTAGGGATGGGTAGTAATGGTCATACCTTCCTTATGCTCTACACACCACTCCCTCTACCTACCAGTTAAACATTTGTTGCTCCAAACAAAACCAACAAGGTGTTTTTTTTGTTTGTTTGTTTGTTTTTTAGTTGGTTGGTCGGTGGGTAGGTGTTGTTGGGTTAATTAACCCAAATCCTTAATTAATAGTCTCTAAACTATAGGTAGAGATTGTCTAGGCCACACAAAGCTAGGTTCAAACAATGCAGTAAGGTTTTCTTCCCATTTCCACAACTGAATAAACTTTTCTCACAAAACAGAATTTGGATTAAACTCAAAATTGAATAGAAATGGAACTAACCTAGCTCCCAAATTGAGTCACAAGTAGTTAACACAATTCCCACAATTAACTACTTGCTGTCCTAATCCCCTTAATTCCCTCAATTTTCTCAATTCCTAAAGAACTATCAGACCAAATGAGGCTTTCTCTACAGTGAGAGGGCCAGTACTGAATAAATCCAAGAACAGCAAGAGTCTGGTCCAGGTATTTCTTGAGACCTGCTCTCTGTTAGGGCAAGCCATTCAAACTATTGGCTCACCATCTCCCAAACAATAAATTATACATACTTGATAAATTTAGGATAATCTTGATGGAGAATACAAGGGACAGGACCAAGGCATTTTAACTATACTATTTCACCCTTAACAGGGAATTAAAGATTTACTTGAGGTACATACATTAGCGTGATAATTTCTGCTATTTATTACTCTATTCTGACAAATACTTTGGTATTTATAAACATCACAACTATTCTGTTGGTATTGATGAGCATCACAACTATGCTATTTACAATTCTGTGTTGATAAGTATCTTGGTATTGATAGGTAAGGTGGATACTGAAATGTCAAAGTATGGATTGTGCATTAACCCTGAAAGATATATGATATCACCTGAAGGTAGCTAGTAATATTGTAACACTAGTCTAAAAGGTACATAAACCCTGGCACTCAGATTAATAAATGTATATTGTAAAGCATATCTTCCTCCTGGTCTCAGAGTTGTCTGGTAGTCACCACCTCACCCTTTATGTGAGAAAATAAACCATTTTCTCTTGGTGCTAGTATAATAACACAGACCACTGTTAGGAGAATGGGGTAGATATTTACCCACTTTTTCTCTATCACTAAGGAAACCCCTCTGGCTCCAGGTTCACACAAATTCCAAGTGCTAAAATATACCAGCACTACAACATTCACCCTTTTCTATTACATAGGAACCCATCCTCTCTGGACTCCCTCACCCAGAATGGATTTAACCTAGGGCAGGGGGGGAATAAGTGAGGGGTACATAAAAATTTCCCTGGGTTCCTTAAACAAAAAATGCATTCAAATTTTCTGCAAGAATCCCTACAACATATAAAGAATCCAACTACAAGTCAGAATTCACCCCTCAGTAAGGCAAGCATGCTAACTTTTTGTTTAAAAGGAAAACAAACTCAAAAAAGCAACAAAAAAAGTGTGAATTTGTGCAAAAGGAATTAAATAATTAGGCCTGACACTCAGGATTCCTAGACCATCAGAAAATCTTATCCTAAATATCTGTAATCCCTTGGGATCTCAAACTCTTTGGTTTAGAGCATTACAAAGCAAGCAATCTACATCTCTTTAAAAGCAGAGGACAATGAATATGGACTTTATCCAACCGCATGCTCTAGAAGAATTGCTAGGACCAAGCTGAGGATGTGATATGGCACCACCTATGATCTATTCCACAATACGTGTAGGTGTTTAGGAAGTGTGAGAATTGTGGAGCCTTTTTCAGGGCTGCTTTCCACCTTCAGTGTCCACCTTCATCCAACTCTCACTTGTGTCTCCAGGAAGCTATAGCATGCACAGCAAGCACATCATGGTAAACCATTTCAGCAGACAGATTAAACCAGGATGAGAGAAATCAATGGGCTCAAACCTGTTGGCGAGTCAGAGGTATTTCTACCTCAAGTCGGTGGATTGGGCAGATGAGAACAATATGTCCCAATAACCAGAAAGGCAGTAAAAGCAGGTGCCCCCCCTGATGTGTTTAGTGTTTGGTTAAACAATGAAGATATCAAGGTCACCCTCTGAACCCTGAGCAATTACCAATCATCCTGACTTTTGTCTTACCACCAGATTTTGATTGATTCTGGAAGACAGAATGGGGTTGAAGACTTTGTGCAACTCTGCTTCACTTAAATCTAATTTATGCTCAAATCAAAAGATATAACCCCTACCATCTAACAATTTCTACCTACTTCTTCCTGTAGCAACTTCATGGATGTACCCAGAGCAGCAAACATTGGCGTGTAATAGACTATGTTATTATATGGAGAAGAAACAGAATAGAGGTGCAAGTGCTGGACTGACCATAGATTTATCCTCTCCAAGCCAAACATTCATATTAAACAAAAATGGCAGCCCCAGTACAAGACGATTACCAGAAGTCTTACTATCTATGGATTAGGAAACTTCTCCACATTGTCACTAACTTGCAGGGAAAGCTATGCCAACACATAGCTGGCAGCAGTAGAACAGAAAAGGAGTATGCAGCTTTCAGAGATTTGTTATAAAGCATCTACTCATCTAAGTCAGAACAATCATAACATGATAAACATCAAAATCAGTTTGACAAAAATGATGGGAAAAACAAGAACTTCACAGGGTAAGCTGACTGGATAGTTTGTCCAGCTCTAAGAAGGCAGCATTTAAGTTCATCATAAGTAAAGTGCAAGCAAAGCTTAGAGAAATGGAAGATTCTGGGTTCTGTAAGAAGGCAAATGAACTTCAGTTTTACACTCAAAGTATAAATCCAAAGCACTTTTATGATATCCTGAAGATTATTTATGGACCACAGACTATGATGCATTTCAACTGCTCATAATAATGGACCATATTAAATGATAAGGACATGATCCTGAAATGGGCTGAACACTTTCATGGTGTTTTCAATAAACTGTTATGAATCAGTGCTAACATCATGGACTATCTACTTCAGGCTAAAATCAATGCCTCTTTAGTCAAACTTCCATCTAAAGAAGTTTTTAATATCATTAGACTCTTCTTGTATGAAAAAATATTTGGTACTGATTCTTTTCCAACTAAGATTTATTTAGTAGGAAGTCTACTTCTCACATAAAAGCTGACTAAAATTCTCTAGGTTATATGTCAAGAGAAGGTTATCCCCCAGGAGTTAAAGGACACTTCTACTATCCATCTCTACAAAGGAAAAGGAAACAGGATTTCTATGACAATCATAAGGTATTGGGGGGGGCCCTTTTAATCACTGCCTGCAAGATTGTGAGACATGGGACACTGACACAGGGTCACTTAAGCATGGCATGTAATATCTCCAAAGAAACATGAGATATGCAAATTTTAAGACATCTCCACTCCAAATGTTCATATGGACTGTTTGTACCCATCCTGTAGTAGGGTCTTCTAAGCTCATATTGATTTGATTAGCAACAGTTGAACACACTGCACCTTGACCTCAATATAATGATGCTATCACCCTTCTTAAACTCAACAGTGTTATTTCCTTTTATAATCAACCAGCAGGCACAATTTGCTTTCCACAGTCATTTACTAAGATGGCATCATAAGAACAGTAGCTACAAATATTCCCCCCATAAGACCCGGGATATACTCTTCTACAAATACACATGGCAACCATGGGGAGAATGGGTTCAAATGTACAATGACAGTTAGGCACAGACATAGGAAACACACAGCAAAAACAGCCCACAACTCCTGGCACTGTCTTAAAGAACCTTTTTTCTTTCTGGATTCCTCATTTAGCACTCCTTTTGGGGTAGTGTTCTGCTGACATGGTTGCTCAGCTGGGTTCTTA
Source organism: Myrmecobius fasciatus (assembly GCA_023553655.1). NCBI lineage: Eukaryota > Metazoa > Chordata > Mammalia > Dasyuromorphia > Myrmecobiidae > Myrmecobius > Myrmecobius fasciatus. The sequence goes on along the minus strand of JAJPUD010002408.1, from coordinate 106,629 downwards.
AGGCCCACTCCCTGTCACAGCTGGCTTCCTGCTCTGCTGCCAGAGGTTCTCAAAGCTGTTTCTTCCTTCAAGTAACTGTCTTTCTGCAGCTCTGTCTCTGGTGCACCTGCACTGATCCATGCTGGACACAGTATCATCAGTCAAGCAGCTTTCCTTCAAAGTGGCAGGACCATAACTCTCCTGCCCCAAAATCAAAGATCTGACTCTTTTTTCACTTCTGGAAACTCGTTTGGAACTGTGTCCTCTTCAATTCTTCCAGGGATATACTACCCAAAATCCCTAGTTTGTGCTGTCAAGTCAGTCATGTTTGACTCTACGTGATCCCATGTGGAGTTTTCTTGGCAAAAATAATGCAGTGGTTTGCCATTTCTTTCACCAGTTCATTACATAAATGAAGAACTAAGGCAAAAAGAGTGAAGTGACTTGGCTAGGGTCACATAGCTAGTAAGTATCTCAGGCTAGATTTGATCTCTGGTCCTCCTAACATCAAGACTAGCACCTTATCCAGTGCACTATCACTGCCCCTAATCCCCTTTCCTCCCCACGTCCCAAAGACACAACTAATTTATCTGCTCCGATAAACCAACTATTTCCTTCTTGGCTCAGAGGAGTACTGAGGGTTATAGGGGGTTAAACTTTGCTAACAAATTAAATCCTCATCATATGTAACAAGATTTGGTGGCTAAATCACCTAGCTAAGATCTGATCCTTAAAGGCGATCTAGTTCAAACTCTTCATTGAAAAGGAGACCCATCTGTAAGAAATGACCAACAAGATGATTGCAGAGAGGCCTGGAGAGACTATATGAGCTGATGCTAAGTGAAATGAGCAGAACCAGGAGATCATTATACACAGCAACAAGACTATATGATGATCAATTCTGATGGACATGGTTCTCTTCAACAATGAAGTGATTCAAACCAGTTCCTATTGTTCAGCGATGAAGATAGTCATATACATCCAGAGGGAGGCCTGTGGGAACTGAGTACAGACCACAACATAGCATTTTAATGCTTTCTGTGAATATTTGCTTGCATTTTGTTTTCCTTCTTAGATTGTTTGTTTTTCTTTTCTCTTTCTAGATCTGATTTTTCTTGTGCAACAAGGTAACTGTATAGATATGTATACACATATTGGATTTATCATATATTTTAACATATTTAACATGTATTGAACTACCTGCCACCTAGGGGAGGGGGTGGAGGGAAAGAGGGAAAAATTTGGAACAGAAAATTTTGCAAAGCTCAATGTAGAAAAATTACTCATATGTTCTGTAAATAAAAACCTTTAATAAACAAAAAAGAAAGAAAAGGAGACCCAGAAAGGTCAACCAACGTGCCCAAGGTCACATGGTACTAAGTGGCAACATTAGGATTAAAAACTAGATCCTTTAATTCCAAAATCAAAACCTTTCCCACGGTATTCTATTAATTTATTCAATTGAACAATTTTATTCCATTTTCCTAGAATTAAATGCAGGCACCATAAAATTATTGATGATTTTGGAGGAATAACTAAAAACATGGCAGGATGCACAGAAGCAGAGGGTACTGTTCAATTAAGCACCAAGGCTATAGTCAAACTGCAAAAGAATTTGTTCATTTCTTTACTGAACACAGAAGTGAGCACACAGAACAAGTCAGAACGTCCTACAGCAAGATCAGGAGTTCTTACTCAGAATATGCTGAGAACTTAACATAAATAAGGCACTTAAAATCAGATGGTCAAAGTCATGGTTAAAAAAAAAAAAAAGGGCCCTAAGCTGAATAGAGAAATGTAAATGTAAAAAACATAAATTGAAAGACAATGTCATATGAGTATACACACATATATAAATACAGTTCCAAAAGTTTTTAGTGCAGTTTTTAAGATGAAAAGAATGAGAGAGTACATTCAAGAGAGAATAAAAGTGACTGTGAGAATAAGAGAGAAAGAATGAGACAGAGACAGAGAATGAGAAAGACAGAGAAGAGAATGAAAGAGAGACAGGGAATAAGAGGCAGAGACAGGGAATAAGAGGCAGAGGCAGAGACAGAGAATGAGAGACAGAGGCAAAAAGACAAAAAATGAGAAACAGAGAATAAGAAAGACAGAATGAGAGACAGAGAGAGACTGAAACACAGAGACAGAGACAGAGACAGAGACAGAGACAGAGACAAGAGAAAGACAGAAACTATAGCCTGGCTCTGAAATCACGGCTCTCAGGTTCTGGTCTGCTTTAGCCAGGACAAGTCACTGAACTTCTCTGAGAACCTTAAATGAAGATCACAGTTGCAGCCCTATCTGCCTTGAAGGATTGAAATAAGATATGCCACAATGGGTCACCCCAATGTATACACACAGGTCCCGTCCTATCTGCACTGCCAAATGCTGCCTAATCACATAACAATATTTGGAGCTAAATTGTCTATAGCTGCATGAAAACTCCATTTAAAAAAAAATTGGATATAAAGGAATTTCTGTAAATTAAACTCATCATCAAATCTATAATTGGCAAATAACATGGTAAAGTTGCTAAGGCGAGTTGAAGTACATATGATAAGAAATCACAGAATTTTAGATAATGTAGTTAAACCTTCCTCATTTTATAGAGGAAATTAAAGCCTAAAGAGTTTAGATGGTTTCCTACTAGAATAATTTATATTATTTATTATGTTATTATATTATATTATTCATTCTATGTTAGATGCTGAGGAGGAGCTTTCTTCTCTCACCTCACTCCAGCAGATAACAGTCTAGCAGAGGGGCAAGAAACAAGCTCAAATAACTCTCAATAAGTATATCAAAGACTGATCCAACCATTCTAGAGAGTAATTTGGAACTATGCCCAAAAGGCTATCAAATTGTGCATACCCTTTAATCCAACAGTGTTTCTACTGAGTCTGTATCCCAAAGAAATCATTAAAAAAATGGAAAATGGCTCTTTCTAGCAAGTCCGGGGCCAGACCGAGCGACATGGGCCGGGTGATCTGTGGTCAGAGGAAGGGCGCGGGATCTGTCTTCCGCGCTCACGTGTAGCACAGGAAAGGGGCCGCCAAGCTCCGGGCTTTCAACTTTGCCGAGAAGCATGGCTACATTAAGGGTATCGTAAAGGATATAATCCACGATCCAGGCCGAGGGGCTCCTCTTGCAAAAGTAGTTTTCCGGGATCCTTACCGATTTAAAAAGAGGACAGAATTGTTCATTGCTGCTGAAGGCATCCATACTGGCCAGTTTGTGTACAGTGGCAAGAAAGCTCAGCTCAACATTGGCAATGTCCTCCCAGTTGGCACTATGCCTGAAGGGACTATAGTGGGTTGTCTTGAAGAAAAGCCCGGGGATCGGGGCAAGCTTGCCTGTGCATCTGGAAACTAAGCTACAGTAATCTCCCACAATCCTGAAACTAAGAAAACTCGGGTGAAGCTACCTTCAGGCTCTAAGAAAGTGATCCCCTCTGCAAACAGAGCTGTGGTTGGTGTTGTTGCTGGAGGTGGTCGTATTGATAAACCCATCCTGAAGGCAGGTCGAGCCTACCACAAATACAAAGCCAAGAGAAACTGCTGGCCTCGTGTCAGGGGTGTGGCCATGAATCCTGTGGAACATCCCTTCGGAGGAGGTAATCACCAGCATATTGGAAAACCATCCACCATTCGAAGAGATGCCCCAGCAGGAAGAAAGGTCGGTCTCATCGCTGCTAGGCGTACTGGTCGACTCTGGGGTACCAAGACTGTACAGGAGAAGGAGAACTAAAGTACAAAATCCTGACAATAAAAATTATTTTGGAAATTGTAAAAAAAAATGGAAAATGTGCAAAAATGTTTATAGCAGCCTTTTGTGTGATGGTGGTATGTGAAAGTAATGGAATATTATTAAGCTATAAGAAATGATGAGCAAGCTGATTTTAGAAAACCCTAGAAAGTCTTACATGAAATGATGCTGAGTGAAGTAAGCAGAACCAGAAAATACTGTATACAATAACAAGAATATTATGTAATGATTAATTAGATTAGACTTAGCTCTTCTCAGCAATTCAGGGATCCAAGGAAATCCCAATAAACTTTGGATGGAAAACGCCATCCTTATCCAGAGAGAGAATTATAAAGGCTGAAAGCACATAGAAGAATACTATTTTCATCTTTCTTTTCTTCTGTTTTTTTTTTCTTTCTTATGGTTTTTTCCCTTTTGTTCTGATTTTTCTCTCCTCAAATGACTCAAATGAAAATACAGGGGAAGGGAAATGAATGTATATTTATAATCTAAAAAAATAAAATTAGAAAAAAAAAGTATATCAAAGGGTTGTGAAACAAAGTACAAGATGGGGTATCATTATAAATGGACTGAAAAGGGAAAAGGGCTTAAATGATGAGTGTAGGTTCAACAAATCAAGAGAAAAAAGATGGATATTTCAAAAACAGGTAACAATGCTAAATAATGCCACAAAGCCAAGAGGTTGCAAGACTAGGATTCCAACTCAGATCTTTAGTATCTAAATCCAGTAGCCTTCTACAGTACTATTCTGCCACTCACAAGCCTGCCCATCAAAACACCACATTTGTCACAATGGTCCTATGAGGTAGGGAATACAATTGTTATTAAAACAGTGAACCATGGTTTTCCAGTTCTGCATCCAGGGTCCCTCCTATCACATAACACCAAATGTGATCCACCAAAAAAAAAGTCAGCTCATGTGTAGACATTTACCTGGCCTGCTGAGAAACAAAACCTCTGAGTAGACCATATTGGTATATGGTAAAGAGGAATCTTTTAGCAAAGGCTTTGGGCCAACAGAAAACCCAAGAGTCAGAATAACAAGCTAAAGCAACTTTATAAACAGTAACTAGCACCAGAAACAAGGGAGGATGAAAGGGAGTACTACATTTTTATTTCATCATTTGTACAAAACTGACTATGAAAATTTATCAAAGGACCCTAAAATTTAAAAATTTTTATTTTCTCATAAGAAGGCATACTCTATGGACAAGTAAGTGGTACTGGTCATATATAATAGAATAGATAGAAGGTCATTTCTAAATTAGGCTACTCCCAACTAACTATTTTTATATTCTTCCAAAATTATAAAGTCTTAGTAGTTAAGAAAGTTCCTCAGAAGTCATTCTCAACAATTACCTGAAGGATGAGACATTGCCAACAAATGATCATTCAACCTAAAAGTAAATATATCCAATAGTAGGACTTACTATTCCCTGAGGTAACCCATTTTTTTTTTAGACAGCTTTCATTATTAGAAAATTCAATATAATGTGTCAGATTTTTGACATCCTATAACACTAGTTCTGTCTTCTGAGCCTAAGCAAAGAAAGTACTCTCCAAAGAGGTAAAGTCATCACTCTTGTTTCTATTAAGTCTCCTCTGGAATAAACATCCATATTTCTTTCAACCATTTCCTATGAGGATATTTTTGGCTTCTATCATCTCAATATTCTCTGTCTTCACAATATCATTCTAAAATGTCCTGAGGTCAGGACAGTGCATGGTCAGAATAATACCTTAACTATTTCTAAGCACTGAATTCATTAAAGCCTCATGAATTTTTTACATGACCCATTGTTTAGTCACATCTCACCCCACTCTTTTTCTTGGATTATTGATTTTCTGAACATAAGTAAAGGAGAGTTCATTAATCACTAATAAATTTCATCTTCTTCAACTAAAACCCTTCTTCCCCTCTGGCTCATCAAATACCAAGGTAACCTAGATTTTCAAAGGTTATGCCAAAACAGGAAAAATTCAGGCAGATATTACCAAACTGGAAAGACTTCAAATCTAGGCCGGGGAAACATCAAACGGAGGAATGCATGCCCTAAAATAAAGATCTTTCCCTATCTCATTCCTTCCATTTATTCTCTGTTTGGGAATTTTTAGGGAATTTAGGGAATGTTTAGGAATTCTCTAAAGAGAGAGAAGAAAATATGGATCCATATATACTTTTAAGAACAGAGATTGGATAGAAGATAGTTGAGCATTTTCCTTTATTTTCTACCTACACCCCAATTAAAGGTAAGATAAAGAAACTGATCCACAATAGTGAACAGAATTATATGTTAATAGTCAAAGTATTAAAAAATAATAATAATCAGCATTTTAATCTAATTCAAAATTTCTTAAGTATCTTCTATGTGCAAGACACTGTATTAGATACAAAGTTAAAGGAAAAAATGCTTTTGCATAGCAATAATGCTTTTTGTCCTCACATCTGCCTCTTTAGAATCACTAGTTTTCTTCCAAGCTCAACTCAAACACCACCTTGTATATCAGGAGTTGTTAACATGGAGTCCATTTTATAAAATATTTTGATAAAGATATGACAATATAATTCATTTCTTTTGAAATAAAGTATATTTATTTTTAAATTGCTTTGAAAGCATATAGAATTAGGGGGCAGAGCCAAAATGGCGGAGTGAAGACACGACTCTCTGTGTCCTCCTCTGACTTTCTCTCAAGTCAACAGCAAATTAAGCTTCTGAACTGATTTTTAAGTCAAAGAACCCAGAAATATTTGGACTACGAAACATTTCTTGCAGAAGTTACCTTTGAAGAGCTTCATAGCAGGTTTGTTTCAGTCAGGCAGGGGGGTGAGCAGTTTGCCGGGCATCCGAAAGACAGGGCAGAAAACTGGGCGTGGCAGAAACTCTAAACTGGGGACTGTATCTGAGACACTCTGCCCTGAATGTGGGCAGGTGCTTTGGCAGATCTACCTTTTGTAAAAGGGGGATTGGAACCCTCTGCAAACACAAAGTCCTAGCCTGACCAGCCCTGTACCAGAAGTTAATTAGCGGAATTGCCCCAGGGCAAACTACCACAGCCTCAGCCTTTTGGCTTTAAACAGACCACAAGCTTTTTTAAAAAAATGAGTAAGAAACAGAAGAGAGCCCTCATCATAGACATCTTTTATGGAGAGAAAGAAAGGCAGACCCCAGATCCTGAGGTTCCTATAGGTAAATCAACTCCAGAGAGAGCCATCAAGGGAGATATGAGCTGGTTCCCCCTTTCACAAGGCCTTCCTGGAAGACTATATAAAGAATCTCGAAAGAGAGCTGGATGATAAATGGGGAAATGAACTGAGATCAGTGCAAGAAGCCCTCCAAAAGAGATATGATAAAGACACCAATTTACTGAAAAACAAAATTGGTGAAGTGGAAAAAGACAATAATGCACTGAAAAACAAAACTGGTGAAGTGGAAAAAGTATGCAACAAACAAAAAAATTCAATTGGCCAGTTACAAAAGGAGCTAAAGAAGGTAACTGAAGAAAATAATACTTTAAAAATTAAAATTGAACAAATGCAAGTGAATGACTCAATAAGACTTCAAGAATCAGTCAAACAAAAACAAAAAAAAAAATGAAAAAATAGAAGAAAATATGAAACACCTCCTAGGAAAAACAACTGACTTGGAAAATAGATCTAGGAGAGACAATCTAAGAATTATTGGACTTCCTGAAAGCCATGATGAAAAAAAGAATCTAAACACTATCTTCCAGGAAATCTTGAAAGAAAACTGCCCTGATGTTTTAGAATCAGAAGGCAAAATCACCATTGAAAGAATTCACCGATCACCTCCTGAAAGAGACCCCAAAATTAAATCCCCAAGAAATATTGTGGCTAAATTTCAGGACTATCACACCAAGGAAAATATATTGCTAGCAGCTAGAAAGAAACAATTCAAATACCAAGGAACTGTAATTAGAATCACACACCATCTGTCACCCTCTACACGGAAGGATCGAAGGGACTGGAACCAGATATTCCAAAAGGCAAAGGAACTTGGATGACAGCCAAGAATAACCTATCCAGCTAGAATGAGCATTATCTTCCAGGGAAGAAGATGGTCATTTAATGATATAGGTGAATTTCACCTATTTCTAATGAAAAGACCAGATCTCAAAAAAGAAATTTAACCTCCAAACACAGAACTTAAGAGAAGCATAAAAAAGGTAAAAAGGAAAGGACTCTTTTTTATATATTTCTATATTTCTACTATGGGTATACTTAAAGATTGGGGGTATAATTTGATATTACTTTGATAATATGAAAAAGAAAACTAGAGGTGGAAAGGCTCTCATGCTGGGAAAAAGAGGGAAAAGGTGGTAAAATAAGGTTTAAAAAAAAAGGAGGTAAAAAATAAGGTAAAATCTCATGAAGAGGCAGAGAAAATCTAATATAATTGAGGGACAGAAGGGAGGGAGATGAGCATTGTGTAAATCTTACTCTCATCAGATTAGGCTCTAAAAGAGTATATCAGACACATTTGGTTTCACAGAAAAACTTGTCCTTCCTTACAGGAAAGTGGAAGGGAAAAGAGGAAAAGTAAGGGATAAACTAATAGAAGGGAAAATAGAAGAATCAGGGGAAAGGAGTAAAAAAGGGGGAGGGGCTCTAAAGGGGGAGAGAACTATTTGGGGGAGGTGGTCATCAAAAGCAAAACACTGGGGAGGGGGGAAGGGAGAAAGGGGAAAGGAAAGAGAAAAACATAACTTGGGTAAATAAGATGGCAGAAAATAAAGAATTAGTTATTCTAACTGTGAATGTGAATGGGATGAACGCTCCCATAAAGCAGAAGCGGATAGCAGACTGGATTAAAAACCAGAATCCCACAATAAGCTTTTTACAAGAAACACATCTAAAGCATAGAGACACATACAGGGTGAAGGTAAAAGGCTGGAGCAGAACCTATTATGTTTCAGGTGAACAAAAAAAAGCAGGGGTAGCAATCCTGATCTCAGATCAAGTAAAAGCCAAGATAGATCTAATCAAAAGAGATAAGGAAGGAAACTATATTTTACTAAAGGGTGCCATAGATAATGTAGCAATATCAATACTAAATATATATGCACCAAGTGATATAGCATCCAAATTCCTAAAGGAGAAGTTAAGAGAGATGCAAGAAGAAATAGACAGCAAAACTATACTAGTAGGGGATCTCAACCTTGCTCTCTCAGAATTAGATAAATCAAACCACAAAATAAATAAGAAAGAAACTAGGGAGATAAACCAATTGTTAGAAAAATTATGTATGATAGATCTTTGGAGAAAATTGAATGCAGACAGTAGGGAGTTTATTTTTTTCTCTGCAGTCCATGGAACTTATACAAAAATTGACCATGTGTTAGGGCATAAAAACCTCAAAATCAAATGCAGAAAGGCAGAAATAGTAAATGCATCTTTTTCAGATCATGATGCAATAAAAATCACATGCAATATAAGACCAGGAGAAAATAGACCATAAGTTAATTGGAAATTAAATAATCTAATTCTAAAGAATGAATGGGTGAAAGAGGAAATCATAGAAACAATCAATAATTAATGAGACAACATACCAAAATTTGTGAGATAGGACCAAAGCGGTTATAAGGGACAATTTTATATCTCTAGATGCTTACTTGCATAAAATAGACAAAGAGAAGATCAATGAATTGGGCTTACTATTAAAAAAAAAAAAACTAGAAAAAGAACAAATTAAAAACCCTCAATTAAATATTAAATTGGAAATTCTAAAAATAAATGGGGAGATTAATAAAATTGAAAATAAGAAAACTATTGAATTAATAAATAAAACTAAGAGTTGGTTTTATGAAAAAACCAACAAAATAGATAAGCCTTTAGTTAATTTGATTAGAAAAAGGAAAGAGGAAAATCAAATTGTTAGTCTCAAAAATGATAAGGGAGAACTTTCCTCCAATGAAGAGGAAATTAGAGTAATAATTAGGAGTTACTTTGCCCAACTTTATGCCAGTAAATTTGATAATCTAAATGAAATGGAGGAATATCTACAAAAATATAGATTGCCCAGGTTAACAGAAGAGGAAATAAATCATTTAAATAGCCCCATTTCAGAAAAAGAAATAGAACAAGCTATCAATCAACTCCCTAAGAAAAAATCTCCAAGGCCCCATGGATTTACATGTGAATTCTATGAAACATTCAAAGAACAATTAATTCCAATACTATACAAACTATTTGAGAAAATAGGGACAGAAGGTATACTGCCAAATTCCTTCTATGAGACTGATATGGTGCTGATAACTAAACCAGGTAGGGTGAAAACAGAGAAAGAAAACTATAGACCAATTTCCCTAATGAATATTGATGCAAAAATTTTAAATAAGATATTAGCAATGAGATTACAGAAAGTTATCCCCAGGATAGTACACTATGGCCAAGTAGCATTTATACCAGGAATGCAGGGCTGGTTATCAGCATAATCAATTATGTTAATAACCAAACTAACAAAAATCATATGATTATCTCAATAGATGTAGAAAAAGCATATGATAAAATCCAACACCCATTCCTATTAAGAACACTAGAGAATATAGGAATAAATGGGCTTTTTCTTAAAATAATTAGTAGCATTTATTTAAAACCATCAGCAAGCATCATATGTAATAGAGACAAACTAGAACCATTCCCAATAAGATCAGGAGTGAAACAAGGCTGCCCACTGTCAACATTACTATTTAATATTGTATTAGAAATGTTAGCTTTAGCAGTAAGAGAAGAAAAAGAGATTAAAGGAATTAGAGTAGGTCATGAGGAAACCAAATTATCACTCTTTATAGATGAAATTATGGTATACTTAGAGAACCCTAGAGACTCAACTAAAAAACTACTAGAAACAATTCACAACTTTAGCAAAGTTGCAGGATACAAAATAAATCCACATAAATCAGAAACATTTTTATATATTACCAACAAAGTTCAGCAGCAAGAGATACAAAAAGAAATTCCATTCAAAATAACTGTCGATAGTATAAAATATTTGGGAATCTATCTGCAAAGGAAAAGTCAGAAACTATACGAACTAAACTACAAAACACTTTCCACACAAATAAAGTCAGACCTAGTCAATTATAAAAACATCAAGTGTTCATGGGTAGGCTGAGCAAATATAATAAATATGACAGTACTACCCAAACTAATTTATTTCAGTATAATGTATTTCTTTTGCAATTCTATATATTTTGTGCATCTAGAGACATAATTCTAGGAATTGGACCATAGACTTCACCAGATTCCCAACAGGGTATTTGATTAAAAAAATAAAATGAAACAAAAAGATGTTAAGAACTCCTGTTCCGCCTGAAAACTTTGCTATGTATCCAAGGTACTACTACCTCTTCTGTGCTTATTTTAAATCTGTTGTATATATTTAAATATGTTATTGTCTTTTCTAGTGGAAATACAGTTATAAAAATATTTTGTAAAATAGATCACAAGTTAAGAACTCTTAATGTAGAAGGTGATATTTGAGTTAAGCTTTGAAGAAAATTAGGGATTCTAAGTATATATAAAAACAAAAGCATTCTAGGCCTGTGAAGAAAGAGAAAGGGTATGCACTATCACACATGAAGAATAGAAGAAGGCCAATTTGTGCCCTACAATATGTAAAGGAGAGTAACATCAAATACAGATAGGAAGGAAGCTAGGGACCAAGTGGTGAAGGGTTTTATGTGCCAGTCTGTATTTGGTCCTAGAAGTAAATGAATCCCTAGAGTTTATTAAGTAGGGAGTCAGCCAGAACCCTCATGTTCTACCTGCCAGTAGGTAGGGGGTTAAACCAAATGTCCCAAGGCAGGAAATGTGGAGATGAGTGAAAGGACAGAGAGGATCTTTGCTGCACAGTGGGACACAAGTAAATGATTTGAGAAAGGCTCAAGAAACATGTTGAAGCTGGATTACAAAGAGCAGTCAAAAGAATATCAAACTCTCAGAAGGATGAAGGCCTTTCAGAAAGGCCTGGAAAGACTTACATGAATTGATGCTAAGTAAAGTGAGCAGAACCTGGAGAAAGCAATACATAGCAACAAGAAAATTATATGGTGATCAATTCTGATGGATATGACTCTTTCCAACAATGAGATGAATGAGGCCAGTTCCAATGATCTTGTGATGATGAGAGTATGGGGACTGAGGATGAATCACAACACAGTATTTTCATTCTTTTTGTTGTGGTTTGCTTGAATTTTATTTTCTTCCTGATTTTTTTTTCCTTTTTGATCTAATCTTTCTTGTGCAGCAAGATAAATGTGTAAAATGTATGCCTATATTGGATTTAACATATACTTTTACCATGTTTAAAACATATTAGATTACTTGCCATCTGTAGAGGGGGTGGAGGAAAGGAGAGGAAAAATTGGAATGTAAGATTTTTCAAGGGTCAATGTTAAAAAATCATCCTTGAATATGTTTTGAAAATAAAAAATGTCAATAAAAAAAGTTTTTTAAAAAAAGAAAGAAAACCTATATAATAAAATACATTATAATTTAATTTAATTTTAAAAATTAAAAAAAAAAAGATTATCAGTCTCCAGGGGACATGGAAAGCACAGACGACTTTTTATTTTAAATGCAGAACAGTGTTACAGATATAATACTATATTAGGAAAGTTAATTCTGGTTTTCACAATATAGAAAGAGGTAGAAGAGAATTGTAAATAAGGAGTAATAAGGACCTATCTTACCACAGTGATATTAGTGAAAATGTACAAAAGATCAATTTAAGTAAACTTGACAAACCTCTGTGAAGCATTATGTGCCAAGCACTGGGGATAAAAAAGACAAAAATAAAACATACCCTAACCTCAAGGAACTTTTATTATACTAGTGGATTACAGTACAGACAATGATAAGTAAAGTAAAGAAATATTCACACACCTACACATAATATAAAGTAAATTCAAGATAGAGATGTCACTAACAACAGAAGAAAGGCAGAGATAAAGAAAGGCCTTACATTATGTAAGAAGTGGTTCCTGACCTCTGCTTTGAAGGAGGCTAAGGTTTATAAGAGATGGAATTGAAGGAGTGTGTTATAGACAAGGGAGACCACACAAGCAAAAACAGAGATAGGAAATGAAATATTACACATAGAGAACATCATCAGTCAATGTGACTGGACCAGAGGGTACATTAAGGAGAGTAAGAGGAAATAAGACTGGAAATTTAAGCAGGATCTAGGTTTTAGATTGTTTTAGATGCTGAGCTGAGGATTTTGTTTTTTATCTTAGAGGGGAAAAAAGAAAACTACTGAAGATTTCTAAGTAAGGTAAAGCTAGAGAACCTGACAATTGATATAGAGTTATGACATGTAAAAAGTCAAAGATCATACACCAAAATTTTAAATATAGGTGACTAAGGGACACCACTAAAAGAAAGAAGGGGAAGAAGGAGAGAAAAGATTTGAGGGAAATACAATAAGCTTGTTTTATGACACATTGAGTTTGAGGTCACAGTAGAAAAAACAGGTAGCAATGGATTATAAATTTCACATGCAGGCATAAAGTGAGAAAAAAGCTCCATTCCATCTCCCCATCTTCCATACAACCTATTTCTATGTTTTTATATCGGGATTGTCAAGAAAGCAGAGAAAAAGGTAGAGAATATAAGAATAACAATAGAATCATCATAGATTATAGCTATCTTAAACTATGTACAAGATGTTTATAAAACACTCCTTTTTTAAATCTTGTGAATCCTAGATAACACAAAAAGGAGTACTTGTTGAAAACCATCACCATCATCATCCCCATCATCACTACTTCTCTCCAGCTCCTACCATGCTACCAAAGACAAGAGATACTAAATGAGATCAAAGGAATATAATGCTAGATAGGTCTTCTTTTAGAGCCCACTGGCATCTCAGACTCAACATGTACAGAACAAAACTGTTATTTTCTCCCTTAATATACAGACTCCATAGGCATATTACTTTGTTTTATCTTTAAAACAATCCTGTGAGATAAATACATCAATACTTCAAAGATCTATAATTTTGGTCAGCCTGGGTACTCCTCTTTCCTTGATGCAGTCTGCATTCTCTCTATAACTTAGTAAATGGTCTCTGCTATGGTAGAAAAATTCATCACCTTACAGTCAGTGTGATGATGAGCCTCTCCAAATGGAGTTAGGCTGGTTCCTGGAACAACTGGGCTACAATCAGAATCTTGGACTCAGTCTAGTGTAGCCTGTGAGAATTCAAAATAACTTACTCCACGTTGTGATGAGATATAAGAATAGAACCTTACTGGAAAGTGAGGTAAAAAGGAAAGAAAATGTGAACCCCATTTAAAAAAGAGAAAATAGAGTCTTGGAAAGGTTTAAGGACTTTCCCAAGATCTGCTAGCTATAAGGAACTCAATCCAGAGTTCCTAATTTCAACTAGTCTTTCACCACTACATTTTTACATGTGATGAAAGAACTAGAAAGTCAGTCTCTCTAATTTTTCAACTTAATCACACTGTTGCATAAAATTCTAATATTGAGGTAAATGAAAATGTTAATTATAAAGTTTTAAGTGTATAATAATAACTGTAAATACTTGTCTTACTACTGAACTAGGTTCAAGGCCCAACTCTGTTTCTTACCCACTGTGCAACAAGGAAATTATATGCACACAGGTGAGAAAATACAACAGACTTACCCTACCAGTTTCAGTTTTTTCATCTACAAAATGGAAACAGAAATACCTACACTCCTTCCCTCATAGTGATGTTCTATAGAAATCATTTAAAATACTACAAAAATTTAAGGCAACCATATAATAAAAATAATCCTAAGTAACAAGACTACAATATGAAAATAACAATGGCCCAATTTTATAAGGAAATTTTACAAAGGTCATGAAGAATTAAACTACTTTGTTTGAAGCCAAGCTACTTATTGTCAGAATGGTGAGAAGAGAACTTTCTAGATCTCTTGACTTCGGTCCTTTTCCAAACACTTCCAAATAAATCAACTACCATTAACATGAAGACCTTTATGGATATTCCTATTGGCTTAACATTATTAAATCGCCCAAGGTCTTCTACTTTCAACCTAAGTACTTTTGCATCATTAATTAATATGACTTCACAGAGTCAACATAATGCAATAATATTTTACATGAAAACAAAAATGACATCTCTTCAATATAAACAAGACAGAGCTATCATTTTGGTTAATCTCTCTAGGACAAAGACACAACTGAGGAAGCTCTAGGAAAAAGATATGCTTTATTATTATGGCATGTGAAATTCACCTTGTTAGGGGGGGAAAAAGTTTGTTAAGTAGGAAGAAGAAATTTACAGGAAAAGATACTAGAATTGAAGAGGTTATGGATTCAAAATCTAGCACTGCCACTCATCATCTGAATGGCCTCAAGAAAACCATTTAACTTCCATGGATCTTAATTTCCTATTCTGTAAAATAAGTGGTTGGCCCAGGTTTCAGTCCCTTCCCTAAATCTATGAGCTTATATTCAAGGTAAGGATGATAAATCTTCGTATACTGATTACCAATAAGTTCATCAAATTTAATTAAGGTCCCTTCCAACTTTGAGATTTTTTAAGAGGTTGTAATGAGAGAAACTGGTACAATGAGAATTACTGCCCTTGGGAAGAGAGGGGAAAGAAAGAAGGGAAAGTGGTTAGAAGAGAGAGATACCTGGATTCAAGCCTGGTTTTAGCATTTATTGGTTTGTGAGATCTTAGGAATTGAT
Organism: Myrmecobius fasciatus; assembly: GCA_023553655.1. Classification (NCBI taxonomy): domain Eukaryota; kingdom Metazoa; phylum Chordata; class Mammalia; order Dasyuromorphia; family Myrmecobiidae; genus Myrmecobius; species Myrmecobius fasciatus. Next base: position 91,156 of record JAJPUD010002408.1, on the reverse strand, counting down.
TCAACCTCTCTAATTCTCTAAAACAAAGATAACAAATACCTATCTTCTATACTTCACAGAGTGATTAGGTGCTTATATGATATAATGTATATAAAGCACTCTATAACTATACAAGATTACTGACTGTAGGTTGTACTTACTGATTCCAAGATTCTCAGCTTTTAATAATACTTACTCCACATACATAATAATAAAAAAAGGAAAAAAGGTAAGAGGAAAGGAAAAGACAAAGAGAAAGGATAGAGAAGAGAGAAAGGAGAGAAAAGGAAATGAATGGAAAAGAAGAAAGAAACAAAAGTAAAAAAAAAATCATTATTATTATGGAAGCATCTTTCTTTTCACATAAACTGCTTGGTTGAAAAATCTAATTTAATCAAGTCTAAGTATTTGGCAACTACCACAACTGAGATGATGAGACTCTTCAAACTTAAAAAAAAATATGAATATCTTGGAAAGAACTCTTACTAGGACTGCTTAATTAAAATTGATATTTAGAATTAATTAACTTTCCTCTCTGGTACTTCTGGGAGATATCACAAAACATGTTTTCAAGAATGAGGTATGAAAAGAGCACCACACTAGGCATTAAGGAGAGACAATAGCAACTTCCTAAAAACTCCTTTAAGGAAAGAAAGTGCTTTGGAAAACAGAGAAAGATCCACATATGGCCACAGCTAAATAAAGAACTGGCTTTTCTTGTTAGCACTCACTAAAGTAAAAATTAGGATCACAGTTTAACAACTGAAAGGGACTTTAGAAGCCACAAAATTCAGATGTTTTACAAATGAAGAAACTGAATCTGAAGTCACATGGCCGCTAAGTGTCTAAGGCAGAGCATAAACTTCTATCTACAGGGTCACTTAGCTGCCTTACTGCAAAGTGTCTAGTTAAAACCTTGTGCCAATTCTGGATGAAATACCTATAAAATTAACTAATATTCTATCTATAATATTAAATGAACATGAAAAGAATCTATAGATCAAAAAATGTCACTACACTGATTCAGATTAAAAATCAGAATATTCCTTTTAGCAGTAACTAATTGTTGTTTATGTGTAAATTAAAATGATAAAAATGAGAGGGACCTTCTACTTGGAAGAACTAAAGAAAGAGCAGCAACAGCCAACAATATCAAACTCTAGAAGAAGCTACTGAAGGAGAAAATATCACTTGATAGCATCCTTTGGGGGAAAAAAAGACTCCAAATATTCAAGACTGTAGATGTCTAGGAATTTCCCTAGATGACAGCTGTTTAATAGTAATAATAATAATAATAACAGTAATAGTAATAATAAAGCCAACATTTATATAACACTTAACATGCTCCAGGTACTGTGCTAAGTGCTATACAAATATACAATTATATCTCATTTGATCCTCACAACCCTGAAAAGTAGGTGCTATCATAATCATTTCATTTTACAGATAAGGAAACTAAGGTAAACAAAAATTAAATGACTTACCCAGAATCATACAATTAGTATTTAGGGGTAGATTTGAAGTCAGATCTTCTTACCCTCAAGCCCAAAATTTTGCCCATTGCATTACCTTGCTACCTAGTAGATGTCTATTTATTAAGAGTTTGTAAAGGGGAAAAGAAGTAGGAAGCAGTCCCATTTTGTTTTCCTCACTCATTCAATAAAACTTTTCTTCTTTAATTTTGTAAAGAAGATCCTTGAAAAGGAAGGGAGAGAAGCTTCATCAGAGTGCTCTCAGTTAGTGGTTTTCTAAGTGGAGGCTATAAATCAAAGAAGTTAAAAATCTTCAAATATATAACATACCTTTAATATTGTGACAATCAAAGACAGAAGGACTGTTATAATGATTTTGATACAAATGATTCCCAAATCTAGATCTCACATTTTACCCACCATCCCACATCTCTACCAAGCTCCAGACACACATTTCCAACTGACTGCAGGATACCTTCACTTAAATGTCCCAAGAGCCCCTCAAATCAGACCTTTCCCAAAACAAATTCATCTCCTTTTACCCAATATTTGCCACTTCTCCCTATTCCTACTAATGGCATGACTATATTCCTAGTCACCTTAAACTGAAAATGTCAAAACCATTTTTGACTCTTCTCTCTTCCTCCTCTCCTAATATTGAAGTCATCATCTTCTCCTATTTTATTTGGCCTCTAAGATAGCTCCCAGAATTATACCTATTTTTCCACGTATCACCTCCATGTTAGAATATTTTAATACCTATCTAATTTGTAATCTACCTCTAGTCTCTTCTCTCTTGAATCTATTCTTTCATACAGTTGCCTATATAATTTTCTTAATGCATCAGCCAGGTCATACCAGTGCCTAGCAAATATAGACTATATAAATGCTTATTCTTTTCTTTTTTTATTTCTCAATACCAGAATTGTTCTCTATCACTTACTCCAAAAAAGATATAAATGCCTTTTATATATTTACTTAAAATGAGCACCCTGAACCCCAAATGTAGGTAGCTGAGCATAGTCTGCTGGACAGTATTTATTTACTTCCTAGAACAATACCTGAGCTGAGGCAGAGAAATGGCTAGCTTTTTTACCTGGATTCTCAATAATTATTGCAATTCTCCAAGAATTAGTATGCTTTAAAAAGAAAAATGAATTTTTCATAAAATTTACTCACCTTGATCAGACAAAAAATCCAACATGGTCTGTAAAAGGAAAGACAAATGTCTCACTGAGAGTGCAGGATTCCCCATTCTTCTGGAGGCATATACTAATTCATGAAGCAAACGCATCTGCACTGCTGCCCATCCTCTGTGAGTTCCTGCAAGGAAAGGACCAGAATCATTTTAAGTGTTCAAAAAATGTTAAGTAGCCTTTCTAGAAATGCATAATGATGAACTATGTAGAAACTTGATTATTTAAAAAAAATCAACTATCATAGCATCATAGGATTTACAACTAGAAAAATTCTCAAAGATCAATAGATTTAAGCCCTTCATTTTATAGATAAAAAGTCATGTGGGTAACAGAGCCTGGATTCAAAACCAATGTCCAAAATATATTTCATTATCTTTTTCCCAAATCCATTCTTCTCTGAGTTCTTTTTTTTTCCCCAAAGGTACTACCTCATTCCCAGGCCCACAACTTCAGTATTATTCTCCATTCCTCACTCTACCTTATACAACCAATCAGTTATCAACTTTGTCCTTCTTACCTCCACAACTCTAAATCTAACACACTTTTCACTACACCATATTCCCCTCATCAAAAATAAAGAAAAATCATGGATTCAAGACATACACACCAGGTGGAAAAGAATATTGAAATTCAGCATGTTATCAAGGTCTTTGGTTACATTGTCCAATACTATCAAGCAGAAGAACACCTGACTTGGATTCAAAGATCTGAGCCAAAGTCCTGGACCTCTGAGTAAGTCTTTTTGGGGACTCTAGTTTCACCATCTGTACAATAAAATTAAAACCTTCCTAATAGGGGAAGCTAGGTGGTTCAGTGGATAGAGCACCAGCCCTGAAGTCAGGAGGTCCTGAGTTCACATCTGGTCTCGGACACTTAACATTCCCTAGCTGTTTGACCCTGGGCAAGTCACTTAACCCCAATTGCCTCAGCAAAAAAAAAAAAAAAAAAAACCTTCCTGACAGCTATATAAAATGTAAGATACAACTGAACATATTTTAAGAAAAGCCATTTTGCAACTGAATTACTAGAAGTTTGGGACAAAAAATAATCATCACCTTTTTCACCATTAGGGATATAAAGATCTAATATATAAAAATGCAATGACTTACCCCCAGGACTTGTGATATCTTAAGAGGTTTTCATTAATCCAACACTGACTTCAATACCTTATGAATCTATGATTTCATTAATATAAATATTCTCTCCAACAAAGAAATTTGTAAAAGCTCTGATCTAATCATATCTTGTATCACACTTATTTGCTTACATGCTGTGAGATGCCTAGGGTCAAAAACTATGGTATTGTTCATGCATTCAGATCCTAAAGCCCTAAAAATGGCTTTTCCAGTAAGTCACAATGCCTACTAGTATCTTAGGAACCCTTTAAAATACAAAAACAGTAACGCAGTACCTTTAATATAGCAGTTATAGGTAAGAGAGAAAATCTTCTAAAACTGTCAGTAGAAGAGGCACCAAAAAGCAAAGCAACAAAATTTCTGTAGAAGTTTAATAAAAGCTATATCTAATTTAGTCATGAATTCAAGAAGATCCAATTACACTAACTTCAGTGTTATCATATTGTCTATTTTCTAATTTTCAAATTGGATCAAATATGGCAAAGGTAAATTAAAAAAAAAAAACCTAATGATCTAGCTAAGAGAGGATTAACAATAAGTGAGCCTGCCTTTTATGGCACTGCTGAACATTAATATTGGCTAAGCCATAACTTGTGTAATTCAAATTACCTTTCCTATAAAATAGAAAGATTTTTTTTGTTAAGACAGATGTACAACTACAACTAGAAAAGTGTATAATCCCAATAAGCTGCCAAGGTGATAAATTTTTCAAGCACAATATTTTAATGCTTAAAAACAAGTTTCCCATTTTTAGAGTTTATTGCAGCCACTATTTTGGTCATTAGCAAATCTATTTGGTTTGTAAGTCTCCCCTTTTTAACTGTTCCTATAGAAGACATAATCCCTCATATACAGAAAAGACAGAACAGAAAGAATAACCAAAATGTCATGCAATCTCAACATTAACAAAATAATAATAATAACACATATATATGCCAGGCACCATTCTAAGCACTTTACAATTATTATCTCATTTGATCCTTCACAACAACAATGGGAGAAAGTGCTATTATTATAGATGAAACTGAAACTGAAACAAACAGAAGTTAAGTGACCTTTCCCAGGATCACATGGTGATGAAGTATCTATATCTGGCTTTGAACTCAAGTCCCCATGACCCAGGTCTGGGCTCTAATCTTAGTCTTAGTCATCATAATAATATTTTCCCTTAAGATGGAGAACACACAGAATTCTGAACAAAGTACATAAATGCTCCCATTTATAAAGTAATTTGTCACCAATGAAAAAGTTCATTTTAAATAACTGCTTACTCTTAAGCAACAGCTTTATCTTAAAAAGACTAATGAGATAAGAGAGGAGCATGGCCTATTGGAGAGGAGCTAGCTTTAGAGGTAAAAAGACCTGAATCAAGTCCAGAATATTACACATCCTCGCCACGTGGTCCTGAGCAAGTCACTTAAGCAAATCAGTACCCAAGATTACTATCTAAATATAAACTGAATTGAGGAAAAGTTCTAATGGGCTTGGTTCCATCAAGCTGTCCACCAAGAGCTACCTAACACTAATTAAAGCACATGTCTGAACTTTTTTTTTAAATCTTCAAAAGTACCATTTCAATTTGTGAGAGTTAACTTATTTTTCTCCCCAAGTACAAGTCAATAACATTCCAATTACTCTTTTATTTTTATGTAATAAAATATTTTTAATTTTTTATTGTTACAAAGCATTTTTACAACCATTATCTTATTTGATTCTCACATCTTGGTGAGATGAGATGGTTAAGGCAAAAATTGTTTCTGCTTAATAAACTGGCATATAGAGAATTTGAGGAACTTTTTGAAAAGTATACCACTAGCAAATGGCAGAGCTAGGACTAGAACCCAGGATTTCTGACTCCAAATTCAGGCCCTTTTCTACCACACCACATTGTAATATACTGGTGGGTTTGGCACAGAATAATTTGGGGAGTTGGAATCTTGTATAAATGATTAGCATTGTCATCTGTGATGCTATGTGCTGTCCTTCTCATTTCCTCCCCACTTGTGTCACATAATTCAGAAATGAATGATGTCAGATACTATGAAAGGTAACTATGCCAAAAAGGAAAAAAAAGGAAACAGGAGAAAAAAAAAAATCAAAAGAAGTCACAAAGTAGATCTATAGAAGGACAGTACCTCCATGTCAAGTAGAAGTAGCAGGTCTCTATCAGGATAAAGCAGGTGTTATGGTCATAAAAAAAAATTATGTGTTTATGTTTAAAAGCATTTGCAATTCAAGCTTCCATTTACCTGCTGGCAAATGCATACTGCCACCCAATCCCCATCCCTATCCAAAACTCCCTTAACAAGCCTGTAGCAAAATCACAAGTTCCAGGAAGAATTCCTCCTTGGCTACTTTATAATTCCAATCAATAAACAAACATAGTTTTTGTCCCTCCTGGAAATGTTACAAAATCCTGCAAAGAGTTTTTCTCCAACTAGATACTCCAAAGGGTCAGCAGTAAATGTGCTGACAGCAAACAACAGAAGTGCTTAGGATCTTAACATCTTCAGCTTATTAATGTATTGAGTATATCCAAACCAAAAAGTGCATTTGCTGATATTAATATATCCTGTCTGTAGAATTCCTCCTCTCCGTAGAATTCAAAGAAACACCAAAACACTTGTAAGAAGTGACATAGTGTAGCCATAAGAACAACATACATAGTAAGAGAGACAAAAGAAACACTAAAATTAAGATGAATGCTGAAGAACTATGAAATCAATCAAAACTCCAGAAGACAAGATGAGGAAACAAACTTACTTCCTTTCAGTAAAGAAATGGGAAATTTGGTATACACCATCAGACTTAATCTGCTTTCTCTGAATGGCACATATTCAACCTATATCAGATTACCTGCTACTTTGGGAAGGAAGAAAGTAAAGTAGGGAGGAATTAAAACTTGAAACACAAAGTTTTACAAAAATGAATGTTGAAAACTATCTTCACGTGTATTTGGAAAAATAAATACTACTGAAATTTTTTAAAAAGAGTTTTTCTTGTTACAAAGAAGATTTCGTGGAGGGGAAAGATATCCAGAATAAACATAGAATGTAGCACAAAATATAAACTCTAAGATTTGTTTTGGAAAAAAAAAAAAGACAAAGCACACAAGATAACAAGTCCCTTCCCAACGATTTGCTAGCTGTGTGACTTTTAGCAAGTCACTTAAATGAAGTCTCAGTTATCTCATCTATAAAAATTTCACCAATACCAGTCACATTATCTGCCTCACAGGTCTATATCATGAGGATGAAATAAGAATGTGTATAAAAGCATTCTGGAAATTCAGAAGTGTTTCTCAAAGCTTCTTTCCTTTCCTGCTAGCACATGAGTCTCTGGAGAATCTTTCTAAGTCAGAAGCTTTGGAAATATAGAACTACTCTTTTTCTTCTGCCTGCATTCTTGAAGTAAGTAACTCACCAACAATTCAACAAATATTTATTAAACCCCAAGGACAGCTTAAACATGTCAAGGATGGAGTGGAGCTAAATAAAGGTTGGAAAGAATATCATCTGCTTAAAGCCCAAAACAATTATTTTTTTTAAAAAAAGACAAAATTAAAAAGCAAACATTGCCAGGGGGTTAAGGGATAGTGAAGGAGGGAAGATGCCTACATATATACAGCAAACTAGATATCACGGGACAGAGGTGGGGAACCTCTTTTCTCCCAAGGGTCATTTCTTTATTTATAGTATCATTCTAGGTCCATACAAAACTATCCACTTATAGAACTCAAGCAGTGGGAGGTTACTGTACTTTAGCTCACAACTCATCATCACCCAGGATTGATTGTGCAAATGACTTCAAAGGCCTCATACAAGCCAGCAGGACATCCCGCACCCTTGCCAAACAGCCTAACCACATTGTGGGAAGCAGGATTCCAATAGAGAAGACCAAAAATTCGTAGCAAACAAACTCCAAGGAAAGAGCAAGCATAGACACTGAGATCTAGACCAAAAATACAAAATAAAAATAACAAGCCAAATGCAAGGGGACAAATTTGACCTCCTAAGTATTACTGAAAGTCAATGGGATGAAACCCATGACTGAAATATGATTCTGGATGAATATGCCTTATTCCAAAGTAACAAGATAAATAAGTGAAGGAAGTCACATTCTACATCAAGAAGATAAATTTATGGAAGGAAATCCAGGAAGCAGAAATCCAGAGCACAAAAACATCTGGATACAGATCGTTACAAGAAGAAATAAGGCAATGGTATCACCAGAATATATCACATACCAGCAAGGAAAAAACAGATGACAAATTCAAGAAAAGCATCAAGGCTAGGGGTAAGGCATCATATGCAAATGATTAGGGGGAGCAAGGAAAATTATTGAGACATCTCTTGGAGTTTTCTTTCAAAAAAAAATCAGCAAGGACTTCAGGCAAAATTGGACTGCAATTATTTCTTAAAGTGTGACTCCCAACCCTACTATCTCAATAAATAAATGTATCCAATGTGTATTAATTAAAATTACATTTCAAGCATAAGAAATGCTAAGAAACACTTCTACATAATAAAATGCCTTCTGAAAAAAAAAACAATAAAGGACTCTGTGAAGGTAGTTTTCCTGATACACACTCATCATGATCAACTCTAATAAACCTACTTAAAGCAACATCCACTAAGGTCCTTGTTATACAGGATATACTAGTTTTCCCTATAACAGTAATGAAAATATCTTTGAGACTTAATTGGCTCAAGCCACTGACAAAAAGATGAACATTTTACTACCTTCTAACAGGTTGTGCCTCCAAATTAATTAATTAATTAATTCTGTGGAAACCCCGCCCCCAAAAAAAGAATTACAAATAAGAAATTCTAAGATGGCTGAAAACAGAATTTTAAAAAGAAAATAGAATGGAAAACAAAGTTCTCAAATAACAAATAAATAAAAAAATAAGTAGAAACATATGACACAATCACTACCAAAAAAAAATCCTGCTGGTCATTTCTTAGAGAACAGTAATGTTCCATAGCATTCATATACCATAATTTATTTTTTTATTAAAGCTTTTTATTTGTATAATATATGTATGGGTAGTTCCTCAGCATTGATCTTTACAAAGCTTTCCATTAAAAATTTTACCCCCACTCCCCTCCTCTCCCCTAGATGGCAGGAAGTCCACTACATGCTAATTATGTTAAAATACTTGACAAGTTGTGCAAGAAAAATCCTATCTACAAGAAAAAAAAGAAAATCAGAGTAAGGCAACACAACGTAAGCAAACATCAATAGAGAGCATGAAAATGTTATGTTGTGGTCCACATTTCATATCCCTCTCTCTGGGTGCATATGGCTTTCTTCACTGAACAACTGGAACTGGTTTGAGACAATTCTTTGTTGCAGAGAACCATGTCCAACAGAGTTGATCATCATGTAATATGGTTGTTGCTGTGTATAATGATCTCCTGGTTCTGCTCATTTCACTCAGCATCAGTTCATGCAAGTCTCTCCAGGACTCTCTGAAATCATCCTGCTGGTCGTTTCTTACAGAGCAATAATATTCTATAACATTCATATACCATAATTTATTCAGCCATTCTCTAATTGATGGGCATCCCTTCAGTTTCCAGTTTCTAGCCACTACAAAAAGGGCTGCCACAAACATTCTTGCACATGTGGGTCCCTTTCCCTCCTCTAAGATCTCTTTGGGATATAATCCCAGTAGAAACACAGCTGAGTCAAAGGGTATGCACAGTTTGCTAAGTTTTTGAGCATAGTTTCAAATTGCTCTTCAGAATGGTTGGATCTCTTCACAGTTCCACCAACAATGTATCAGTGTCCCAGTTTTCCCACATCCCCTCCAACATTCTTCATTTTCTTTTCCTGCCATCTCAGTCAATCTGTGTGTGTAGAGGTACCTCAATTGTCTTAATTTGCATTTTTCTGATCAATAATGATTTGGAGCACTTTTTCATGTGATTTCTTCATCTGAAAATTGTCTGCTCATATCCTTTGACTATTTATCAATTGGAGAATGGCTTGAGTTCTTATAAATTTGAGGCAATTCTCTATATATTTTAGAAATGAGGCTTTTATCAGAACCTTTGAATGTAAAAGTATTTTCCCAGTTTATTGCTCCCCTTCTAATCTTGTCTGCATTAGTTTTGTTTGTACAAAAACTTTTAAACTTCATATAATCAAAATTATCTATTTTATGATCAATAATGATCTTCAATTCTTCTTTGGTCACAAATTTCTTCCTCCTTCACAAAGCTGAGAGGTAAACTATCCTATGTTGTTTTAATTTGTTTATAATATCACTCTTTATGTCTAGATCATTAACCCATTTCAACCTTAACTTGGTATACAATTTTAAGTATGGGTCAATGCCTAGTTTCTGCCATGCTAGTTTCCAATTTTCCCAGCAGTTTTGTCAAATAGCGAGTTCTTATCCCAAAAGCTGGGGTCTTTCAGTTTATCAAACACTAGATTACTATAGTCATTGACTATTTTGTCCCGTGAACCTAAGCTATTCCACTGATTCTGTTTCTTAGCCAGTACCAAATGCTTTTGATGACCACTGCTTTATAATATAGTTTTAGATCTGGTACAAGTAGGCCACCTTCATTTGCACTTTTTTCATTAATTCCCTTGAAATTCTTGACCTTTTGTTCTTTCAGATGAATTTTGTTGTTGTTTTTTTATTCCTTAGGTCAGTAAAATAGTTTCTTGGGAATCTGATTAGTATAGCACTAAATAAATAAGTTAGTTTAGGTAGTATTGTCATCTTTATTATATTTGCTCGACTTATCCAAGAGCACTTGATGTTTGTCCAATTGTTTAGATCTGACTTTATTTGTGTGGAAAGTGTTTTCTTGTAGTTTTGCTCATATAGTTCCTGACTTTCCTTTGACAGATAGATTCCCAAATATTTTATACTATCAACAGTTATTTTAAATGGAATTTCTCTTTGTATTTCTTGCTGTTGGATTTTGTTAATGATGTATAAAAATGCTGATTTATATGGATTTATTTTGTATCCTGCAACTTTGCTAAAGTTATGCATTATTTCTAATAGTTTTTTAGTTGATTCTCTATGGTTCTCTAAGTATACTATCATATCATCTACAAAGAATGAGATTTTGGTTTCCTCACTACCTACTCTAATTCCTTTAATCTCTTTTTCTTCTCTTATTGCCAAAGCTAGTATTTCTAATGCAATACTGAATAGTAATGGTGATAGTGGACAACTTTGTTTCACCCCTGATCTTATTGGGAATGGTTCCAGTTTATCCCCATTACATATGATGCTTGCTGATGGTTTTAAATACATGCTACTGGCTATTTTAAAGAAAAGTCCATTTATTCCTGTATTCTCTAGTGTTTTTAATAGGAAAGGATGTTAGATTTTATCAAATGCTTTTTCTGCATCTACTGACATCATCATATGGTTTTTGCTAATTTGGTTATTGATATAGTCAATTACAATAGCATATAATTTAAAAGAAAGAAAACACATAACCTGACTTTTCCACCTATGTGATAAGCAGCCAACTTGATGGTTATTATTTTTCTTCTGCACCAAAATAACTAGCCATTTTCACACTTCAATATAAGCTTTTCCCTGTTGTAAGGGTAGGGGAAAAAATTATCCCCTCACTTTGAGAGGGTCATCCTCTAAGCAGAAGCTGAAAAGGTAAAAAGCTATTCCATGTTAATGCAGAGCCCAAGGCATGACTAGGACTAAGGAATGAAAACTTTCGTTTCAGCTTGGAAGTAATCCTAAAATCCCTTTCAGTTCCCACACCCTTATTTTATGAAAAGGCATAATTCAATTAAACAAACATTTATGAAGTTTACAGTAGTCAAGGAAGGCACTTTAACATGCTTTGACTTTAGAAACTACAAATATTATTAAACATTTACTTAATACCTAATATGTGCAAGGCAACATAAGTAAGAACATCAAAAATTTTAATTGCATTTTAAATCTTATGTTACCAGATTTAGGTTTCTTCAATCACCTCTGTGAAATTATTTTCTCACTTTGAAAAACGGGATGATAAGTGCTACCTAAATGCCACAGAAGATAACTGAGAGGATGAATCAAAAGAAATCAGGGATATGAAAATATTTTGTAAAATCAGAAATGACACAAATATTAGTGATAATTATTTTATCAGTAATCTATACAACTGGAAAGAGCATTCAGGGGTTCTGATTCTTTTGCCCCAATTTTTAATAATAACAATAATAATAATTTTAATTTAATAATAACAATAGCTAACTTTTTTATAGTACTTTAAGGTTTGCAAAGAATTTTACATGTATTGCTTCATTTGATCCTGTAAGGTAGGTGATATTATTACCCATATTTTACAGATAAGCAAATTGAAACAGAGAAAGGTTAAGTGATTGGTCCAACATCACAAAGATAGTAAGAGTCTGAAGTAGGATTTTTCAGGCTGACTCCAATCCACTATATATATATAACTTTACCATTTATTAAAGATGAAAGCAAATTTGCATACTAATGATAGATAGATAAATATATGTTTATTTTTGCATAAAGATTAAATCATAATGGAATATTTGATACCTTTACTTTTGCCAAATTTTTCACAACCCCCACATTCAGTTACATGATCCTATTTGGAGTTGAAATCTACAATTTCAGAGTTCTCCCTGTACCAATGAAATCTCTAATCCAGTCCCTATCCTGTGTATTCATAGAGATATAAACACACATCTAAATGTATGTATGAAAGCATATGCACTAATATATATTATATAGAATATCCCCCAAATCTTAATGTTAAACTTTATTATTAATTAGCCTTGTATCCCACAGCTTAAAACTTTCCTAAAGTTTTTAGCCATACCCTAAATGTATATTTAGATAGAGAAGTGATATAGATTGTCTCTGAAAAAGGGTATACTCTTAAAGCTATATCTGTTTGCAAGGAAAAAGAGAAACACACATACATATTAGATGTCTTCTCACTGTTAGTGATTTCCCTGTGAGACTACCTCCACTTTACTCTGTATATTTCTTGCATGTTGTAGTTGTTTGCAAGTTGTCTCCCCTATTCAGCTGTGAGTTCCTTGAAAGCTTAAACTGTTTTTTGCTTTTCTTTGTATTTCCAGAGCTTAGTGGAGTGCCTACTGCACAAGAAGTGCTTAATAGATGTTTGCTGATTTTTTTGTTGACACTAAAAAAAAAAAAAATTAAACTTTAAAAAAAAAAACAGCAATCATAGGATTTCATAGGACCTGGATATGAATAAAATACAAATTTTAAAAAATGAAGATATATTCTTATCAATTGCTGAATTAATATCTTTTATTCCGAAAGGATTAGAACTTACCCTTGTTGAAGTCCTTAGGATCCAATGACAAACTATAGCCAGGAAGAGTCTCCAAAAGCAATTTGTAGCAAGCTCTCCATCCAGGCTCAGCAATACTAGGGGCCACACACTGCATCGCAGCTACTCGCTTGAAGAAAGCGGACTTGCGATGGAAACCAATTAACTCATAGAGCTCAGAAAGAATGCTGTAACGCTGGATTTTCTCTTCTTCTGAGAGCTGACATACAGAAAAATACAATCACTGATTAATTAATAAAAGGTATTACACATGATATGCTATGTTCCTTATAAAAGTTATCTTTCAAAATGTATAACTTATAAACATACCAAAAATATAGATTCTATTAGCGAAAAAAAAAAAGGCCAAATTTCAGGATGTAGGTGTAAGAAAAGTTTTTAGAATTTGACATGAGGCAAAATCAACTCATTACTAATGTAGTAACACACATGACAAGGATTTTTTGTGTATGTGATTTTTCATATCTGTCTTTTGTCCTTAAAGGAAAATAAACATTTTATGTGTGCTCTCTATACTACAGTGTATTTACAAAATAAATACACTATATACAAAGTAAATACCCTCAGCAGGTTCATTTCACTGTAAATAATGAGTATGATTTTGAAATAAAATATAACTAAGTTAATTTATCTTACATTTAACAAAACATAAATAATTTTATCTTCTAACTTAAAATAAACATTAATTTAAAAAAAATAATAGCTTTTTATTTCCAAAATAGATGCAAAGATAGTTTTCAACATTCACTTTGCAAAACTTTGTGTTCCAAATTTTTTCTCCCTCCCTTCCCCTCACTCCTACCCCTAGACAGCAAGTAATCCAATATATGTTAAATATAAACATTAATTCTTGTAAAAATGCATCAAGTATTGTTTGGTTTAGAGGTTATAATTTTATTAAAAATTTTATGAGCACACAATTAAAAATATCCTTTAGTCCATATCTTACTTGTATAACATAATAATAAAGAAGTTTATTGTTACAAATATATTTGAAGGCTTCAATAATTTTCTAAGTACCTCTCTTTTGAAGCACCTTTTTAATAATTAGCAAGAGAAACTGGCCTACAAAGAACAGGTGGGGACACAAGGTAGTATTAAGCAAGGACACATTTGAACAAAGTCTAATTTAAATAGTGAGTCTATTAGTGTATATTTTCATGTCATGGTGACTTTCACTTTCCTACATGTCATGAAGAAGCAGTATGCTACAGTAAATAGAGAGCTGACCTCAAAGCTACACTGAAAAGACAAAATGGTATCATAGGATCTTGGTGAAACCTTAGGCAAATGATTGAACCTCAGGCAGCTGTCCAAAACTAAAAGATACAAAAATGCTGTTCATTTGCATTGGAGAGAGTTTTATCACTAGGAATTCTATGCACAAGAACAGGCAGAAACAGCATACAACTTCATGATTATATACAGGGACTCAACTAATATGAAATCCTACTAATAATGTTGTCCAGGATACAGAATAGATGGCAGGAAGAATTACGAATTAAAGCTAGAAGACAAGAACTGAATGAGAAAAGGCAGCAGAAAATCATGAATGATTTTGGAGTAAAGGAATGTTTATGTTCAGATCTATGCTTTCAGAAGGCTATAAACAGAGCACATGCAGGAAAATTTGGACTGGACAAAGACTGGTGTCAGAGAAATTGAGGGGATAGAAAAATAAAACAGGTAAGAATAAGGGTTTCAATGAAGGTAATGACTGTAGGAGTGGAAAGGAGTTAAGACTTCATATGAACTCAATTATCTCTATGCTGATGGTTCTCAAATTTATGTATTCAGTCCTAGACCTCTCTGATTTCTTGTCACATCTCTCCAACTGCCTATTGGACATCTTGAACTTGATGTCCAAAACTGAACTCACTATAGTTACATCCCCTCTTCCTACCCTCCCTATGACTAGTGAATCTACTACCTCCTCAATCACCAGACTTGCAAGCCAAGTATTTCCCAAGACCTGCCAATTCTGCCGTCATCACATCTCCCCTATCCACCCCCTCCCTCCTCTGACACGGCCACATAATCCTTGTGTAAACCCTCATTCCTCCTGCCTACACAACTGCATTCACCTGCTTGTGGATGCCCATTCCAGTCTATCCTCTACTGGCTGTCTAAGTGATCCTCTTAAAATATAGCTCTGATCATCCACTGCCTGTTACTTCCAGGTACCCTAGATAGTCTCAAAGTTCCTCAAAGTTCAAATGTTCTGCCTCCCATCTGCTTTTCCAGTCTTCTCCCATACTGACCCCTTGTGGATCCTTAAACAAGACACTCCATCTCCCAACTGGTTATTTTCACTAGCCATCCCCCAAACCTCCTTTCTGCCTCCAGGCTTCCCTGAAGTCTCAGATAAAATTAAGTCTCAGATAAAAATACCACCTTCTACAGGGAATGTTTCTCAATACCCCTCAATTTTAGTGCCTTCCCTTGTTTGTTCCCTTGTTTTAGTTGTTTATCTGCTATCTCTCTATTGAATGTGAGCTCCCTGAAAGCAGAACCTACCTTTTATCTTTCTTTATATCCTCAACACCTAGCAAGTACCTAGCATAGAGTAAGCACTTCATTAATATTTATGAACTGACTGCCTACAGAATCCAATAGAGTCAACAACAAAAAATCAGCTTTCAACAATAAATTCAACAAAGTTGCAGCATATAGAATAAATTCACAGAAATCAATAGAATTTCCATATATTATGATCAAAACTTAGGAGGGAAAGACAGGAAGAAAATTTCCGATTAAAATAACTCTGCAGGGGACTTCCGGGGGCGGAGCCAAGATGGCGGAGTGAAAAGGTGACTCTCTGCTTCCTCCTCCGATCCTCTCAAACCAACAATAAAATAAGCCTCTGAACTGATCTTCAAGTCAACGAATCCAGAAATACTTGGATACTGCTTGCTGATATCTCTGAAGAACTTCATATCAGGGTTGTGTAACTTGGACACAGGGATAAACAGTGGTGTAGGCAGGAAGTGAGGATGGGACTCAGCTCACTGTGGCAGAAACTCTACACTACAAACTCCAAATTCCAAACACCTGGAGTTTATCTAAGGCACTCGGGACTCTCTGCCCTGATTGGGGGGCAGGTGTTCTGGCAGACTTGCCTTGTTTAAGGAGTAATTCAGGCTTACTCCTAGCCCCCACCAGCCCAGCACCTTAAATTAATTCGCCAAATTGCCCCAGGGCAAAGAACTTCAGCTGCCGTTTTTTTCCCTACCTTAAAGAGACATCCACGCTCTCTAAAAAAAAATGAAGAAGCAAAAGAGAGCTCTCACCATAGACAGCTTTTATCAAGAGAAAGAAGGGATGACCCCAGATCCCGAGGTTCCTTTAGACAAAATTCCAGAAGAAGTTATCAAGGACCATCACTAGTCCCCTTTTCAAAAGGCCTTTCTGGAAGATTGCATAAAGAACCTCAAAAGAGAGCTGGAGGATAAATGGGAAAATAAACTGAAATCAGTGCAAGAAGGATACAATATCTTGCAAGAAGGATATGATGCCCTGGAAAAGAGATATGAAAAAGATACCAATTTATTGAAAAATAAAATTAGTGAAGTGGAAAAAGAGTGCAATGAACAAAAAAATTCAATTGGCCAGTTACAAAAGGAGCTTAAAAAGGTAACTGAAGAAAACAACACTTTAAAAATAAGAATTGAACAAATGCAAGTGAATGACTCAATAAGACTTCAAGAATCAGTCAAACAAAAACAAAAAAAAAAAGAAAAATTAGAAGAAATTGAAAGAAGAATATGAAATATCTCCTAGGAAAAACAACTGACTTGGAAAATAGATCTAGGAGAGACAATCTAAGGATTATTGGACTTCCTGAAAGCCATGATGAAAAAAAGAATCTAAACACTATCTTCCAGGAAATCCTGAAAGAAAACTGCCCTCAGATTGTAGAATCAGAAGGCAAAATCACCATTGAAAGAATTCACCAATCACCTCCTGAAAGAGACCCCAAAATTAAAAACTCAAGGAATATCGTGGCTAAATTTCAGGACTATCGCACCAAGGAAAAGATTCTGCTAGCAGCTAGAAAGAAACAATTCAAATACTGAGGATCAATAATTAGAATCACACACGATCTGTCAGCCTCCACATTGAAGGATTGAAGGGCCTGGAACCAGATATTCTGAAGGGCAAAGGAACTTGGATTACAGCCAAGAATAACCTATCCAGCTAGAATGAGCATTATCCTCCAGGGAAGAAGGTGGTCATTCAATGATATAGGTGAATTTCACCTATTTCTAATGAAAAGACCAGATCTGAACAAAAAATTTGACCTCCAAACACAGAACTCAAGAGAAGCATAAAAAGGTAAAAAGGAAAGGACTCTTGAGAACTTTATTTCAACTATGGGGATACTTAAAGTGTGGGGGTATAATTAACTAGACATTACTTTGATAATATGAAAAAGAAAACTAGAGGGGGAAAGGTTGTCATACTGGGGAAAAGAGGGAAAAAGTGGTAAACTAAGATCTAAAAAAAAAAAGGAGGTAAAAACAAGAAGATAAAATCTCTTGAAGAGGCAAAGAAAACCTAATATAATTGAGAGAAAGAAGGGAGGGAGATGAGCATTGTGTAAATCTTATTCTCATCAGGTTGGGTTCTAAAAGTGTATATCAGACACTTGATTTCACATAGAAACTTCTCTGTAGCTAGAGGGAAGTGGGAGGGAAAGGAGGAAAAAGAAAGGGATAAACTATTAGAAGGGAAAATAGAAGAATCAGGGGAAAGGAGATAAAAAAGGGGGAGGGGATCTAAAGGGTGGTGGATTGTTTGGGAAAGGGGGTCATCAAAAGCAAAGTACTGAGGCGGGGGAAGGGAGAAAGGGGAAAACATAACTTGGGTAAAATAAGATGGGAGGAAATAAAGAATTAGTTATTCTAACTGTGAATGTGAATGGGATGAACTCTCCCATAAAGCGGAAGCAGATAGCAGACTGGATTAAAAACCAGAATCCCACAATATATTGTCTACAAGAAACACATCTAAAGCATAGTGACATATATAAGATGAAGGTAAAAGGCTAGAGCAGAACCTATTATGCTTCAAGTGAACAAAAAAAAAGCAGGGGTAGCAATCCTTATCTCAGATCAAGTAAAAGCCAAGACAAATCTAATCAAAAGAGATAAGGAAGGAAACTATATTTTATGAAATGGTACCATAGATAATGTAGCAATATCAATACTAAATATATACGCACCAAGTGCAATAGCATCCAAATTCCTAGGGGAGAAATTAAGAGAGATGCAAGAAGAAATAGACAGCCAAACTATTCTAGTGGGGGATCTCAACCTTACTCTCTCAGAATTAGATAAATCAAACCACAAAATAAACAAGAAAGAAACTAGGGAGATAAACCAATTGTTAGAAAAGTTAGGTATGATAGCTCTATGGAGAAAGTTGAATGGAAACAGTAGGGAGTTTACTTTTTTCTCAGCAGTCCATGGTACCTATACAAAAATTGACCATGTGTTAGGGCATAAAAACCTCAAAATCAAATGCAGAAAGGCAGAAATAGTAAGTGCATCTTTTTCAGATCATGATGCAATAAAAATCACATGCAATGTAAGGCCAGGAGAAAATAAACCAAAAGTTAATTGGAAATTAAATAATCAAATCCTGAAGAATGAATGGATGAAAGAGTAAATCACAGACACAATCAATAATTTCATCCAGGAGAATGACAATAAGGAGACAACATACCAAAATTTGTGGGATAGGACCAAAGCGGTTATAAGGGGCAATTTTATATCTCTAGATGCTTACTTGCATAAAATAGAGAAAGAAAAGATCAATGAATTGGGCTTATTATTAAAAAAAACTAGAAAAAGAACAAATTAAAAACCCTCAATTAAATACCAAATTGGAAATTCTAAAAATAAAAGGAGAAATTAATAAAATTGAAAATAAGAAAACTATTGAATTAATAAATAAAACTAAGAGTTGGTTCTACAAAAAAACCAACAAAATAGATAAGCCTTTAGTTAATTTGATAAGAAAAAGGAAAGAGGAAAATCAAATTGTTAGTCTCAAGAATGATAAGGGAGAACTTTCCTCCAATGAAGAAGAAATTAGAGCAATAATTAGGAGTTACTTTGCCCAACTTTATGCCAGTAAGTTTGATAATCTAAATGAAATGGAGGAATATCTACAAAAATATAGATTGCCCAGGTTAACAGAAGAGGATATAAATTATTTAAATAGCCCCATATTAGAAAAAGAAATAGAACAAGCTATCAATCAACTCCCTAAGAAAAAATCTCCAGGGCAAGATGGATTTACATGTGAATTCTACCAAACATTCAAAGAACAATTAATTCCAATACTATACAAATTATTTGAGAAAATAGGGACAGAAGGTATACTGCCAAATTCCTTCTATGAGACCGATATGGTGCTGATAGCTAAACCAGGTAGGGTGAAAACAGAGAAAGAAAACTATAGACCAATTTCCCTAATGAATATTGATGCAAAAATTTTAAATAAGATATTAACAATGAGATTACAGAAAGGCATCCCCAGGATAGTACACTATGACCAAGTAGGATTTATACCAGGGATGCAGGGCTGGTTCAATATTAGGAAAACTATCAGCATAATTAATTATATTAATAACCAAACTAACAAAAACCATATGATTATCTCAATAGACACAGAAAAAGCATTTGATAAAATCCAACATCCTTTCCTATTAAAAACACTAGAGAGTATAGGAATAAATGGGCTTTTCCTTAAAATGATCAGTAGCATCTATTTAAAACCATCAGCAAGCATCATATGTAATGGAGACAAACTAAAACCATTCCCAATAAGATCAGGAGTGAAACAAGGCTGCCCACTGTCACCATTACTTGTTAACATTGTATTAGAAATGTTAGCTTTAGCAATAAGAGAAGAAAAAGAGATAAAAGGAATCAGAGTAGATAATGAAGAAACCAAATTATCACTCTTTGCAGATGACATGATGGTATACTTAGAGAACCCTAGAGACTCAACTAAAAAACTACTAGAAACAATTCACAACTTTAGCAAAGTGGCAGGATTCAAAATTAATCCACATAAATCATCAGCATTTTTATATATTACCAACAAAGTTCAGCAGCAAGAGATACAAAAAGAAATGCCATTCAAAATAACGGATGATAGGATAAAATATTTGGGAATCTATCTGCCAAGGAAAAGTCAGAAACTATACCAACTAAACTACAAAACACTTTCCACACAAATAAAATCAGACCTAATCAATTGGAAAAACATTAAGTGCTCATGGGCAGGCAGAGTGAACATAATAAAAATAATACTACCCAAACTAATCTACTTATTTAGTGCCATACCAATCAAACTCCCAAGAAATTATTTTACAGATCTAGAAAAAACAGTAGCAAAGTTCATTTGGAAGAACAAAAGGTCAAGGATTTCAAGGGGATTAATGAAAAAAAAAGGCAGATGAAGGTGGCCTTGCTGTACCAGATTTAAAACTATATTATAAAGCAGCGGTCATCAAAACCATTTGGTACTGGCTAAGAAATAGAGCAGTCGATCAGTGGCACAGGATAGGTTATCAGGACAATCTAGGCAATAACCTTAACAATTCAGTGTTTGATAAACCCAAAGACCCCAGCTTTTGGGATAAGTACTCACTATTCGGCAAAAACTGCTGGGAAAATTGGAAACTAGTGTGGAAGAAATTAGGGCTTGACCCATACCTAACACCACATACCAAGATAAGATCTAAATGGGTTCAAGATCTAGATATAAAGAGTGATTTTGTAAGCAAATTAGAGGAACATAATATAGTTTACCTCTCAGACCTGTGGAGATGGAATAAATTTATGTCCAAAGAAGATCTGGAACTCCTAATTGAACATCAGATGGATAATTTTGATTATATTAAGTTAAAAAGTTTCTGTAGAAATAAAACTAATGCAGACAAGATTAGGAGGGAAGCATCAAATTGAGAAATCATCTTTACATTTAATGGTTCTGACAAAGGCCTCATTTCTAAAATATATAGAGAATTGTCTCATATCTATAAGAATTCAAGCCACTCTTCAATAGGTAAGTGGTCAAGGGATATGAACAGACAATTTTCAGATGATAAAATTAAAACCATCTCTAGTCATATGAAAAGTTGCTCCAAATCACTATTGATCAGAGAAATGCAAATTAAGACAACTCTGAGGTACCACTACACACCTGTCAGATTGGCTAAAATGACAGGAAAAGATAACGAATGTTGGAGGGGATGTGGGAAAACTGGGACTCTGATACATTGTTGGTGGAACTGTGAATGGATCCAACCATTCTGGAGAGCAATTTGGAGCTATGCTCAAAAAGTTATCAAACTGTGCATACCCTTTGACCCAGCAGTATTTCTACTGGGATTATATCCCAAAGAGATCTTAGAGGAGGGAAAGGGACCCGCATGTGCAAGAATGTTTGTGGCAGCCCTTTTTGTAGTGGCTAGAAACTGGAAACTGAAGGGATGCCCATGAATTGGAGAGTGGCTGAATAAATTATGGTATATGAATGTTATGGAATATTATTGCTCTGTAAGAAACGACCAGCAGGACGATTTCAGAGAGGCCTGGAGAGACTTGAATGAACTGATGCTGAGTGAAATGAGCAGAACCAGGAAATCATTATACACAGCAACAACAATATTACATGATGATCAATTCTGATGGACATGGCTCTCTGCAACAAAGAATTGTCTCAAACCAGTTCCAATTGTTCACTGAAGAAAACCATATATACCCAGAGAGAGGGATATGAAATATGGACCACAACGTAACATTTTCATGATCTCTATTGATATTTGCTTGCATTGTATTTCCTTTCTCTGATTTTCTTTTTTTTCTTGTAGATAGGATTTTTCTTGCACAACTTGTCAAGTATTTCAATATTACTGACTTGTAGTGGACTTCCTGCCATCTAGGGGAGGGGAAGGGACTGGGGGTAAAAGCTGTAATGGAGAGCTTTGTAAAGATCAATGCTGGGGAACTACCCATACATATGTTATACAAATAAAAAGCTTTAATAAATAAAAATAAATAAATAAATAAATATGCAATATTTGTGTATTTGGGAAGTTACCTGACAAGACACACACAGAAACTATGTGAACACAACTACAAAATACTCTCCAAAGGAACAAGGAGAATCCTAAATAGAGAAACAATAACTGTCACTGGAAGGCCAAGTCAATATAATAAAAATGACAATACTTAAATTAATTTACTTACTCAGTAACATATCAGTCAAGCTATCAAATGATAATTTTGTACATCAAGAAAGAAATAATAGTAAAATTCATCCAGATAAATAAAATGTCAAATATCTTGTTAGAAATAATGGAAAAAGTGAGAAAAAAAGTGAACTTAGCAATACCAGGTCTCAAATTACACAACAAAATAGTAAGCATTAAAAGAATTTACTATTGGTTAAAAATAGACTGATCAATAGAAGCTTAGGTTTAAAACAAACTGAAGCAAACAAACCTATAGTTTGGTGTTCAATAAATTCAAAGATTCAAACTACTAGCATAAAAATTCACTACTTAACAAAAAATGCTAAGGAAAATGGAATGCCATCTGGAAGAACCCAGGTATAGACAAACATCTCACACTTTATACCAAGAAAAGTTCTAAAGAAATACATGACCTAGATGACATCATATACTAATCAGAAGAGTAAGGCAGAAATTACCTTTTACATCTATAAATAGGAGATGAGTTCATAACCAAACAAGGAATGGAGATGTTCACAAAAGATAAAAATGGATCATTTTGATTATATAAAATTTTTAAAGTTTTGCATAAATAAAACAAACATAACTAAAAAGAAGAGAAACAGGTAGTTAATTGGTGGAGAAGGGGAAATCTTTGCAACAAGTTTCTCTCATAAAGGTCTCCTACCCAAGACATAAAGAACTGATTAAATTCTCCAATTGCTAAATGATCAAAGTTTATGAATAGGTAGTTCTCAGGAGAAGAAATTCAAGCTATCTACAACCATAAGAAAAAATGCTCCAAATCAATAATTAGAAAATGCAAATTAAAACCACTCTTAGATTATACCTTATTCCACATCAGATTGGCAAAGATTTAAAAAAAGGAAATAAATATTGGAGTTTCAGAAAAACAAGCAGATCACAATTAGTAGGGCTAAAAATTGGTATAACCTTTCTAGAAAACAATTTAGAACGGTGCCTCAAAAGTTACTTTACTATACATACTCTTTGGCCTAGAAATGCCAGTATATTCCAAAGGGATCAAAGAAAGAGGAAAATGATCCATATTCACAAATATATTTACAGTGGCTGCTTTTTGTGGTGGCAAAGAACTGTAAACTAAAAGGGTATCCATTTACTGAGAAATGGTTAAATAAATTATGAGCTATGAACATAGTGGAATGTAATTGTACTATAAGAAATTAGGAAAGAGACAGTTTCAGAGAAAGTTGAGAAGCTCACTATGAAATGATGCAGAGTGAAGTTAGCAAAACTAGAAGAACAATTAGTAGATTAATAATACTTTAAAGACAAACAACTCTGAAAAACTTAGGAATTCTGATCAACATAATGGCTAACCATGATTCCAAAGGACCCATGATGAAACATATTTCAAACCTCCTGAAAAAGAGATGAAGGACTCAAAGTGCAAATTTAGATTTTTTTTTAATTTGGCCATTGTGCAAATTTGTTTTGTTTGACTATGCCTATTTGTTACAAGAACTTTATTTTTTTTTTCTTTTGGAAGGTAATGGGTGACAGACAAACGAAGTGAAAGAGACAGAAAATAGATTTTGACCTGCTCTGCTTCCAGCTCGAGCCAATTTCTCCATCCTCAGACAGCCTGATGATCCCCCAACTCATACAATGGTACAAGACTTAGTGTGGACACCTGAATGGCTTAGCCTACTACAGCTCAGAACTCAAGACAGCCACCAGTTTCTTCCTGGATAGTGGGGATTAAAGGCATATACCACCCCACCCCACAAGAATGAAAGATTGTAATCAAGTTAATAATATAAGAAAGGTTCCAATGAAGGATTGAGAAGTGACTTAGTCTCAAGAAAGTAGAAGCACAAGAGTAAGAAGTTAACTTCTAGCAACATTTGACAGAAGAAACTAAGAATCAAGGCCACATAGCTCATTAGTGGCAAATCAGGACTAGAACAAAAGACTCAATGCTAATGCTCTTTTCCATGCTACAATGCTTCCCCTTTCAAGTGTGCATATTTGAAAACTTAGGTTGTTAGGTTCTTATGGATACCCAACACATGAAAACTTGGAGATCATAAAGTGATCTCAGATGAAATATCAAGAATTTCATGAAGAAGTTTTGAAGGAGTATCTAATCCCACAACTCATTTCCAAACTGCTATTATTTTAAGGAATATTAATCACCACTTCTTTGTTCTAATTTTTCAAGACACTGCAGAGTCACGAAGTATGAGTCCAAGGCTCAGATGCTTACAAGAAGTCAATGTTTCAAAGATCACTTAAGACAAGCAATTTTATTCACAAGATGGATTATCTGGGGAATCTAATTAGAAATTCACCATTCCATTTCCAGTCTAAAAATGTGCTTTCACTTATTACATGTTTCAAAAATTTTTATTAAGCACTTATTAAGCTTGAAGCAACTGTGCTTCAAAGCAAAAAAACATAATTGTGTTTCTAAAAGAGCTCACAATTGCAGGAGATAACTCATACAAGTTATTCTAATTGAATACTTTCATTGTATTCATACTTTAAAAAAAAAATGGTACCATGCATTTAAGGTAGTGTGATCCACTACCTCTGGCAGTGCTGTGGCAAGCTACAGCAGCCATGACCCAGATGGGCTACTATGTAGAAGGCAACCAAGGGGTCTCAAACCCTTCAGTGATTTGGGGGGTTTCTATCTCAGTCTTCTTCTGGAATGGTTAGAGGAGAATAATTTGTTCCAACAGCCACAAAGGCAACTGAAGCCAAGCATTGTGGGGTGCTTAGATATCAAGGCCCCCAAAGTCACCCATTGTATCTGAGTCATCACCTGTCATCTTGACTCTTGTCCCGAGACTGAACTGAGAAGACTGAGTGAAGCCAAGGATTTCATGAAACTCTGCCTCATTTAAATCCAATTTATGCACAGATCAAGAGACATCCTCTTCTCCCCCCACCCCCCACCCCCGCCCCGGCAAAAAAAGACTAAAAAAATTAGGTATCATGCATAAGAAGTAGTGTTATACACTAAAAGAGTGATAAACTTGAAGTCAATTGAAATCTGAGCTCAAATCCTTCCTCCTATATTTATCAATAGAGTAATTTGTAAAACTCAAAAAGTGAGAAGGATCCAGAGACAACAGAAAATATATATACTGTTAAGAGTCAGCAAACATCTTGTAGGTCACCTAACTCCCATGTTTTATAGAAAAATATTTTTAATATATTGTTATTAATCTATATTTATACTGTGTAAAGCATAAAGTACTCACTTCATAATAACTCTGTGTGAAAGTGGCACAAACTCCATAAGTGTAGAAACTTGAGTCTTACCTAAAACTTCTCTCAATATTACCCCCAAATTACCATATACACAATAGAGTAAGTGTTTTGAACTGAATTTCTTGAAATCAATTTTTGGAGCAAGTAGCCCTATGGCTAAATAAGACCTGTATGTTAGTCCTCACTTTGCATTCTATGTAGACACATTTTATGAACTAAGATATGGATTGCTAAGTAGCTTATTTGAGCTATATCTTGACTTAAAATATCACTGCTTCAGAAAGAACATAAACACTTCAGTCTTGAGCATCTCTATTTCTATCTCCACCTTCCCACCCTCCCCCCACGCCCCATCCCAAGGAAATTAAGGCTGTAAGAGACATTAGAAATCATCACTCCAATCCTTTTAGGTTAAATTGCAAATTAATGCTATACAAACAGCAAGCCTGGAACAGCCACTTATTGGTTTATCCAAATATCTCAGTCTTATGTAAAACAGTTTAGTATCACTTCCATGAATGCAACATGAAAAGAAGGGAAATCAAAATAAAGACTACATATTCCATCCAAAGATTCCTTAGACCCTCATAGGAAGCTTTCTTCCTAACAGGGCACTGACAGGGTATTGAACAAGCTCATTTTCTCAGGTCACTCTAAACACAGTAAAATATTAAGTGCTACTTCAGAAAATATACCTAATATTCTCCATCACAGGCATACAACTGTCATCAACAGGGACACGTCTGAAATTATAGTGGCCTTTTCATAATTCCTTTCTATATTTCTCTCTTTCAAATAGATGTTATTTAGCTAGAGTACACAAATACAGAGGCAACAGTTGGTTGTTTGGTTGATTGTTGTCCTTTGTTCTTGAAGAGTACCAAAATGACATCACTATGTTAGAGTAGAGTTACTGTGGCTGATCAGATCAATACCAGCTTGGAGAGCTCTTGGAGTAGACAAATAGTCCACAGGGGAAAGACTCCTAAGCCTAAAGGCTGGAAGACCTGAGTTCAAATTTGGCTTCAGACATTTATTAGCCTCAGGCAAGTTATTTAACCTTAACTCTACAGTGGGTATAATAATAACACCTATCTCCAGGTAGGTGTTGTCGTGAGGGTTGTTGTAAGGCTCAAATGAGATGATATTTGTAAAACACAAGCATAGTACCTAATACAAAATAGGTGCTATATAAATGATAACTATAATATCATTATACGTCATATATATATATATTATTATTATTAAATACAAAGCTTTTCTCCAAATCAATGAATTAGATTTATAGCACAACAGTATACCAAGACATTTGAGACATTTCAGTCACTTCTACATATTTTATAAGTACATCTCATAGGGGGAAAAAAAAGGATAACTTGACAAACACTAATACAACATATTTAGATGCTTTTAACAATTTCTGTTAAGATTATTACTTATTCTAATTTATCTTCATATAAAAAGCTATTGAATACTGCATTTTCCAAAATATATTTTCTAGAAGGTAACTATCTGGAATTGACACTTAAGAGAGGAAGGATTTCATTCATCCACTCAATAAATACTTGTTAAATGTCCAAGTATGGGGGAAATTTAGCAATTAGATAAGATAGTGCCTGCCTTGGGGGACTTACAGTCCCTGATATCTTGGGCTAGTCACAAACTCCCTAGAACTCCATTTTCTCAAAAGTCAAATTAGGGGATTAGACTGGATAATCTCTAAAATCTCTTCTAGATCTAGATCAATAAATCTATAGTTTCAGGTTTTTCTAGTTTGGTGTATACTAAAGTATAGATGAAGAATAAAAAATATCTCACATTTCTAGAGCACTATATGGTTTACAAAGTGCTTTGAAATTTTTTTTCATTTGTTCCTCACACCAAAGCCATAGGGGAGGTAGAACAAGTATTATTCATCTTATAGATGCCCAAGCAACCAAACTCCTTAAAAAGACTATCTACAATGAGTGTTTTTACTTTCTCTCCTATTATTCTCTTCCAATTCCCTTAAAATCCACCTACTGAGCTTATCATTCAACCAAAACTGCTCTCTTCAAAGTTACCAATGACTTTCGTTACCAAATCCAAAAGCCTTTTCCCAGTCTTCATTCTCCTCAACCTCTCTGCAGTTTTGGACACTGCTGATATTCTTTTTCTTCTCAATGGTCTCTTCTGTCTAGGTTTTTAGGACACCTGATTTTCCTGCCTAAGAGAACACTCCTCCTCAGTATTCTATACTAGATCCTCCTCCATCTTCCTCCATGTCCTTTAACTATAGGTATTCCACAGCTTTTGGTCTTGGACCTCTTCTTCTCCTTCTGTACTACTATGTTTCCTGAAGATCTCACAAGCTCTCATTGATGTAAGTAGCATCTTTATGCTCTTCTAATCTCTCTGCTGATCTCCACATCTCCAAATGTCCTATAGAAATCTCAAACTAGATTTCCAATAATCCCAAAATGAACTCATTATCTTTTTCCCTAAACATTGCATCCCTCCTTCCTTCCCTATTACTGTAGAGGATACCACCATCCTCCCAAGTCTTTAAGGTGTACAACCTGGTTGTATTTCTCAACTCCTCACCAGCTCTCACTTCCCAGATCCAACCTATTGACAAGGCCTAAAGACTTGAATTTTCCAACATTTCTCCAATATGCTCCCATTTCTCCTCTAACTTTGCTCCCACGTTAGAGCTTTCATCACCTCACACCTATATTTTTACAATAGCCTGCTGGTAGGTCTGCCTGCCTCAAATCTCTCTCTAATCCATTTAGTCAATAAAGTGACTTTCCTAAAGATCAGCTCCAATCACTCCACACTCCAACTTAACAAATTCCAGAGGCTCCCAGAATTAAATACAAATCTCCAATTGGGTGGGAAAAGCCCTTTATTACTACCTTGCCTCCTCCTATCTTTTTAATCATCTTATATCTTACTCCCCAACACATAATCTTTGTGACACTGACTTCCTGGCTGATGTATGAACAAGACACTTCATCTCTCAGTTTTGTACTGAGAATATTTTCTCAGCCTGGAATAATTTCCTTTCTCATGTCTGCCTATTGGATTTCTTGACTTCCTTCAGATCCCAACTAAAATCTCATCTTCTATAAGAAAGCCTTCCCCAAACTCTCTTAATTCTAGCACCTTCCCTCTATTAATTATTTTTTATCTATCCTTTATAAAGCTTTTTTGTACATATTTGTTTGCTTGTCTCCCTCATTAGAATGTAAGCTATTGGAGGGGGCAGAAACTGTCTTTTTCCTCTTTTTGCATTCCCAGCTCTTAATGCAGCACCTGGCACATAGCAGGTGCTTTATAAACATTTACTGTCTGACTGAATAAATGAACTACTAAAATTAATGCTTGAAGTGACTGGTACCAACATATTTCCATTATATTATGCTGTTTTGGTCCTCTACAAATGAACACATTGGGAGGAGATTGGTGCTCTAACCTCCAGCCCTCCAACCAGAGGAGGGGAGAAAACTGAAGAGGTAGTAGCAGATACACTTATCCTGTGATGGGGCATCTTGTTCAGAGTAGCAGAGTGAAGATCCAGCAAATAAGACAGAGGAGGCTTGATTATACGATGAGTACCATTGTGAATCAGAGAGAAGAACTTGATTGATGGTGACACAAGCTACAAAAAGATCAGGAAGTAAGTGACCACAGCTCAAGTCAACAAGTAACTTTGGAAAGAGAAGTTTCAGCTAAATGATAAGGTCAAGGAAAAAAAATGAAGAGGATTTAGACAAAAAGAGAATGGGAAGAGATAATTACTAACGATGATTTTCTTGTGGAGTTTGGCTGAGGAGAGATACAGGATAAAAACTAATAGCAATAGTCAGACCATAACCCAGGGTCATGACCTTATGTTCCAAAGTTCTTAAAGGGGAATATTCTAAAGTAAGTATTTTTTAAATGTAAGTATAATTTAGTAGAAGTTAGGGGCAGCTAGGTGGTTGAATGGATAGAGCACCAGCCCTCAACTCAGGAGAACCTGATTTCAAATCCAGCCTCAGATACTTACTAGCTCTGTAATCTTGGACAAGTCACTTAACCATGATTGCCTCCCAATTTTAAAAAATAAGTATAAGTTTTGGGAATTTAAAGTAATTTAAGAAAAATATAAAGTGAGAAAAGTAACTTAGATATTTTTTAGCATCCTCAAGAATCAATCAACTCAATTCCCATTTTTGCTGTCAAGAATCAGAAGGCTTCCTAGTCTAAATCCCTAATTTTGTAGATAAATTAGCCGAGGCACAGAGTAATGAGGTAATTTTCCAAGGTCAGAGTAATTTGATATTACTGTTAGAACTAAAACACAGATCTTCAGTTTTCTTCAGAATACTACTGAATTATAAGAGGCAAAATAAAGAGAAAAGACAGGACAAAAGTTTGGGAGTACAGGAAGGAAAGCAAGCAACAGTCATTCTTAAAGGCATGTAAATTCTGAAAATCAATGAGTCAGTTTTACGTCATCAGGATCTTTATACTAAGATTCCTAGACCGGGACTCAGAAAAACTGGGCTCTCATTCCAACTCTACAGTTACCAAACTAGGAGGTAAAATTCATGTTAGAGAAGTTTCTAGTTGACTGGCCTGTGGAGGAGCCCAGGATGACAAGAGGCCAGATTTTGGGAGGAAGGGGAATGCAGAAGAAGTGATAAGAGTAGGCAAAGTCTGAAGCCATCAGACATTACAAAAATTTGAAGTATTGTTGTAGTCAAAGGAATATTAGCTTCAAAACCCAAGGAACTGAACGTCAATCCCAATTCTGCCATTTACCAACTACGTGGCCATAGACAAATCACTTAAACATTTGCAAGTGCTCATTTGTAAAATGTGAACAAGACTACGACACTAATTGACTCACAGAATTGTGCTAAGACAAACACTTTGTAGGCCCTTTGTACCAAATTATATTCAACAAACACAATTTACATTCCTAACATTTAACAGGCAATAAGTGCTGGAGATACAAAAACCATTTCAAATCTCTAGATCATATATACTCCACCATATAAATGTAAACTATTATATACCACAGTTCATTTCAGTGAGCACTGATGTTGTAAAAACATCTATGTATCAGTGTGAGCCATATTATATATTCCACAAACCCTCAAAGAAAAATAGAAAAGATTAATTCTATTTAAAAAAACAAACTTTTTTCCCACAGAATGTTAGTCTTTTTTTTTTAGTTCTAAATTCTCTCTCCCTTGACTCTCTCCTCTACCCATTGAGAAGGCAAGAAATATGATAAGCCATTGTACATATGAAGTCATATAGTCATGTTTAAAGAGGGAAAAAAATAAGAAAAATAAATAAAATGGGATGAGGGGGGAGATGCTTCAATATGGACTCACAATTCATGGGATTGGTATTCCCTCAGAATTGAGAAATGATAGTGACTATTCATCATGAATCAACTGGAACTATCATGATCATTGTACTGATCAAAGTAGCTAAGTTTTTCAAAGTTGATTATCATTATAATATGCTGTTATTGTAAAAAATAAATGGATGCCCATTTCATTTTGCATCAGCTCACATAAGTTTTCCCAGATTTTAATGAAAGCATCTCCCTTTCATTATTTCTTTCAACCCAATAATATTCCATCACAATCATATATCACTACTTTGTTCAGCCACTCACCAATTGATGGGCATCCCCTCAATTCCCAATTTTTAGCTACCACAAAAAAAGAGCTGCTATAAATATTTTTGTACTTATAGGCCCTTTTCCTTTTTCTCTGATCTCTTTGGGATACAGACTCAGTAGAGACACTGATGCATCAAAGGGTATGCACAATTTTATAGCTCTTTGGACACAGTTACAAATTGTTCTCCAGAATGGCTGTACCACTTCACAAATACACCAACAAAACATAAGTGTACTTACTTTTCCATACACCCTCCAGCATTACTTTTCTTAGAATGTTAGTTCACTTAATCATGTATACACTAAAATTACCCAATTTTAAGTAAAGAAAGGGGAGTCTGTCTTCCTAAAGGACAAATTATATTATCATGATATAGTAGAAAGAATTCTGAACTTAGAATCAGGAGACCTGGGTTCTAGTCCTGACTCTAATTTTCATTCTGACCTTAAACAAATCATGTCAACGTTTCTTGGGTCTTTTATCTCTACTTTAAACATACTGGATTATATGTTTGCTAAAGGCCTACCAGCTCTAATCTTATGTTACAAGGTTCCTTATACTTAATACATTCTATGACGCTTCATTTAATTTCGGCAATAGTAGAAATAGCCTACAAAGTGATGTCAAACTCCATATGTAATTCTGCTTAATAACAAAGCAAGCAATTCAGTTCTCTGGCTGCCACTTATCTTTCAAAAGCAGACTTTGTCCTATTTCCTCTACCTAGTGGCCTCCAAATTATATTGTTGGGAAGTATCCTACTTAGAATAACAAAATTGTTTCAGCTATTACAGAATGAAAAATATAACTTGTTTACAATAATTCACTGGATATACCACAGAAGTTGATTAGTCAAAATGTTTCTAAAATATGGGATTCTGGTTCATTAAATTGTCTAGTTAACTCAGAGTTAACCTAAAAACCACCTTTCAATATAAGATGCCTAAAAAAATTTTTTATAAAATATATTAGTCCATTTTCTTCTGATTTCTGCTATCACTTTATTTCTTGAGTTTTATCAATTGAATTCTCAAAGGAGTGTGGGATTTTGTCTTGAAGAAATGTGGTTTCATATTTCATTCTTATATGGAACTCAGTATTATAAATTCCTTTCAGTGATATAGGTCAACCACTCCTCTGAAACTTATTGTCTTAGATATTATCTAAAGGGTTAAGTGACCTGTCCATGGTCTCAAGATCTGAGCAGTAAGATATAACCTATATATAGACGTATGTGATAAGACATATTTAAAGACATCTAATTTTTTTATCTGCTTAACTTAAATAAACAACTAGCAAATCAAATAAGATTTTCAAAATAAAAGCTATAAATGTCTAAGAGGTGCTACTGCATCTTATTTACCAACCCTTAACTTTTCCTTTAATTCCAGATATTTTCATCTTATCCCTACGTTCAGCTGCAAAAGGGAGGCTAGGTTCTTTTCATTTACCTACTTAATTTTGTGTCAAAAACCTCCTGGGGCTTGTGCCTGGCTCTTTCTAACTTGTCTTCAAAGACTTGGCTGACATTAAAGTCCCTCCACATTTACTTATCTATAAGCTGCCAGTAGCTTTGATTTTTTTTTAAGGAAAGAAAAGTCCTTTCTATGACTGCTTCCCTTTAAACTTCTCTTCCCCAGCAAGAAGTCAAGTCCCTACCCCTAGCTTTCTTACTCAGCCAGCAGTTTCTTTGTTCTGTCTCTCTTCCTCTCTCTAGGCAAGAGCTCCACTGCCTCCTATCCAAAAGTTGCCTCTATTGTGAGAATCAAGAGGCAAGGCACCAGGCATATTTTCCTCTAAAAGTCACAAAAATATCAAGTGTTAACTACCCTAAGAAACTTTCTACCTCTAAAATACCTCAGTAGGTTTTTTTATTTTTTTTATTTATAAAAGTTTTTCATATGTATACATATATTTGACTTGTCAAGTATTTTAATATAATTAACATGTAGTGGACTTCCTGCCATCTAGGGGAGGGGGACTAAGGGGAAAATTTGTAATGGAAAGCTTTGTAAGGATCAATGTTGAGGAATTACCCATACATATGTTACGCAAATAAAAAGCTTTAATAATAAAAAAAAAGGAAAAGGAAAAAAAAGAAAAAAAAGTTTTTCATAGAATGTTTTATTTATAGAAGTTTCTGAGAGAAATGGAAGGGAACTAAGAAATCATCAACTCTAACCCCTCCCTTTTTTTCCAGATGAAAAAACAAGCAAAGAGAAAAAAACAAGTGATAGAACCAAGTGCTAGTGCAACCTAGATCAAAGCCCAGAGTTTGAAGACCTAGCACTAGTGTAGAAAAATATTAAATTGCTTTCCTGGATTACTTGGATCCTCTATTCCTAATCTACTTATACCTAATTATTACCTAAGTGAAGGTATATGAATATATTTTATTCAGTCAATATTTTCTTGTAAAGCTCTGTATTAAATGGTTGTGAATCCACCATCACTAGATTAAAGACATTCTTGGGGAACTTACATTATAGTCTGGAGCTGAACTGGATAACCTGCTAGATCCCTTCTACCTTGAAGATTCACTCCACCCATGAGGATCATAAAATTCTCCACTGCCTCTATTTTTATACACTGGTTCTATCCAAGGTACTAGGAGCTTTCATTTTATTCTTTTAGTATCTCAAAGGTACATATGTACAATTATCAATTTGTTGAATCTCATTCTTTCTCTGGTGGTACAGGGGCTGCACACAGACCCCAAGCCCAATTCAACTCCTGAGTGATAGAGAAGTTTCAACCTATCCCCTTTCCAACTTGGTCAGGACTTCTTCCCTCCTTAATCAGTCTGATCACCTCCATAATCACCCCAGCTTCTAGAGATTTGTCCTATTGATGATGAAATCAGATACTTGATCTGCTTATCCCAGTAAGGCTCAAAACTCCTAAACTGCCATCCTCAGCTACCTCAGGAACTGGGAGTAAAGGTATGCACCACTACATACAGGTGACTCTCATTATCAATTCATAACTAACCACTATTTTTCCAGTAAAATAAATCCCTAATGATAACCTTTACATAATTTCTTATTTTCAATCACCATATTTGGATTCTATCATCTCACTGTTTGATTTACTAAAGACAACATATACGAAAGAATAACTCTATGTGGCCAACACATACAAAAGAAATCTATTCTGTGGACTAAACAGTATCTCTAGGGAATTCAAATACTGATTCTCAAGACATTTCAAAGAGAAGATTCCAAATAGCAAAAAAAAAAAAATATCAGCATTTACCCTAAACACCACCACCAAAGATAATTTTAAAAAATATATAAAACTAATAGATATATATATATGCCTACATTTTTATCTCTACACTTCATTCAATAAGCATTTATTAAGTGTCCATTTAGGCACATGAAAATGGACAATGCACAAAATAAATCATAAGCCTGTTAAAAATCTGAGAAGGAAAAATGCACATTTGCACAGAAAATTTTTTATAATGAAACATACTTTTATGATCACACTAATGGATATAAAAAATAAAGGACTCCATTAAAGCATGGTAAAAAATAAAATAAAATGAACATTTGGAGACCCAGACAAGGTCTCCCACAAGAATACAAAAACCTGCTAAGTATTGATATCAATTATGGTGACAATTATGTTTGCCTAAAATGGTTTATTAACTTTATGGTTAATAAATATGCAATAGAAAGTTCCAACAAAAAATCTTATCAGTGCTGATCAATCTAACCATTCACATAAATAAAACAAAGTGGATGAAAAATATATATTGTCCAGACTATAAAATGCAGCTATAAAGGTAGCTTAGCAAATTACTCCATCAATATATTTTTCTTAGATAAATGATGCAATGAATTGACCCCAGAATTAATAAGAAGAAATGGAAATGAATCACATTTCAGGAACTACATAGGACTCCTAATGATTTCAAAGTGATTCTTCCTTAACCCCCAATATACTTCTAGTGATGCCAGATGTTCCTGAATCATGGAATGCCACAATTAATTCTGAAGATAATTAAAATTACAAATAACCCAAGAGACATTAGAAATATACATACCAGGTGTATGCTGGATACAGCATGTTACCAACAAGGACTTATCCACAAGATGTTACATAAAAGACTATTAATATACTAAAATTCTGTGAGTCTATTAAATATTTTCAGAGCTCCAGGGGAGCTTGTTATTTAAAGAACACCTGCAGCGAATTCTTCTGTAAACTGAAGAATAATTTTGAAACACAAGTAAATTAAGATGTTGCTATCATTTTGTAAGTTCAGATTTTGCATGCAAAGACCTAAACTGAGAAAACCTATAATGCTTAATCACACTACATTTTTTGTCCAAATTTCTAATCTATTAATCAAGTCATCACTGGAATAATATAGTCAAAATTTTGCTCTCAAATACAAAGGATTCATTTCTACAAAGGAATAGACTTGATCAAGAATCAAAAGCATGATCTATTTCAGAAAGTCACTTCCCTCTTTCATTTTTATTATTCAGTCCTATCAGAACTCATTATTTTCTGCCTGTTTATCTGGCAAGCATACAGTAAAATAAGCCAACTAGAGAAAAAATATTACTGGGAAACAGAAACATGGTTAAGTTGAATTTCAGTGTCACATTTAAATAGTGTAGAAATCAAAGATAATCATCTGTTATAACATTTCACTACTGACATCTAGTGTTGATTTAACATAACAGAAGAAACACATCAGAAAACTAGCCCACATATTGCAAATGGAAACATTATTTTTATACAATAAATGTAGTTATACACCTACACATGAAAACAACTTCACAGCATGCCAAGAGTTTTGATGCTAAATCTGAAAGGCAATTCTAGTCCTTAAAGTAAGGCCACCTTCTAAGATCAGACATGCGCAGCAAGTCACTTGGGGTAATGATCTGAGAGGCTCATAAAGAAGGTGCATCTGCCGAAAAATACTTGCCCCATACAGATATCATACTGCCGGAAACTCTGTTAAATTACTTAAAGCAAACAATGAAAAGCTACTTTAAAATTAAAAAAAAAAAAAAAAAAAAAGGTTTAGAAGCCTTATGTAATGAAAAAA
Source organism: Myrmecobius fasciatus (assembly GCA_023553655.1). Lineage (NCBI taxonomy): Eukaryota > Metazoa > Chordata > Mammalia > Dasyuromorphia > Myrmecobiidae > Myrmecobius > Myrmecobius fasciatus. The sequence continues at coordinate 54,772 of JAJPUD010002408.1, read as the reverse complement.
TATCAACCTCAGAGTCAGAATGCAGTTCAAGTCCCAGGTCTTACCCCAAACAAAACTCTAAAACAGGAAACACTTGCACTGCTTAGATCAAGGGCTTACAGTGAGAAGCCTATAAGAATGAAAAAAACATGCCATAGAGAAAATTTTTTGTAATGGTTAAAATATTTTGTAAGTGTAAGCTTTATTTTTAGCATAAAAATAGTAGCAGCGCACATTTACACAAAGCATCCTAAAAATATTTAATGGATTAAAACTGAACTATGACTTTTGGCATAGCCTACTCTCCAGCATTATTAAGAAATGAACTTTCCAGATAATTAATGCTTACTCTTAACGTGCCAATTTTTTTCTTTTAATTTAGCATAGATGGAAAACATCCTAAATTATGTAACTATTTCTCTGTCTTCATAGACAGAAGGTAGGGGATGAGGTTAGAAATTGGCCCTGTAATTTCACTGAATAGAGAACTTCCTGGTAAGGAAACTTTCTTTCCCATACAAACTGGCACTTCCTCTGCATTTTATTGGCAAGTCTTTGTCAATTCTAGCTTCACAACATCTCTCACATTTTCACTTTCTGGCATTACCATCACCCTAATGAAGGCCCTCATCACCTTATACCATGGTGACTGAAATAGGCTACATGGGTCTGTTTGCCTCAAATCTCTCTCCTACTCTAATTCATTTTCCACTCAAGGGACAAAAGTGATCTTCCTACAGTGCAGATCTGACTATATCATCTCCATCTGCTCAATAAACTCCAGTGGTTCCCTATTACCTCTCAGCAACTTCCACAACTTGCTCCTGGTTCTGCCCTTTAGGTTCAAGCAAAGCAAGTCTAATCATTTTCCAAATATTTTAATGGACTCAGCATGTTCTTCCAAAGTCTTTCCCTCTCCAGACTAAATATCTCTAGTCCTTTCCACAAAACATTCAATAGGATGTATTTTTCCATAGGGTTAGTTTCTACCCTCCTCACAATCCTGTCCTTTTCTCAGTGTGCTCCAGTTAACCAATATCCTTTCTAAAACTCAGTACCCAACACTGAATGTAATATTCCATGAGGTCCTACTGGAATAGAATTACAATGGGTCTATCACCTCCCTTATCCTGAACACTAACTATGCTTCTGTGAATGCTAAGATTAAATTAAATAAGCTTTTTTGGCTGCCACTATTCTCATTGTTGACCCATCTTGCCTTTAAGTTCCTAAATTTTTTTCATATAAACCATTATCTAGCCATGTCTGCCTTGACCTGTATTTGAACAAATGATTTTTTGAACTTATGTATGAATCTGTAAATTTATCCCTATTAAATGATATCTGAATTAAGTGTTGGAACTAGGAAGAACCAAAGTCATCCCAAACTCTTTCCAATCCACCACTCTAACTTTCCAATATCAGACACAAAATCAAAACACAATTTTAAAAATTATCATATTTTATTCTGGAATCTAAATATCTAATAGACTTTATTTTTGTTGGCCCTTTCTAGCACTTCAGCAGGAAGAAGACAGAACCTCTTTGCTTTGTTGAATCTATAAATGAATTCATTGTCATTGTATTCTGAAGTCAACATGATTATCATTCTACTATAGAAAATCACATTAAACAAATCTCTATTCTCATTAAATTAGTCAATTTGAAAGGACATCAAATTTCGAATTCTAGAAATTAAATTTTGGAAACCTAGTAGGTCCACATATTGTTGAGTTATTTGTATTTTGTATCATTTCTAACTGTTCTTAAAGATATTTTGGAATTAATCCAGAAAAAAATCATAAAAGAATTCCTATCCTGAAGCAATTCTTCTACTGAATATATAAGGTAAGAAGAGAAAGAAAGGTATCATATATATATATATATATATATATATATATATACACACATATTATAGAAAAGGGGCAAGTAAGTGTTACAGTAGAGAGAGAAGCTGCCCTGAAGGCAAGAAGACTTGTCTTCTGGAGTTCAAATCCAGCCTGCTTACTAGCTATGTGATCCTATTTATCTCAGTTTCCTCATCCAGGAAATAAGCTGGAGAAGGAAATGGGAAACTACTTAAGTATCTTTGCCAAGAAAACCCAAAATGGAATCATGGAGAATCGGACACAATGGAAAACAACTGAACAATAGCAATAAAAATAGAGAGGACACAGACAAATCAATAAAGATTGTTTTACTATTAAAAAATCTGGAAATAAATTAGGCATCAATTGACTAAAGAAAGGCTAAATTATGGTATAGATACAGAATGTATGATATACTACAATGCCCTTAATTCATAGAAACATGAGAAGGCTGATTAAAATTAAAATAAGAAATAAAGAGAATCGAATGTGCAATGATTAAAATAATGAAAAGATAAACAATACTAAAAGCAACCAAAATCAGATTCATTTCAATGAACAATCTCGGTCAGTGAACTTATGATAAAATATAGCATACTCTTCTTGGAAGAAAGTTAAGACTATAGAAAAGGAATATTATACCTGCTGTCAGATTCAATCAACTTAAAGGTCAGTTTTGCTGAATTATTTTTCTTTGTTACATGGATTAAATTGTGGGGAAAGGGGAAAAACCAGGAAATAACCTTAGTATGGAAAATACTATAAATATGACAGAGGAGATTCTTTGCCTCAATTGCTATCTATCCTTCATCACTGAGTAGGTGTGGCCTCAAGCAAAATGAGACCTGTTGAATATTGTAGCTTAAAAAGGCCAAGTTCTCCCATTGCATCCGGAGCTATCTCTAGTCATCCTGATCTCTATCTGGCCACTAAACCCAGATGGCTCTGGAAAGGAAAGTGAAGCAGGTGACCCTGCACAGCGCTCCCTCACTTAAACCCAATTCACTTGCATGATCACCTTCCTGATGTCATGATCCTTTTCAAGGAAAAAGGACAAACAATAACAACAAATATTAAGTCATGCTAAATAAAACACCTTACATTGTGTTAAACAATTGATGGCTTCTTTTTTTTAATCATTATTGTTATCATAACTTCATTGGCCATAACTAGGCCAAAGCAAATCCTGATAGACAACAATGAACTACAAGTGCATCGGTATTTGATATACAGATGGAGTATCAATACTACTCCAATACCGCATGAGCCTATTCACTTAGCCTCAGAATCATTTATACAACTAACAATGTAATATCATTATATCCCTACCTGGCGAAGGTTGATATAAACAGCATTCTGGAGAAATTCTGATGCTTCCATGCTCCTCTTCTGAATTGCAAGGACTCTCACTGCTTTGACACAAGCTTCCAACTCAATTACACCAGCATTCTTATACTGAAGGACATGAGAGAGAAATTTAAGAAATTCTATAAATAAAAGAAGTTTCTTACCTTTCAAATTTTAAAACCACCTGTTCTGCTCAACAAGATATGACAATTCTCTTTGGTCAGTCTAATAGTGAGTTATTATAATTGTAGAGGTCTAACAACTTTTTTTTTTTAAATAAGTAAGGAAACTAAAACTCAGAGATGCTATAGTCATCCAGCTAGGAAGTGTTAGGGATGGAATTCACCCCCAGGTTCTCCTGGCTCCAAGGCTCTGTTTCCATAAACAGAGAAGAATGCTTTAGAGAAGAGAACACCAGTCAGAAGCCCTGGACTTCAGTCCTAACTCTATCATAAAGCAAGTATCATCTGCATTTTCTAGACCAGGAACATGAGGTTCAGAGGCACACAGCAATTTGTCCAAAGTAACTTGTCAAAAGCAAGTCATTATCAAACCCACCATGCAGTTTGAGTAGCAGCACAGCACAGTAAAGAGAAGGCAAGTCCTGGATCAGAAAGACATGGGTTCAAGTGAAGATTCTGACATGTTCACATGAAAATTTGGCAAGTTGACAAACTTACAATGCCCTGGACAACTTTCTAAGACTATAAGCTACAGGACAATTGCTGATTTTATTGATGGAAAACATTTCCTTATTAAGCATTCTTTACAATGATGAAATCATAGGTATGGTTCAAAATAAATGCATAAAAACTATGTATCCAGTAATAAGTCTTATTTGAATAAGTCTACAAATCAGGCTAATTTAAAAAGTAGCTAAACCATTCATTCACAAGTTATAAAGCAAAGATATAATTTGGTCACCTTTCCCATTCAATTACTTAATAATATATAAAGCAAAGAAAAATTTTGTGATTAGAGTCTTATAAAGGGCAACTGCCCATTTTCTCTCCCCTTCAATATATTTAATATGCATATAATATGCATTTTTATACATATTATTTAAAATATCATTTTAAAAATCTAACCATTTTATATTTAACTACCAACACATAAACCAAAAGTCCATTAACTTTTATGTGGTCACTTAATAACACAATTTCAAAATGCTTGGTCAAATAATGCCACAAATATTAGTGAAATTCATGTTCCTTCAAAGCCCTTAAGATGGTTTTTACCACAGTGGCAACATAAGTCAGTTGAGTTTCCCCCACCACCATTTTCTTGCAATCAAGTGATCACCAAAATATTATACAAGCAATAACAAAAAAGGCATTTGTCAAAACTGAGCCAAGGTATCAGAAAAGGACTGAAAATTGCCAATCTATAAGAAACTAAGGGAAGGAGCCAAGGCCAAATTTCTTGTGAAACTATAATACTACTACTAATTTGTGTAATGCTTGAGAAACACAGAATTTAACAGTCAGAAGAGACTTCTGTTAAATGCTTCCTCTGAAGCAAAATCGTAGCATGAAGGTGTTATGTTAGACATTAATCTATGTTAATGAAGCCGAACCACTATCAAGTCTTCCAATGACACTAGAAAGATCCAGACAGCACATTTGCTATCAAAGGACCAGTCAGGTTACATGCAAATAAAATCGGTACCAGATTTTATTTATTTTATTTTATTTATAGCCTATTAGCTATTTAGATAAGAAAGGGTTATAATCTACATCAGTAAAGGGAACTTATTTTAAGTGAATTTAAATATCAAAGGAATCATGAATCTTTTGAAATGTTAGGGAAAAAATTCTTTATAGTTGAAATTTTCATATACTTCATATTTGAAACATGGAACCCTAGGGTGATCCAGAATATAATTTGAAAACACTGCTTGAGAACTTGTTATTTAGTAGCAGGTATTCTATTTTATTCTGGTCTTCCAGATATTCCTCTAGTATATTGTTGAGTACAATAATAAACATTCAGAGAAGTGGATTCCACTTTGTAACACTTTAATGAGTAGCTCAAGTTCTCTGTCTCAGTTTCCTCATATGTGATATGTATATAATAGCAAAAGTAAACACTTACTAATCACCTATGTAACTAGGTACTGGAAGGAATACCAAGTATAGAAAAGAGATGCTCTTAAGAGACTTAAAATATAGATAATACTAATTTGCAAAGATGCTATCAATGTGAAATAAGACACTAAATGCAAACTGTGTTCTGAAAATGTATAAATGTATAAATTCAAGAGATTGATGCCCAAATATAATATAAAAACAAAACTCCCAGGCCTTTGTTAAAGCAGAATTATGCTGTCATACCATGTAAAGTCTAAGTTTTTGCTTAAAATGTTAAGATTAAATGAAAAAATTTATATTACATGAAATCACCTTGCTATAATAAGAAATGGCTTCTTTATATTTATCAATAATGTCTTCAGGGCTTAGACAGTTCTTGGCTCGCCCTATTTCTGTACTGGTGTCTGCATTGATGCCATTAGTAGTAAGAGCACCTATAGAAAGGAAGGAAAAGAAGTAACAATGTTATATTTTTTTCTGTTTACTGCCATCATTATTACTAAAAGCTAATGGCTCAAATGTGATTAGCTTTAATCAATATCTGACAAATTTTTAAATCTTTTACAAATTTTAGTGGTCAAATCTCTCTAAAGTAATGCTTTATCAACAAACCAAATGAATTAATAATAATTCAGAATAAGATTTCATCCATATTAATATACATGAAAATTCATTAATAGAGGTGAGAAGTTTATAACAGCTAGCTTAAATGTCCTGAAGATAGTGACAAAATCATCATGCTTCATCCTGTTTTTATAGCAGTCAATAACCAAAGAACATACTACATGCATCAACAGCTGTAGGCTGAATTTTACAGAAGTTTCTTCACAACTTCATATAAACATTTAAAAGAAGGCAACAGCAAAATATTTAAATTTTTCAGTCACATAAAGCAAAAGAGGATCAAAAAAAAATTTAGCATGCATGCATATATCACTTAAGTGAGGGAGGAAAGACCACACTAACACATGACAATGGGAGGGGGGAAGCTATTTATTCATTGGGATTTTTTTCCTCTTTATGACTTTGTGAAATATATAAACTAGGTTTAAGCAGGAAAGATTCACTAGGGATAAAAGGATGGAGTGCTACATTACATTAGGGGGCTACTGGATACTATGGCAAGCTCAAGGGAAGACGGGGTCATAAGTAGCATATCACCACTGTATTAAAAATGTTGTCATAAGCAGGGAAACCACAAGAGAATATTAATGGTATTTCTTCTCCCTTTTGTGGTCCTTTTACTCTCAAATTCCTTTCCCAGCTTTGAAATCATTTCTATATATTCCATTTCCCAGCTCATCCTTTGAGTATGGAATCTTTGGCCCAACTTAGCAGGAATTCTGGTTTATTCTAATTATACTCATGTCTTTCTTTCTTCAAGGTAATTCTTTCTTATTATTGCTTTATAAGAAACGACAAGCAGGATGATTTCAGAGAGGCCTGGAGAGACTTGCATGAACTGATGCTGAGTGAAATGAGCAGAACCAGGAGAATATTATACACAGCAACAAGACTATATGATGATCAATTCTGATGGACATGGTTCTCTTCAACAGTGATGTGATTCAAGCCAGTTCCTATTGTTCAGCGATGAAGATAGTCATATACATCCAGAGAGAGGCCTGTGGGAACTGAGTGTGAACCACAACACAGCATTTTAACGCTTTCTGTGAATATTTCCCTGCATTTTGTTTTCCTTCTTAGGTTGTTTTTTTTTTCTTCTCTCTTTCTAGATCTGATGTTTCTTGTGCAGTAAGATAACTGTATAGATATATATACATATATTGGATTTGTTATGTAATTTAACATATTTAGCATGTATTAGATTACCTGTCATCTAGGGGTGGGGGTGGGGGGAAGGAGGGGAAAAGCTTGGAACAAAAAAAACAAAACAAAAAAAAAAGCTTTTGCAAAGGTCAATGTAGAAAAATCACTCATATGTTTTGTAAATAAAAAGCTTTTAATTAAAAAAAAAAAGTCATTCTTCCTGGCCTTAGTGGAAAAGTCTAAAAAAGGGGGGAAAGGGTGTGACAGCAAAAAAGAAAGGGTAGAAGGTTTCCTTCCTTTTGTAAAAATTTGACAGCAATGGCATGCTTTTTCTGGTACTTAAGTTTTAAAATGCTACTTGCAGGAACATTAGCTAATCTTTTGAATCTCTATCCTGGGAGTCCTGGGAACTCAGGTGATCCACAAGAACTGGTCTTATTTTACATTATTCATATGTAATATGAACAGAATTTCAGAAAGAACTTTTCTTTTTAGCACAAATTAACAACAGTGAATAAAATATAAGCATTGTCCTACTGATGTCTCAAAGCAACTCAATTCCTCCTATCAGCTGTTATGATATGAACACAACCAGCAACCTAAAACAAATGCAAAGGTGGATGAGCTTGATGAAGAATACTTTAATATTACTATTTAATAAGTGTTTATATTTTTATTGCCAAAGGAAATCCTACTCTTCCTGATATCTACGCATTCATTTTCCTATGTTAATTCAACAGTGGACAGTAATATAGGGTGCAATTTTCAAACATTGCTTAGGATGTTCAATTGCTTTATCCTAGACTTTGGCATAGTAGGCAAGAAGTATTTATTGAAGTGCCATTGAAGGTTTTTCTTCAGTAGTTCATGATGACAGAGGTGCTCTATGGAATCTTCTGCCTAGTCCAAATGGTCCATAAGCCAGAAAAAAGTAAAATAACTGTATTCTAGAAAATTCTACAAAGACAGGAGTTCCTTAATACTATTTAAAAAAACAAAACAAAACTGCAGTGCCTCTTTTTTTAAGTAAAGGGAGACACTGGGAAATAGAAATCAGTCAATGATCATTTTACCTTCAATATCTGGGCAAATATTACCAAAAAATCCTTGAAAATTTACCTAAGAGAGTACAATCTTGGGAAGGATAATAATCAAAGAAAATTATGTCAGATCAACTTAACTTCACTCAGTAATAAAGTAATAGGCCATGTAAACAAGTATAAGCAATAAAGAAAATTTGTCTCAACTAATAAAGCTTCCAAAGCCATTCAATAACATACTCAGGGGTAAGGTACCTATGTAGTCCTGAGTGCTAACTTTCAGGACAAAAGCAGGGACAGACCAAAAGCATAGATTAAGGGAAAGGAAAGAGAAAACCATCAGGTAGGAGACCAGGATAGAAATAAAACAAAGCAGAAGTTGAAAGAAAATGAAGCAGTGACTAAAAGAAAGACAAAAGATAGAGAAGAACAGAGAAAGAGAAAGAATCATGTAAATGCTTTCCCTATTTCTGGTCTGGTGAGTAGAGAAATGGCACCATCCATAGGAATCATTTATCCATATGGTACTCCAGGTGGGTCAACTGGTTGAAATGCTAAGATTTATGTTCATTAATTCATTAATATGGATAACACTAGGAAGAATGCCTGAAATACAGGAAAAGTCAGAAAAGAATGTTGCCACTAGAAGGGACCTTAAAGATCACCTAGCCTAGTGGTGTCAAACAAATTGCAGTAGGTGCCATTGAAAGGACCTCTACTGCCACATAATGACTTATAAAACCACAAATTAATATTATATATGATGTAACTTTTTTATTTTCTTAAATATTTCCTAATTATACTTCAATAGAGTCTGGGCCTTACTTTGCCTCAAGGCAGTCAGTTAGCCTCAAGTTTGATATTTCTAATCTAGTCAACCTCCACTTATTTTACAGATGAAAAACCAAGGCCTGCATAACCCAAGGTCATTGTTCATCCTTCTTTCTCAAAGAGGATCAATGACAGCAGGAAGGGAGGGAGAGAAAGAAGGAAGGAAGGAAGGAAGCAAGGAAGGAGGGGCAGCTGGATGGCCCCATGGATAGAGCACTGGCCCTGAAGTGAGGAGGACCAGTATTCAAATCTGGCTTAACACTTACTAGCTGTGTGATCCAGGGCAAGTCACTCAATCCCAATTTCCTCTCAACAAAACAAAATAAAACAAAAAATAATCAGTCTCATTCTCTTCCAGAGTTACAATGGCCCTGAATATATGGGAGATCTTGGCCTTTATAAGCTAGGTCTTTCCCCGGTCTCTGTTTGTTTGAGGCAATGCCTATTAGGGGCAGAATCTAACTTCTGTTGTCTCATATTTATAAGAATTCAAGCCACTCTTCAATAGATAAATGGTCAAGGGCTATGAACAGACAATTTTCACATGAAGAAATTAAAACCATTTCTAGTCATATGAAAAGGTGCTCCAAATCACTATTGATCAGAGAAATGCAAATTAAGACAACTCTGAGGTACCACTACACACCTGTCAGATTGGCTAAAATGACAGGAAAAGATAATGATGAATGTTGGAGGGGATGTGGGAAAGCTGGGACACTAATACATTCTTGGTGGAACTGTGAACGGATCCAGCCATTCTGGAGAGCAATTTGGAGCTATGCTCAAAAAGTTATCAAACTGTGCATACCCTTTGACCCAGCAGTGTTTCTATTGGGCTTATATCCCAAAGAGATCTTAGAGGAGGGAAAGGGACCCACCTGTGCAAGAATGTTTGTGGCAGCCCTTTTTGTACTGGCTAGGAACTGGAAACTGAATGGATGCCCATCACTTGGAGAATGGCTGAATAAATTGTGGTATATGAATGTTATGGAATATTATTGTTCTGTAAGAAACGACCAACAGGATGATTTAAGAGAGGCCTGGAGAGACTTGCATGAACCGATTGCTAAGTGAAATGAGCAGAACCAAGAGATCATTATACATGGCAACAACAATATTATATGATGATCAATTCTGATGGACATGGCTCTCTGCAACAAAGAATTGTCTCAAACCAGTTCCAATTGTTCAGTGAAGAAAGCCATATACATCCAGAGAGAGGGATATGAAATGTGGACCACAACATATCATTTCCATGATCTCTATCGATGTTTGCTTGCACTGGGTTTCCTTTCTCAGATATTTTTTGTTCATGTAGATATGATTGTTCTTGCACAGCAAGTATGGAAATATGTATACATATATTCGACTTGTCAAGTATTTTAATATAATTAACATATAGTGGACTTCCTGCCATCTAGGGGAGGGGAGGAGACTGGGGGGAAAATTTGTAACGGAAAGCTTTGTAAAGATCAATGTTGAGGAATTACCCATACATATGTTATGCAAATAAAAAGCTTTAATAAATAAATAAATATTTTTTTTTTAAAAAGAATCTAACTTCTGATCTAGTTGATTGAATATCTTCTACCAGGCCCATTACAGAAGACACTGCCTACCAGATCTCAACATTTCCTAATATGCTGTTTTGTGTCCACAGCTATTGGTTTTGGTTTTTGTTTGTTTTGCTTTTTTTTAAGAATCAAATTTACTAGAGTCTAGAGAAGCAACACAAAAATTATGACTGCAAGAGAAAAATTTGTCCTAGAGAAAAGATTAAATGAATTGTGGTTATTTACGCTACAGAAGGAAATCAAAGGGGATGATAAAATAGAGTACCAGCTAAGTACTGCAGGAAAAAACATAAAAACAAAAACACACAAAGGTTTATCAATGAGTTTATCAAGAATAAATAACAGGCAGACAAAGCAAAGTACAGTGGACAGAAAATTAGCCTAGAAGCCAGAAAGACCTGAGTTCAAGTTCCATCTCTAACATATCCTGGCTGTGAGATCCTGGGCAAAATCACCAAGCCTCTCAGTGATCCCAGCTACTCTCTAAAACCACAAACTGCAGGGTATGTGCTGGTTTACAATGGTGGAATAGATTTCTCATCAAGAGAACATTATTTATGCCAATGAAATCACACAGAATCTAATCCCTATCCCTAAATATTAGGCCCTGAGGAAATGGTAAATAAAAAAAGGCAAAAAACTAGTATAATATAATACTTTAAAATATACATAAACCTAAAAGAAAAAAGGGGAGATTAAAAGCCATATGAGCCACATAAACAACTATTTTTTTGGTCTCGTTATCTAACTGGTTCTCAATCTATATAACTATAGATACTCCACAATAATGACATGGGAAGTTTTACCAAAAGCCTTGCTGGAATCTAGGTATAATATGTCCATGCTATTCCCCTAATCTACCAAGAGAATATTATCCCCTTTCTTGTTAACTCTCTCTCTCCAGAATTTCTTATTCTTTTCCCATATCTTTTCTTTCTACAGTATTTCCACAGTACTGTCCTCTAACACTGATTCATTAGATTGTGAGGGCCTAGAAGGTAGGGACTACCTTTTACTTCTTTTTTGTATTCTCAATTCTTAGTACAGTGCTTGGCACACAGTAGGTACTTGATAAATAATTACTGACTGACTAATATCTGATTAACATCTGGCTTTTATAGAACCAACAAACATTAGATGGTACTTATTTGTGCAGAAAGATAATGAAATAACTGTCAAAGAAATGCTATTTAAAAAAAAAAAAACAAGCACTTAAATATGCCATAAGTTGGTCATTAAAAAAAGCAGTCTTGCCAAGTTTCTAAAGAAGCTGATACAATGATATTAACTTATACTTGTACAGCTCTTTATACCTTATAAAGCACTTTTACATCTATTATCTCAATGAAGCTTCAGAAAAAGCCTGGAATTATCTCCATTTTGTTGAAGGGACACTAAGGACCACAAAGTTAAAAAGACTTGTTCAGGGTCATACAGCTAATAAGGAATATAGAGGTAAACCAGAACATAAATCTTCTATTTTCTTTCAGCCACATCATGCTGCAACATTTTTTTAAAAATCTGAAATCTTCCTCAATAACCTCAATAAATAAACTGTTTAAAAATAGGGGGAAAAAAACTAAACTATAGCTAACTCCAGAAGTAAAAAGAGGAGGAAACCCAGAAATCACAGTCATCTAAGTCTGACACTAACTCAAAATAATGAGAGAAAAATCTATACCTCAAAGACATTGGAATTCTGGGCATAAAACAGACTAAAATCAGTCCAAATCGTGCCAGACAGAAGCAATGGTGTTTTTTAATAGAATTCTAAAATTAACAGATGGTGGAAAAGCAGAAAATGCTATATAGAAGGGGAAAGGAAATTAGTTTTTTCTTCTATGAAACACATATTACTTTTCTTTTCTCCTCCACCCTCAATTTCAGGGTCCTATTCAAAAGAATTGAAAGATCTGAAATAGACTCATAGAAATTCAAGGATTCAATGGGAATACTAACATATGTTTATTTTAAGGGTACTAACTTTTAATCAAGAGACCTTGACTAAATCCTACCTTTCATACTATCTGTGGAATTACAAATCACTTAACCTCTCCTCAGTTTCCTTATCTATAACACAAAAATAATACTGATAATATCTCTACCTCTCACAGGGATATTAAAAGACAAATGAAATGTCAAAAAATGCTTTATGAACATCATAGCAATACAAAAAAGTTAACCACTATTATTATGTACAGACTTAGTGTCATGGAAAATTCAGAAGCAAAGATTATTTTAACAGCTTGAAACCAATATAATTTCTATTGATGGATGCATATGGATGGGATTTTCTATATAGCTGAATAGTTTTATCAGTCCTAAATCAAAGTTTACAGAATTTCAAAACTGAAAGGGACTTCAAGAATCATTTAGTTTGATCTACATTTAAATTGAATCTCTCTCTCTCCCTCTCTCTCTCTCTCTCTCTCTCTCTCTCTCATTCTCTCTCTCTCTCTCTCACACACACACACACACACACACACACACACACACACACACACACACCCCTGATAAGTGAGATAAAAATGTAAAGGCCACCAGAGAAGGAAAAACTGCTACTAGAGAAACAACCTATTTCACTTTTGGACATCTCTCATTGTAAAGAAAAGTCTCCTCAAATGACCCAAAATTAGCCTCTCTATTTTACTTTTTTGTTTTTCCATTTTGTATTCATGTATTTTATAAGGCAGGTAAGCAGGACAGTGGATAGAACACTGGACTTGAAGTCAAAAAGACCCAAGCTCAAATTTGGCCTCAGATGTTAGCTATGTAATCATGAGTAAGTCCCTTTACATCTGTTAGTCTCAGTTTCCTCAACTGTAAAATGTAGATAATAGTAGTACGTGTTATGAGGATCAAATGAGAAAAGAATTATAAAGCACTAAGCGCAGTGCTAGGCACACAGTTAAGTGATCTGGAAATGCTAGCTGTAATTATTATTACTAAAGTCTCTCATCACCCTAAAGTATTGGTCAGAAGTAATTAAGTTCTCAAAAGCTATGCCAACAGAGCACAACTTTTGGCAACTTCTACTAGGCCCAAAAGGATTTCAAAACGGGAGCTGCTCATGACCAAAGCTGGCTACTAGGGGATGAACCTTGTCAGGCACAAAAGCTTACAAAGATTATCTAAGATATAGATGGGCTTTGATCTACCTTGCTAAAGAATGTCATCCTTACCAAGGAAATCATGGTAAGGACAATCAAATCAAGTTTGCCCTATAAAATTATTCTCCATCAGGGTATCTATTTTGTATCTATTTGTAGCAGCTAAAATGACCCCCAGGACAGTAACACTGAATGTTTTCAACTCTCAGTACCAATCACTAATAACAAATGGACTTTGTGGTGATGGAGACACCATGCAATGATGCAATGATGCAATGAGGGACTGAAAGAAAAAGAAAGACAAAGACAAGAACAGAGAGGGAGAAGGAAAGGAAAGAGAGAGGAAGAGACAAGAGGGAATAGCCTCATATACTGGTTCAGTATTTTTGTACTGGAAAGGCATAAAATAAAATTTTGCTTTCAACATTTGACACCAATATCCATTTCTCTCTTCTAAAAAAACCATAGGAAAAGTCCCAAGTAGGTTGCTTTCTTTAAGTTAGCCAGCCAGCTTCGTAAGTCTCATGACAATGAAAGATCTAGTGTCTTCCCCAATTTATATGGTGTAGAGAAAAGGATATAAGACTTTAGAGTCACAAGAAGCTGTGTGATCCTGTATAAATTGCTACATTTCTCTGAGTCTCAATTTCCTTACCTGAAACATAGGGACAATTATATCTATAATACCTTCCTCAAAGGTTCTTGTGAGCCTTAAAAGTACTTTATAAAATTTCAACTGTAGAGATGCCTGTTTTTGTTTAAGTGTAAAAAGAGTGATAATAAGATGTACTACTTATTCCACAGAGTTGGGGGAAGGTAAGAATCACTTCTTTAAATGTAAAACACTATAGAAATGTCTTCCATTTGGCTGGCTTGTTGCAAATATTAATAGAAAAGGTTTCCTTAAGTGATTATTTTTATAAACTCTTTTCAGTAAAATCTCTGAACCTAAAATTATGCCAACACAACCAAAGTATTATCAAATTAGGCTAGATATTGTCTACAATGAAGATACTACTTTGGATCACAATCATTCAGGATGTCCAAATGTTAATAATTCCTGACTAAATTCAGGTATATATACAGTTTATTATTTTGATCACAATATTCAGATGCACTACAATCTTATAAAAACTTCCTTCCTTGTCACCTATAAACATATCTAAGACTCCCCAAACTTGGGGAAAAAAAAAAAAACCTTCACTAGAATTTGCCATCAACATGTTACTCTTATCTCCACTTCCCTTTCATAGTAAAATTCTTTTTAAAAATCTGTCTGTCTCCATTGCTGCCACTTCCTTTCCCTTCACTACTTTCCCAAGTCTTTGCACCTCATCATCCAATTAAAACTTTTCTCTCCAAAATTACCATGCCAAATCGGACAGATTTTTCTAAATCCTCAAGTTTCTCAACCCCTGAAACATTTAATATTGCTCATTACCCTCTCCCCTCAATACTTTTTGTTCTCTGGATTTTTTTTTTGACACTGCTCTCTCTTGGTTGTCCCCTAAATGTTAGACTATTCATTATTCTCTTTTCATACAATGATTCACAAAATGCCATTTAACTAAGGATGTAACTCAAAATTATCCTGGGCCATCTTCTTTCACTTGGTGACCTTAGCATCTCCCATGATTTTAATCACCACATCCCGGCAACTGATTTCCAAATCTACACATCTATCCATAGTCTCTCTCCTGAACTCCAATTCTGCATCTGCAACTATGAGATTGTTTTTTATTGCGTCTTTTGTCCTTCGTTCTCCAAGAGGACCATGACATAAGTGAGATTCTGTCTTGACAAGCAATGAATTGGATTTAAGGGAGGGAGGGAGGGCTGGACAAAGTCACCTGCCTCACTTCAAACTTGATATTCCTTATCTACTTCAAGTTCAAGATAGCCAAAGATAAACTATCTTACCTCCCCCCCCAAAAAAAAAATCCCATCTAACTTCTGAACTTACCTTCTTTTGAGAATACCACTACCTCTTTTCCATCACCCACATTCATAACTTTGCCATTATCCCTAATACCTCAATCTCCCTCTTATCCACACAGTTAATCCAGTTATCAAATAGTGTTATTTCTACCTCCACAATTTTGCTTATACCAATCCTTTTCTCCCTTCTTATACAAGCTCACTTTAGATCCAGCCCTCATAATCAATCTCTTAAGCAGACTGCTAGAATAGCCTCCTAACTAGTCTACCTCCCCAAGCCTCTTCTCTCTTCAATCTATTCCTGGCATATATGCCAAAGTGATTTTCCTAAAGAACAGGTCTGACCATGTCCCAATCCTATTATTTCTAGGATCAAATATAAACTCCTCTGGCTTTTAAAGCCCAAGATGTACCTTTTAAAATATATTATACACACTTAATACTTCCTAGCTGTGTGACTCTAGGCAAATTACTTAACCTCAATTGCCTCAGCCAAAAAAATAATAATAATACAATACAATAAAATAAAATATATTATACATTTGTATCAAATTGCTTGCTTTCTCAATGAAAGGGGGTGAAGAGGGAAGAAGGGAGAGAATGTGGAACTCAGAGTTTTAAAAACAAATGTTAAAAATTATTTTTACATGTAACTGAAGAAAAATAAAATACTAAACAAATTTAATAAAAATATATTAAACTCCCATTTCCTTTCCTGCATTCTAAAGTACAGCTCAATTGCCTTTTTCATGATTTCTCACACATATTGATGCCAATTCATCTACCATTTCTACAATTTTGCACTGTGTTCACCATATCTAGAACACACTCCTTATAACTGCCTCTGAGAATTCCTTATTTCCCTAAAGATTCTGTTTCAGAGACATCAATTATGCATAAATGTCTTCCTAATTTTCCCAGAGGATATCTTTTTTTTTAAAAAATTACCTTGTCTTTACTTTGTATGTACTTAAATACGCTTATTATTGTCTCCCCAAAAAATCTAAGGTCCTTGAGGGTAAATATTGTTACTTTCTTTCTTTCTTTTTGGCTTAAATCACCAGCACTGTATTTGCCCAATACATAGTAGACATTTAATCAATACTTGCTGACCTATTAAATCAGTTCTCATCTATTAAAACACAGATCAATCCACTGATGTCACTATTTGGCCTATATATTTCCTTTTTTAAAATTAATTTTAAGTTATGAAATAAAATAAGCATTTCCATAACATAGCATAATAAAAAGATTATATACAAAACTGCAAATCTACTAAGCACAAATTGCTATTCCCTTCAAATATAAACAAAATTTTCATGTAATTTTTTTTCTTCCCTCCCACACCCTAAATATAACTATCATTAGATGTAAATTAAGTACATGTTTGTATGCATGCATACATATAGGTATGTGAATTATGTATTATATATGTGCATATATATATAAAAATGATTGTATAATTTACATATACATATGAATTCTATTTATCAGCTTTTTCTCTGGACATAGATAGCATCTTTCTATATGTCCTTATAGACAAATTCAGTCTTTTTTTTTTTAAAGCTTTTTATTTGCAAAACATATGTATGGGTGATTTTTCAACATTGACCCTTGCAAAGCTTTCTGTTACAAATTTTTCCCCCCTAGCCCCCACCCTTTCCCTAGATGGCAGGAAGTCTACTACATGTTAATTATGTTAAAATACTTGACAAATCGAATATGTGTATACATATTTTTACAGGTACCTTGCCATGCAAGAAAAATTGTATCAAGAAAAAAAAATCTGAGAAGGGAAACACAATGCAAGCAAACATCAATAGAGAGCATGAAAATGTTATGTTGTGGTCCACATTTCATATCCCTCTCTCTGGGTGTGTATGGTTTTCTTCATCACTGAACAACTGGAACTGGTTTGAAACATCTCATTATTGAAGAGAGCCATGTCCATCAGAATTGATCATCATATAGTCTTGTTGCTGTGTATAATGATCTCCTGGTTCTGCTCATTTCACACAGCATCAGTTCATGCAAGTCTCTCCAGGCCTCTCTGAAATCATCCTGCTAGTTGTTTCTTACAGAACAATAATATTCCATGACATTCATATACCATAATTTATTCAGCCACTCTCCAATTCATGGGCATCCCTTCAGTTCTCAGTTTCTAGCCACTACAAAAAGGGCTGCCACAAACATTTTTGCACATGTGGGTCCCTTTCCTTCCTTTAAGATCTCTTTGGAATATAAGCCCATTAGAAACACTGCTGGGTCAAAGGGTATGCATAGTTTGATAACTTTTTGAGCATAGCTCCAAATTGCTCTCCAGAATGGTTGGATCCGCTCACAGTTCCACCAACAATGTATTAGTGTCCTAGTTTCCCCACATCCCCTCCAACATTCGTCATTATCTTTTCTTGTTATCTTAACCAATATGACAGGTGTGTAATGTTATCTCAGAGTTGTCTTAATTTGCATTTCTCTGATCAATATGATTTGGAGCACTTTTTCATATGACTACAAATAGTTTTAATTTCATCATGTGAAAACTGTTCGTATCCTTTGACCATTTGTCGACTGGAGAGTGGCTTGAATTCTTATAAATATGAGACAATTCTCTATATATTTTAGAAATGAGGCCTTTATCAGAACCCTTAAATGTAAAGATGATTTCCCATTGGCCTATATACTTCCAAAGAAATTAAAGAAAAAGGAAAAGTTCCTATATACAAAGAATACTATTCAGAAGTTTCTTTTTTTGTGGTATGTGGTAAAAGAATACTACTATGCTCTAGAAAACAACAAAGGGAATGGAATCAGAGAAACCCAAGAAGATTTGGATGAAGTGATGCAGAAAAAAGTAAACAGAACCAGGAGAATAATTTACATACTATCAACATCATAAAAATGAACACTTTTGAAAGACTTAAGAATTCTGAACTATGTAATGATCTACCATGATTTCCAAAGGACTGAAGATGAAGAATGCTACCCATCTCCAAACAAAAAGACACACCTCTGAGGGTATGGACAATAGAGAAATGTGTTTCGCTTGACTATGTATGCTTGTTACAAGGGTTTCATTTTCATTTTTTTTCCTATAGTAGGGGAGGTAGTAGGAAAAGAAAATAAAACCTGATTATTATAAAGAATGAAATTTAATTTTAAAAAATTAAACAGATCAACAATATATAGAAACAAAGAAAATATGTTTTATAATCTTTATTTAATTCCATCATATTTTATAGACACTTTTAAATAACCCATTAGTGAGGAAGCTAGGTAGCACAGTGGATAAAGAACCAGCCCTGAAGTCAGGAGGACCTGAGTTCAGATTTGGTCTCAGACACTTAACACCTTCTAGCTTTGTGATCCTGGGCAAGTCACTTAACCCCAATTGCCTCAGCAAAATAAATAAATAAATAGCCCATTAGTCAATATATAAATATATAGACATACACATACATATATATGTATGTGTGTGAATATAGATATAAATATAGTACCTATTATATCCATAGCATAATTATAAGCAATAAAATGGAAGAGTAGGAAAATTAAGAAAATGTTTATCCTCAGAGAGTTCCCAATCTAAAGAAACAGATTACAGATATAAAAAGATAATTAACAGTACAAAATACCATAGCTTAGGAACCAAAGAAATAGTGGAGACAGCTCAGAGAAAAAGAGGTTACTATGGACTGTGTTAATCAGATAAAGGCTAGAAGATTGATTTTGGTCACATAATGATTTAACCAACATCTCATCGCTGTCAATGTTTTCTTGACTAAAAGGTTATTTAATTTTTCAATAAAAGAATGCTCCAACTGAGTACCCCTAGAACAGATATCTATTTGCTTGCTAAAGCAGAGGTCTCAGTAGGAAAGAGGCATTATCATTGTGTTTCCTTTCTCAGATTTTTTTTCTTGTAGACATGATTTTTCTTGCACAGCAAGATAAGTGTGGAAATATGCATACATATATTCGATTTGTCAAGTATTTTAACATAATTAACATGTAGTGGACTTCCTGCCATCTAGGGGAGGGAAGGGGATTAGAGGGGAAAAATTTGTAACAGAAAGCTTTGTAAGGGTCATTGTTGAAGAATTACCCATACATATGTTTTGCAATTAAAAAGCTTTGATAAAAAATAATAATAACAATAAATAAATAAATAATTTTAAAAATAATTAAAAAAAAAAAAGGAAAGAGGCATTATATTCTCTCCCCGACTCTGTCCCTTCCCTCCAAATTCCACCTACACCCTAGAAACCACCATGTGCCTTAATGAAATGTTTCACTGTTGATATTAAATCATTTTCTTAGCTGCATTCCTGAAAGACTTCATCTTCAAAGACAAGACCTATGCTAAAATGAATTAAAAGTTTGAATTAAGAAAAAAATCTACATTTTTATGGCTAAATGGCTGAATACACTTCAAAGTCTTTAAAGGTTTCCCTTTTAAAAATTGTTTTTTTTTCTCTTTATCATTTTCTCAAATTAAGCTAGTTCCTCAATTTTAAAAAATGATAGCTATATTCATTCATGAACAATTTTAAAAATCTTTAACATCTGAACTAAAAGGGACCATAGAGATAATCATTTTCTCTCCTAAAAATAATAAACTGGGGCTCAAACAGGTTGAGTTTCCCAAAGACACACAGCAGTAAGGTCCTATACAATTCCTAATCCAATTTTACTTCCACTTCCCCATATAAAGAAGAAAAAAAAAAAAAATCAGTGGCAAAAATCATGACAGCTATCTCAAAAACAAAAACAAAAACCTTTCTTCCCTGTGAATAATGCATTTATATGGAAATGTTATATGGATTTGTAACAATGAATCCAAAATCCTATCACTAAATAGCTTATAAAATAAAATATCAGAAACAATATCATAATTTTCAAAGTTCCAAGAATGCAATCACCATTTTGAGTCACTTTTTCAGATTAAAATAGCACAGAACTCAAAAAAATGAAAATTAAATAATAAAATAAATAGTATATACTTAACAAGCATTATCTCACTAACTTGATCTTCATAATAGCCCTAAAGATATCACTAAGTGTAAAAGATAAGAAAACTAATAATAGATAGCAACAAATGGACACAACAGGAACTTGAAGAAGACTTAAGATTTAACATTTTATAAATGTTATAAAAACCTTTTATTCTGAAACTGTGTCTAAATGTAAATGTTGCAAAACAAATTTGATTATACTGATATTTAACATTATCTATATAAATGATTTTTAAATTAAATTAATTGTCCTGTTCACAAAACTAGTAAGTGGCCAAATGAAATGTATCTCTGATGTTAAAGTCAGCATTCTTATACTGGAGTCAGGAAAATGAATTCAAATTTGCCCTAACACTAACTAGCTTGTATGAACTTGGGCAAGACATTTAATCTGTCTTCCTCAGTTTTATCATCTATAAAAAGGTGATTATAATAACACCTCCTTTCCAGGGTTGCTATGAGGATCAAATGAGATAATATTTGTAAAGCACTTAACACAGTATATGGCATAAAATCATTATTTAATAACTACTTGCTCCTTTTCCTTACAACCTTGAGAATTAAAATATTACTTATGAGTGAAGTGAAAATGAATCAGCCTAATCTGAAGAGAATGCATGCTAAGATCATATAAAAAAGAAAACTGAATGAGAATGAACAAATGAACAATTAAAGAATTAGAGTGACTGAAAATTGTTTTTAAAAAATTTATATGCTAAAATTTATGTAAATAGTAACCAAGTTTAATTAGTTGTATGTTGCCTGATATTAAAATTTTCATAATTTTTTAAATATATAATTACTTTAATCAACATGCCTAATCAACATGCTTCATGCAAAAAACAAAATGAATTAAGACTTTAAATATCAAATCTCTCCCTTAACCCATTTATAACCAGGATCTTTCTTCTTTAACAAACTTGAGGAAACAACTATGATGCCTCAACAAAACAGAAGAAAAATCTGATTTTTAATTTTCCCACTTTAAAAGCACCTACATGAACCCCTTTCAAAGATCACAATAATTCACAATCCAGAAATTAACAATTCACAACACCATAAAACAAGCACTTTATAAAATTTAAACAACAAAAGAAACTAAGCAGAGATGGGGTGTACCTGGATCAATGAGAACTTCTTGTGCCCCTGGAAGAAAGAACAGATCATGACCTTTCATTTTGACAAGAAAACTATTATAAAATAAATTACTGTAACACAGTTAAGTTTATCTTTTAAAACTGAAAATGCTGCCATTAAAATAGCAATTTATAAATAGCAGGTAATAGAATGAGTCATTATGTACTTAACTCATGCTAAGGACTTCTCAGTTTCAAAGGAAAAACAATTAAGGTACCAAAAAAAAGACCCCTTCACTGTTATCAAAAGCTTTAAAAAAAAAATTGACTCTTCATCAAACTGTCCAAATATAGATATCCATTAAAACCATTCTGCAGAAATTAATTTTTCCATCATAATAAAAAATATAAAGCCATAAGTACTACCTTCAAGATTTAAGTTCATTATCTATTATTACCAAAAGAAAAAAATAAGATAAACATGTTAATAAGCTACAAAAAGAAAAGGTCTATTCCTATATGTTATTTGTTAAGACAGAATTGATCAATAGTCTCAATGCAGTATTTTCATTATGATTACTGCCTCTACTTAACTGATATCTCTTATACATTTTAAGATCTACTCTCCATTTTTTGAAATACAAAACTAAAATCAAGTTGACAGCTGGGATGTGTTTTCTAAACCTCAAATTTAAGACACTATAATTTTGTTTTCTACATAGTAAAATCTCAGTTATATAGAATACTGAGGGAATGGATTACCCTAGATTATCAAATTTTCAAGATGAGTAAAAAACTTACCACTTCAGCATCAAAACGTTTTTTTTTTAGTTTCACTCTTCGGTATTATCTTTTTTATTGTATTATAAAATATATGTACAGCAGCAGTACACAGCCTTAATAACGCACTCAGACATCATACATGTAGATATTAGAACCTGCTTCTGGCATGTATCAGCTAATTAAAGTTTGAGGAGAAGTTGCCTCTTCACTTTATTGAAAGTGGTTCCAAATTTTAAGTAATACAGCTCAAATTTGGAAATTAGTATGTAGGAAGCTCCCACTTAAATGTGAAATGCAATTTTGATATAAAAAAAGGTCATTTCTGGAGGAGCCAAAAAGATACAAACAACACTTCCATTTGCAACAATACTGTCATACATAAAGGCAAGCAGTCTTCATTTGATTCTAGTAAATTCAGTGAGTGTGCAAACTAGAGGGAAAATCTTTGTGGGAATGTAATATAAATTTCAGAAGAATGTTATGTTATATGATCATCCATATATATGAAGTTATTTTTTGGAGGGAGGAGTACAGAAAGATGATAATGTTGAAACATAATAAAAGTCTTAAGGGAAATGTCCAAGTCCTACAATAGGAATAATAATTAGACACATAAGAAACACAATCAAATCCTCTAACACATTCTACTACATTCAAAAATCTATGTCGATTTGGTGATATAAATAACTGGGATGAAAGGGAGTCTTCCTTGTGAGATCATTTACATTGTTCTTGGGTACCATTCCAATCTCCATTGACTCTAAAGACCAAGAGGAGGAATAAAGCTCCCTAATTCTTTTCATCTTCAGAAGATCCAAGTTAATTCTGTCACTCCAATACCATAGCTATTGAAGGGTGATGGACAATATTCTTGGAAATGTTGTGCCTCACTTGTACTATTTAAATCACCAAGAAATTCAATAACTTGAAAAACAATAGAAAAGCAACCTTAAAATGCCACTGATGTTGCTTCTAAATCTTGGGTATAATAATGTTTACTCTACCACAAGTTTCTGTTTCATATTTTATATAAGTAAATTTTGCTATAAAACTATATTTTTTCATTTTAATTCTATAAATTAGCCAATAATTCTAATATCTGAATATAAAAATAGATTACTAATGGGTCCTGTGATGGAAAGGATTAAAATATGCTTCTCAAATTTCAGAAATAGTCTAAAGATTTAGATAAAATTAAAACATTGGTTATCAATATGCTAAATAATGCTAAAGTGAATTTAGCCTTAAGCCTTAAAATTTCTGATTAGAAGAGGGGAAGTTCTATTGCTACTATTTTTAAGATATGATTCCTGAATTATGTCACAGATAAGTGGGCTAGTGACTAAAGACTGTTTTTTAAAATCACAAAAGGGCCTTAGCAAAAATCTGGCCCAATCCCTACCCTTTATTTTGTGGAAGAGAAAATTTAGGCCCCCAAAAGGCAAAGTTAACAGCCCATAATCACTCTGTTAGTTCATATCAGAGTCAGACATAGATTACAAGTCTCCTAGTTCTCAAGACCTTTCTGTAATAAAATGGTTTCTTCCTATAGGAGATAACTATAATGGTATTTTCTTGACCTCAGATTTAGTAGGTAAACATGAGAATTAGAAGTAGAGAACAAACATATCACCTGGAAGTTACTTTTCTTATATATCATCTCATTTCTCAAATCCACCTTTGGAAACAAAAAGCTTACAGCTATATGAAAAGTAGTATTCAAAATATTTAGGAGGAAGCAGGTATAGAATCAGATGCAATAGCACCATCTATGGCCAAAAATGAGAAAGTTACTATGCAATAAAATTGAATTTTTGTGATTGAGAAAGATCAGCCAGAAGTCTAAAATATAAAATGGGTTAGGAAAGGGAGAATGATAGCAAATCAAAGATTGGAGTTAATAGCCTTTGGTTTTCAAGCCTAAACCTAAAAATACTGAAAGACGTGAATGTAAGCTAAACTGCTGAGTATAAGAACTAGAAGTGTTGGGGCAGCTAGGTGGATAGAGAACCAGCCCTGAAGTCAGGAGGACCTGAGTTCAAATCTGGTCTCAGACACTTAACATGCCCTAGCTGTGTGACCCTGGGTAAGTCACTTAACCCCAACTGCCTCAGCAAAAAGCAAAACAAAACAAAAAAAACAACAACAACAACAACAAAAAAACTAGAAATTTTTTTATATATTCAGGCTTGAATCATTTTTCCTTGCACAGATAAAGAACTTGAGGCCCACAGCAAGTAGCAAAGTCAGGACTAGAAGATAGGTCAGACTCCCTAAAATCAAGGTTCATTTCCACTCAACTGAAAAATCATAAGACTCTCAAATAATCATACATTTGTAGAAGTATATATTCTATCATTTCCATCTCTGCTGTAAAGATATTTTTTAAGGGTCAGGGTTGGACTAGATGACTTCCCAAGGCTAGGATTCTATGATGAAGTATCTCACAAATATTTACCAAAGTATTTATAATAATAAGAACATGTAACTTGGAAAGAAATAATTACCTTTCTTACAATAGCACTTCCTTCATCAATATCCTCCCATTTTAACAAGAAAGAAAAATTGGTACATATAATATAAAAATATGCAATCTTAATTTGTTTCTTTAGCAAAATATAAAGCATATAAAAAGAAAAAAAATAAACTTCCTCAAAATGAGAAGAGAGATCTAATTCTACCCCTGGAAAATACTTAAAATATGACTAAAGTAAAAAAGATTAAGTGGCAATTTCAATGAACTAAAAGTTTAAAAGATTTGAAAAGCACTGATATGACACTGTGGATTTTGAGCAGCACAATTATATTTCCATCACTGGAAAAAGTTATTGAATCATCAAAAAGTAATTCTCGTGTACCCTATAGTTCAAGTACTCTTTAATACAAAAGTATTATTTAATACAAAATAAATGATTTCATCAAGATTTTAACCAAATCAAAATTGTGTGCACCTTAATTTTTTAAATAAGTCCATATTACACATGCACGTGTGTGTGTGTGTATATATATATATATATATATATATATGTATATATATATATCACCATCTATTTTTTCTGAGACAAAGCTCCATGCTAATCATATTCTGTGCAAGGTATGGCCAAATAGATTAGAGGAAGACTACTTGTCCTTTCTAAATGAGCAAAGCTGAACATAAACCAGAGGAAAAAGTTTAAATTCATTTTTCAATAAAAAAACACATTATAGATTTTGGTTCTTTCTCAAGAGGAAAGTTATTAGTTTATCCCACACACACATTAAAGGAATACATAAAACCAATTGAGAATTTTTTAAATTTATCTTATTAACAAACACTACTAGGAAAAAAACATAATTATCAGTCATTAGTTATGGTTGAGCTGTGATTCACCTTCTACTCTGCACTGTCAACATTTTTTTGAAGTGTGCTTCTTTAAAAAAAAAAAAAGGAATACAGTAGTACAACAAAGCAAAGAACTAAAAGTAGTTGGGAAAGTTTTATTGTTAAATAACAAAAATGCACAAAACACTTTGCTCTTTGGTGCTATTAATTCTGATATTTTCGCTGATATCTCCTCCAAAAATTTGACTAAATTTGACTAAAATACAAATAATTGAAAATCTATTTCCAAATCACCATCACCAGCAAACTTTTTAAAATGCAAGAAATGAGTAAAAGTGAAAAAAGCACAGAAGAATCATCATTGAATGTCAACGATTCAGTTTTTTTCAGAAGTAATTTTGCAAAGTTAAATTGTGTGAAACAAATTCAGTTTTATTCCTTGGTTATTTATGAGTTTATGCACCAAGAAACCCTATTTGAAAGTCTAGATTAATTAAAGAACAGCTCTAGAGTCTAGTGAAAGGTCAGTTAATTTCATTATCAAAGAAAGCTACATAATAGTATAAAGAAATAGAGACCACAGAATTTTAAAACATATGCATAACCATCTCAATCTTAACCAAAACAAAATCACTATTTCTCAGAAGAAATTTCTATTTAGAATAAGTTTATTTTAGATTTAGATAAAACACATCATCTTACCTGGTTAAAAGTTTTTATGTTGCTAACTTCCTTTGGCTGACTGACTCTAGTAATTGCAAAAGCAATTATCTCACATACAAAGCAGTAAGCTAAACTGCTAGCCTGAATACTCTCAATTCCAGAGTTAATGCAATAAATTATGGACTGGGATTGACACTGGGATTTCTGTAAACTGTATGATCCTAAAATTAATATCCAAAGTTAGCTCATATTACCACACTTTAATAAATCTAGGAGATAAGAAACTTCAAGTTACTACAATAATGATGAAGCCTCTGAATGAGACAAGACTTGCTTTCTAAGTTCTCCTTTGCAATCTTCAGGATGTTGAATATCAGAGTCGGTATTCAACAGCAAAAAGGTCCTTACACTCTTTGCACTGGGTAAAGCTACATAAAGACATTTCCATTCTACAAACAAGGCAGTTTTTAAACTTCTTTCCCTATACTCAACAAGAAGAGAAAGAGACTATCTTCTAATGATCCTCTCTAAAGAAACTAAAAATCCAATTAATATAGGAACATGCTTTTACAAGATAATTTTTCAAATCATATCAACAAACAAAAGGATCAGCAAAATCCTTCCAGATGAAAGGCACTTCTGGAAATGGAGAAGGAAATATAAACTTACTTTTAAAAAAGTACTTTCTTTTTAAAGGTTCTTGAGGATTTTACAATTAGAATCTGACTTAAAATGACAAGAAAAACTTAAAATACCACCATGTCATGTCAAAATTAGCAATTATAATAGCAAGCTAAAACTAATAGTAATGCAGACCAAAATCAGAAGATAAGGAAGATGACTGGTGTAATTCACATTTGAAACATGCATTTTTTATAAATGACATCTCAGTCAACTTCCCCCTCTCTTCAAGAAAGTGGCAAGCAACCAACATCATGAAGAAACCTAAGCTGAAGAAGTCTAAACCGGTTTGGGAAGATTTAACAGAGCTATAAAATGCAAATGATTAAAGGAAGCTATATACTGACTATGAATATTGAAATAACACTAGTTCACAAAAGATCAAAAGTACTCTATATTTCTTGCTAGATGCTGGGGGACAAGATGAAAAAAGGAAATGAGAAATTCAACATATTCTAATCACTGGATTTACATGAATTACCTAAGTTTAGATGCAAGGAATCGTGAGCTAAAAGGAGCCTTAGTCTAACTCTCTAATTTTAGAGAGGAAGAGATGAAAGGCCAAGGAAAAGTGACTTGACAAGGTCATTCAGACAAGTTAGAAAGCCAAGCCAAGGCTGGAGTTCATGTCTCCTAACTTCCAATCCAGTGCTGACTTTTATTTTTTTGCAAATGAGAAGGGTAATATCTATACATAATATTGACAAACCTACATATTAATATGATACATGTAAAGCCTTGGCTTTTGTTACCTCATCCAAAAGAATAAGAACAGTACAACAGAACTGCTCTATTCTCTCAATATAAACTATATCCTGAAGTACTCATTAGGAGCTGCTTCCCTCTTCAAAAAGAAACTAAGAATTCATAAGTTTGATACTTCATAGCAGCATTAACTTTTTTTTAATCTTCTGTAATACTACAAAAATAATTCATTCAAATTTTCCAAGTCAATAAAAGCTTGATCAACCAGGGAGTAAACAAAACCAACATGCCCTGAATTAAATGTCACTATCAGTGGTTCTGGATTCATGGTGTTCTGTGCTTACTTTCATCTACTAATTAGAAATGATTAAAAAAAAAAATTAAAAAAAGATTTTGTATCAAAACCTTTGGTTGACTCACCTGCCATAAAATTTTATGCAAATATTCTAGAATTCAACCAGGCATTCAAGAAACTGTCTTGCATGCAAGATTGCTAACTCAACAAATTGTGAATTTAATACCATATCCTGTCCAACTCAAAAAGGGAAGAGGGGATGAAATGCTATCCTGAAAATTACCACAAATCAAAGACAAGCACTAGACCTACCTGGTCGGTGCCGGTTGCCTGTGTCAGCAGGAAGTGAGCTACCTTGTGGCCGTCGAGCTCCAGCTTTGCCCCCTGTGCCACCAGGATAGTGATAGATAACAGACGCAGAGCACAAGCCTTCAAGGGCAGCTGAGCAGCAAAAAAAGAAACAGCATACAATCAGTGGAGTGGCACATTCATCAACTCAAATTGCATTTGGAATACTCTTGTACTTGCTATCAGTTACATAGTTGCTGAAATGAACAATGGTTTTAGTGATTCAATTACTTATAAATGCTAAGTTTCCCCATGATAGCAAAATGTCAAAACTGAAGGCTACAGTATTTTGCTTTATCTATGTTTATATGCATACATATGTACACACATATGCATTTATATATATATATATATATATATATATATATATATATATATATATATATATATATATATATATATATATATATATATATAATCTGAGTGTGTGTGTATATATATACATTTACATATACACATGTATATACACACTACCACAGGGACTCTCTCAACAAAATGGGCCCTGGAATAGCATGAGATCAGGAAGTTTTGCTCTCTCTGAAGTAAAAATCCTTCCATGTCCTTTGACTTCCTCTCCCTGCCTATTTTTTTCTCCCTACAAATAAAGTAGTTCCCATGGGGTCTTTTAAAAAAATGCCTATTATATATATGCACATACACACACACACACACACACACACACAATCAGACTATACATATACTGACATATACAAGCATACACATTTTTGTGGGAGAAGGGTAGCCCCCTTAGAATGGATAGAGTATCCCCTACTGCACAGCATGTGACTCAAGAAGGCACTATAGGAGCAAAGACCTTTCCACAATATGTCCCCTTAAAAACTAAGGTTCAATCTGCAGCAATGTTGGCACACTGTTTGAAGGCTAGTCTCTTCACCTCAAAGACAGCTAGCTCTACCTCTTATAAAAGATGTAGAATTCCATCTCTGGTTACTTTAAAATCATTTGTCCTGTCAACTGTTATTATTTCCTCATAATCTAAAGCAGGAATATCCCACTTCAAGATTGAACAATTTACAGAGTGCTCAGGTAAAACAATGCAAGTAGAAGGAAAGTTAGAACACAAGACTATGGCATAAAATTGATTAGAGAGCAACAGTAGCATGATTGGAGTGTGGAAATGGCCATTAATTTGAAGTTTTGAGAAAAATTACACATTGATTAATCTGCAGATACAGAGGCAGAAAGAATGGAAAGGTAGTAGTAGTTGCTAATAACCATTTTTAGACCATCAATAAACATTCATTTGATTACTGTACACTAAATGTGAGATCCCTGTCCAGTGAGTAGATATGTGCAGGAATTGAATTACATCAATCCTGACATTATTGTTAAGTAAAATCAAAAGATGGAAGTAAGTTGAGGGTAAATTTTTTTTTAATGGCTTATAGTTACTTTTTGGAGAGATAAAGGAGCTAGCAAAGTGAGTTTTATTGTACTCTTAAAAGCAAGAAGAAATATCCCATGGGATATGTGTTAATCACTCATTACAGTACTAAGTAATATTTTTAAATGAAAATAATTACAGATTATACACCAAATTTGATTGCAAGAATAAAATGGTAGCAAAATTCTAAAAAGAACTTAATAAGACTCTTTAAATCAATATACATTCTGAGAATTAATGACATCAGAGACATATGTGTGACAGAGACCAAAAACTGATAAAGTTCAAAAAGAGCTAGAATTGGCAAGAGAAATTAAAGAAAATGAAAAAAAGTTTTAGCTACATTTGGAAGGAAAAAAGTAGGGTCAAAAAAAAGCTATGATTTTTGCATGGGGTGGACACAACAATGATGATTGCCAAAGAAAGAAAGTGAGATCTTCAAATCTTGCTTTGTTTTTTTCCTCTATCAGCGAAAAATATTACCTTGTAAATTATAGACTAAAAAAGCGAACATGAAGTTGACACTGATGTCAAGTAAATAAGGAGAGTAAGTAAGGAGATAGTAAGAATATTTAGTTGCCCTTAATGAATTCAAGTGTGACCCATTTAAACAATAAACAAAACTACTGTGGGGGGCAGCTAGGTGGCATAGTGGATATCAGAGGACCTGAGTTCAAATTTGATTTCAGACACTTAACATTTCCAGCTGTGTGACCCTGGGCAAGTCACTTAACCCCAACTGCCTCAACAAAAAAAATTTTTAAAAACTACTGTGGCCCAAGCAAAACTAAATGAACAGAAGGATGAGATTGCTGAGCCTCTGTCAATAAAGTAAAAAGATCAAAGAAATAAGGGAAGTTTCACAAGATTAGAAAAGAAAAAACACAATTTTCAAAAAAAAAAAAAAAAAAAAGGGGAAGAACAGTCTACAACTATAGGCTAACTATAGCCTGATTTCAATTCCCAGAAAACTAGAATGAACCATTAAAGTTGCTGAATATCTAGATAGAAACAATGGTTACCAAAAATCAGAATAGCAGCTTTATTAAGAACAGGTCACATCAGAAGAAAAATCTTATTTCACTTTTTAAAGAATAACTAAACTGGTAGATAAGAGAAATGTTTGTTATAGATACACTTTACCTAGATTTTAGCAAGCTTTTGATAAAGTATCTCATATTATTCTTGTGGAAAAGATGGTCAAATATGTGATAGAGATTACAATTAGATGAATTCAGAACTAAATGACTGGCCAGAATAAAAAAAAAAAAAAAAGACAAATGGTTCTTTGTCAATATGGCAAGAAGTTTCCAGTGGAATGAATATCTCAGATATCTTAGCTTTGGCTATGTGTTATTTAACATTTTACCAAATGATTTGGTTGAAATCTAACATACTGCATGAAAAGCCAAAATCTAAAAAGATCTGGGTAAGCTAAAGCATTGGGCTGAATTTAATAAACTGAAAAACATTAGAAGTAAAAAAATTCTTACTCAGTTGTAAGAATTAAAAAATCATGTAGAAAAATCAATTTCACAAGTACAAAATTAGGGGAATAGAGGCTTAATGACTACAAACTCAATATGAATCAGGAGCATGATAGTGAAAACCATAAAAAAAAAAAAAAACTAATGTAATGTTAAAACAAGTAGTTTCTGGGAACAAGGAAGTGACTGACCATCTTGCATTCTACCCTTGTCAGCCTGTATTAAATTCTGGGCATCTGATAAATACAAGCTAGTATCTCATATTTTGTATTACAATATATAAAATACAGTTTATGTATATGTATATGTATAAACATCTCTTCCACTAGATGCTAAGCTCCTTCAGGGCAGGGCTTATGCTTTATTCATCCTTAAATGTCTCTGAAAACTCTCTGAAATCCCCAAATTAATAATAAATTTTCCCACTCTATCTACTATCTCTGCCCTGCCTGAGACTCTAAAATATATTTTGTTTTACATTTCTCCACTGCACTTATATCGTCCTTCAATAGAAGGACCCCAGATCTCCAAAGGCTATGCTAGCAAAGCAAAGGCCTAAATATATGGCTAGAGATGAATTTTTATCTCTTTTCCAGAGAACAGGAAAATTAAATCAAAAGAAGCTTAGCACTAAGTTGGTCAGAGGGTAATGAAATTTCTACTCAGTAGTGGTAGAATTATGATCTGCACCAATGAAAGTGGTACTAGAACCAATTAAATCACAGATTTTTAATGCATTATTTCTTATAATTATCTATGTGTCCCATTCTCTAACAGAGCAGAAACTCCACACACTAAGAACCTTTTCATCTAACCTTCTATCTACAAGGGTCCAGCACTATATTCAGCACATAAGAGGAATGAGGTTTGTTCAATATGTTGTTCTTCATCTTCCTCCAGCACTTAACAAGGTTCTTTTTTCATAAGTGTTGTGAAAATCAAAAGAATTCCAAATAACAGAGAGGCTATCATCCCACCAGATCTTCATCAAGCTTACCTCCAAGCCATAAAAAGTCATTCACAGATCGAAGAAGCTCCACAGACATGTGGTAATGAACCAAGGAATCTTGCAGCATCCCTGCCTGAAGACATAAGTCACCCACATGTTTCCGCATCCGACCTTGACACCTCTTTTTATAGTGTCTAGAAGAGAAAGTACAATTAAAGTGAATAATTATTAGTCTTATCTGTTATCCTATACCTCTTATCTCATAAGCACATTACTTAAGCACTTTTCCTCTGACTCATTCCAGAAAAAAATGCTAATAAGAAAATTTCATCTAATTGGAGAATCATTAGATTCAAAGCCGAAAGAGGAACCCCAGAGAGGTTCAACCCTTACATTTTACAAGTAAACATGCTGAAGCCCAGAGAAGTTAAGAGATCCACAGAGTCACACCACTAGAAGGGGTCTCGGTTGGCATTTCCAATTCTGTCTCCTTTACTCTATCCCAGGCTTCCTCCCTAACATTCAAAGTCAGCAACAACTATTACTAACTAGGCTGGGGAAGAAGCTGGATTGTTTCAGGAAGGAGGATACAGTTTTGTTTTGTTTTTTTAATCTCTTCTAACAACAACATACGCTTTAGAAAGCTTGATTTTTTTTTCTTCTTAAAATCCACAACTTTAGGTATGTACTTCCCTTAAAATAATAGATAGTATCTGTCTTTTAAGGGGCAAGAGATTCCTCTTTCAGCTTCACTGCATAATGATCTTCTGGCTCTACCATAAGACCCTTGCCCAATACTATTCTATAACAGTCTTAATGGTGCTTTAAGAAGGAAGGCTGGATGGGACATCATTAGCTCTTTAAAAGCTGATAAGGATCTTGACTGAATAATCCAAAACCTTTAAAAATAGTGGCAGTTAGTGGAAAGAGCACCAAAGTAAAAGGAAAGAGACTTCTTCTCAAGTCATTGCTAATTACTCAGCCAAATTCCTTCAAAGAACCTCAATATAGATGCCTGGGCCAAATGATCCCTTAAGATTCCTTTTTTAAGATCTGATTCAGTAACTTTTATTAAAATGGACAATAAATTCCACTGCAACTTTCTTGAGAGATTTTGAATGTGATTTGGTTATATTTAAAATGCAAATTTTTGTCTGTAACAATATTCTATCAGCTAAAGAATGGAAGAACAGGAGAACTCCAAACCCTTAATTTTATCAACATTACTACTGTATTACCCCTAACGAATTCCTTAATGACTACATTCAGAGCTGGGTCTTTGAAGGTTTGAGGACTAACAACAGATAAAGAGCTGGAAACATGGCAAAGACACTAATTGTTTCAAAGCACAATTATAAGAAGTAAGAACTCTGTGACTGTAGGCAAATCATTTAACCTCTCTCAACTTCAGTCTCCTCTTCCGTAAAATGGGGATAATAATACATCACCTTCCCAGAATTATTGTGTAAATCAGGTAAGATCCTTTATATATACAAATACTTCACAAACCTTAAAGCACTATATAAATGCTAGTTACTTTGAGGCAAACACTTTAAAACCTACTCAAATTAGCTCTACCTTTACTTTTCCTTCAGCTGATGCCTAGATATATACATATTTATATATATATATATATATTTTTTTTTTCTGTGTCTCTCTTTCACTCTCTCTACCCACACCTCTTATTACTTTGTCCCTCCCCAACTCCACACTCACTAAAGGAAAAATTTGACCAAGGAAAAATAGTGCAATACTACCAACAGCTCCCTTCACAGCCGTGCCAAGGACTACTTGGACACTGCTTTTGCAGTTTCTTGAAAACGTCTCTTCTCAGTGACTCAAAAACATTTACTAAATAAGAGAGAGGTCTGCTAAATGTGAATTTTCTAGAGATGTTTGTCAGAGTTCTCCTGTCACTCTTCTTATCCCAAACAACTATGAGGACCTTTAGAATGAGGGGATCTTAATTATAAATGACTATAATCATTGATGTCTGACTTGCTGTGTTTATGCATGGTAAAATGCACAAGTAGATAGTTAATAAGTACTTTCTGATAACTAAGAATTAGCCTTGGTCTAAAGGAACTGGAGACATTAGTGCAGACCAAGATCACAGCAAAGGAAAGCAGGGCCTTCCTAAACAAACATATTTTGGACAGTCATCCAATGTTATTCACTTGTCAAAGACTATATTTAGAAGGGCCTAGGGATGCATACCTGTCTTTATTCAGGCACCTCAGGATTTTCCTCCCTATTTGACCTCTTTCCTGGAAATAGGGATGTTTCCAGGCAACTCATAAAGTTACAGAACATAAGTGTACTCCCTATGGGTCCAATTTTCTAATTATAATAAGTATTAACCATAATACCCAAAGTATCCTAGAATTCATCAACCAAGAATTAACCAAAAATAACTTTGTTTCAGCCCTTACTGTTGATATTCTATACTAAGGTTGTCTAACACAATGAGAGATTAAGTGATTAACCCAGGATCACAAAGATGGTATGTATCAAAGGCAAGACTCAATCCATTCTTTCCTGGTTCCAAAGATATCACCCTGCCTCTGCTTCTAGAAATATTCTTTCTAAAACAATTAACATACTTTCCTGTTAAGCTTATTAAGTGTCAGAAGCTAAACACAGGGATATGGTTCTTTCACAGAGATTATAATGGTTCAACTTTCTGATGCACCTGAGATTTATTCTGGACAAAGGCAACAAGGCATAGTGAAAAGAACATTTGAATTGAAGTGGAAAAAACTTGAGTTATCTCAGATCTGCTCCTCTGAGGTCTTGCACAAACAGGAAAATTTAAACCTCAGTTTCCTCATCTATAAAATGATGATGATGATAGTATTTATACTACTTTCTTTTTGAAATTATTGGATTTTTTTTTTTTTTTTTTTTTTTGCTGAGGCAATTGAGGTTAAATGACTTGCCCAGGGTCACACAGCCAGGAAGTAGTAAGTGTCTGAGACCAGATTTGAACTCAGGTCCTCCTGACTTCAGGGCTGGTGCTCTACCCACTGCACCACCTGGCTGCCCCTTTTTGGGATTATTGGGATCAAATGGGATGATGCATACAAAATGCTGTTACCATAAAACATTACCATATTTTTATTGTAAAGAAATCTTTCTATGTAAATATAATAGAATACTATGATCTATCATTCTGGATTAATTTAGAGCCAGAATAGGCTTCAGAGATAGTCAAACCCTCTCATTTTACAATTTAGGAAAATGAAGCCAAAAGTACCTTAAATAACTTGCCCAAGTTTATGCAGATAATACATGACAGAGTCAGAATTCAAATATAGGTCACAGGAAAAGAGATTTTCTTTTCTAGAAACTAGAAACCTTAAAGGTCATCAATTCCAACCCCTTCATTTCATAAATGAGTAAAATACAACCTACGAAAATTAAGTGATTTGCCCATCATCACCCAACAGGAGTTTGAGGCAGTACTAGAATCCAAGTCTTTCTGACTCCAAGACCACCAATTCCTGCCAGCAGTATAGTGATTTAGAAAATGACATTAATATTAGTTAGGTCCTACTCTATTTTATTAAATATTTCCCAGTTTTATTTTATATCTGGTTCTCCTGCACTCTGGTGGCAACAGAATTTGACCCAGCTGCAGCACATGGCTATCTGATAAGCCAGAGAGCTTTTTGTATGCATTCTGCTGCCACCAACAGCTCATATTTACACAAGGCTTGCCTGTTACAAAGCACTGAATATTTACTGGTCAATGGCAGGGACTATGTCTTATATTTCATTTGTATCCCTAATAGCACCTAAAACCACACTGATCACACACAAGGATAGATAAACATTTACTGGTTAAGGTCAGTTTGTTTGTTTGTTGTTTTCACTTTTTCTTAAAAACAGATGTTTGCTGCATTTAAAATTTTGAATAATAGAGATGAGATCACATAATCATGTATCTTTTAATTACTTAAATAAATACATCTTTAATAAATAATGAATTGGACCTTTGAAAACTACAGTTGGATATTTTTTTATCAAGTCTAATAGCTTCAAAGTCAGGTAGGCCTGAGTTCAAGTTCTCATATAGGCTAGATAACCCTGACTCTTAAGCATTCAATGTCCCATGCAACTCTCTAAAAGTGAAAGTTAAGGAGGGACTCAAGCCCTCCTCCTAGCAGATCAGCCCATAATCAGTAACAACTTTAAAAGTTAAACTCCTTGAGGGGAGAGACAGTTTCATTTTTGTCCTTAGTTCCTCAGCACCTAGCATAATGGCTGGCCCAAAGTAAACACTTCATAAATACTGGATGAATTGAATAAGGTACAGAATAACTATCA
The DNA here is from genome assembly GCA_023553655.1 of Myrmecobius fasciatus. Lineage (NCBI taxonomy): Eukaryota > Metazoa > Chordata > Mammalia > Dasyuromorphia > Myrmecobiidae > Myrmecobius > Myrmecobius fasciatus. The sequence continues at coordinate 18,164 of JAJPUD010002408.1, read as the reverse complement.
ATCTAGTCTTTTACAGGGAGTCTTTTCCAGATGCTCCCTACACAAAGGAAACCCCATGACTGAATAGACATACAAATGGATAGCTATATCAATAAATTTAAGCATCCCTACTTTTCTCACTGCCTATACAGGATGCTATTTTGGGCATAATTGTTGTTTAAATATAGAATTCTATGCTGAATTATATGCTGGATTTGAATCTATGATACTCTGTAGTTTCATATTTGCTATTTTACATGACTTTGTTTTTAAAGGTACGATTTGTAACCCATTTTTATATGCAATTGAATGTAGACTTTGTAACTTTTTTCAAAAACAAAATAAACTTTTTATCAATTTGAAGATTAATGTACTTCAGAGGAATAATGTGAAACTTTTTGGTCAATGCAATAAAATTTTTTAAAATTAAAAAAATAAATAAATAAATTTAAAAGATCAATAAAAATAAATAGAACATAAGCTCCCTGAGAGCAAAGATATTAGAAAATTTGTGTATATATTTTGTAAATCCAAATTTTATAATCAATAACATTAAAAAACAAAAAGACTAGAGAAATCATATTTAAAAATTTATACACACAGAAATTTCTCATTGCTATTATATGTGCATATACCACCTGGTACCTGTGTACATATAATGAATGAATGCTATAAGTAAAACATATATAAATATAAAATAAAATAATTTTCTCACATGGTAAGTTCTACCAAAGAAGTCTTAAATCCCTTAAATCAAATGCCTAAAGACATTTAAACAGGAATTTTCCTTAACACCAAACTTCTCCATTTTATTAATCTGGATCTAAAGCAATTGACTATATTTCTAAAAGCAAATTATATTCAACTACTTATTTGAAGAAATTTACTCTATTCAAGCATTCTACAATGTCCCCTACATGTATTTGTGTCAACTGTTGGTAAATATTTGGTAAGAGCAATCCAAGATATCTGTGCAGTTATCATGAAGACAGTGTGTGTGAAGTGGGAGGGAAGGGAAGCAAAGGTTGGGTGACCAGCTTATAAGGGGAATCATAGAGATGTTTCCTTGGACAGTGGTTGGCCTAGGTAACCTATAAGGTCCCTTCTAACCCTGAGTTTTTGCCACTCCATAAGCTAAAGAGGAAGGACGGCTGGATAAGTTAGCTGGACAAACCACTTTATCTCTATGATGCTCAGTTTCATCACCAGTAAAATGATGAGTAGGACTAAGGTCTCTAAAGGCCCTTCCAATTCTAAATGCTATGAAACTATTAAGTTCCAACTGATGAGAAGAAAGAGATTCAAATGTGAAATTATAAAGCTATAATCTGCCAGTGATATATCATAAAGCCTAAACACATCTCCTCATTGAGACACTTGGTAATCTCTTCTTAACATTCTTCCACATTTTACCTTCATTTATGACAACACTGTACATCTTGTGGAAACCCACATTATCTCCCACTAGAAGTAGAGCTTACTGAGCTCATCCATCACCCCAAGGTTCAGTACCCCATTGTTTGCAGCAATTCTGATACTATAAGGTACTCCCAATTGATCTGATAATCACTTTGGTCTGGGGCATAATCACCACCTTTTATTGAATTGAAAATTAACCCTTAATCTCCCTAGCCTCAAACCACAGAAGGCTAATAAAAGACAACTCTGAACCCCAAACCTTTGCTAAAATTCCTTTCTGGATTTGGCCAGCGGAGAAGTTGTTTCTCAATGTTATAAATCCATTTTTTGCTAAAAAAAAAAAAAAAATCTTGCCTGCAATTCATGACTACAAATTCTTTTGCAAAAACCCTGCTACACCAGCCTGGGGATCTCTTACCCTCCTTTCTCATACTTCCACATGTCTATATCTCAAAGAGATTCTTTTTAATGGATCTATATGTACAAAAGAAAGGATCTATATGTACAAAAAGAAACTTATAGAGCTCTTTTTGTGATGGCAAAGAATTGGAAATTGCAGAAATGCTCATCAATAGAATGGCTGAAGAAGCTGTGATATACAATTGTAATGGAATATCACTGTGTTATAGAAAATAACAAGCAGGAGGCTTTCAGGAAAATCTGCAAAGACTTCTATGAACTGATGAATAGTTAAGTAAACAGAACCACAAGAACAAAGCATACAGTAATAGTAATATCATATAATGATTAACCATAAATGACCTATCTATTCTCAGCAATATGATTCAAAACAATTCTGAAGGATATTTGATTTTTAAAAAATGCTATCCACATTGAGAAAAAGAACTAATATAATTTGGATGCAGATCAAAGATACTTTTTTAAAAAACTTTATTTTTGTGGGTTTCTTTCTGTGTTATATTGGGTTTTCTATGTTTTTCTTGGGGGTTGGGGAGAGTTGTCTATATTTTCTTTACAACATGCCCAATATGAAAACATTTAGCATTACTAACATGTATAATCTATATCAAATTGTTTTCCTTCTCAAGGGGGAATGGAGAAGAAAGAGAACTTGGAACTCAAAATTTTTAAAAAGCAAACGTTAACCCCATGTGCAAAGATGTTTATAGTGATCCTTTTTGTAGTGGCAAGAAAATGAATGGATGCCCATCAGTTGAGAAATGGCTAAATAAGTTATGGTATATGAATGTTATGGAATATTATTGTTCTATAAGAAATGATCAGCAGGATGATTTCAGAAAGGCCTGGAGAGACTTATATGAATTGATGCTAAGTAGATGCTGAGTAGAACCAAGAGAACACTGAACTCAACAATTATGTGATGATCAACTGTGATGGACTTGCTTTTTTCAACAATGAGGCAATTTAGGATAATTCCAAGAGAGCCATCTGCATCCAGAGAGAGGACTATGGGGACTAGAAATGGATCACAACATAGTATTTTCGCCTTTTTTGTTGGTGGTTCTGTTTGTGCTTCCTTTTTTCTTTCTCATTTTTTTTTCTTTTTGATCTGATTTTTCTAATGCAGCATGATAGATATGGAATTATGTTTAGAGGAATTGCACACTTTTAACCTATATTGGATTACTTGCTGTCTAGGGGAGGGGGAGGAGAGGAAAGAAGGGAGAAAAATTTGGAACACAAGGTTTTGCAAGGGTGAATGTTGAAAACTATTTTTGCATGTATTTTGAAAAACAAAAAGCTATTATAAGAAAATAAAATTAAATAATATTTTTAAAAAACATGTTAAAAATTGGTTTTACGTATAATTGGAAAATAAAATACTTTTAAAAGAATACACACGATTCTTATTTACCACTGCAGAATTACCAAATGTCACTGTGACAAGTTTTATCACCTCAATAGTGTGTAGGATAAAAATGCAACCCCCGACTCAAAATCTTACTCAGAGATCTCTCAAAGTAAAGTTTAGAAGTTTATTAGAATCTTGAGAAATTCTGGATGATCATTTTCACAAGAGCAAGCCAGGGAGGAAAATGAGGCCAGCTTTTCTAGGTTGAACAGATGTTTTATAGGTAGAGAGAAACTCACAGGTACCCCCAGGACCTCCCAATCTCCAGAACAAGGTATTTCCTGCTTGCTTATCACCACAATACTAGCTTATCGAGGCTTTGCTCAAACCCAAATTACAATACACATTTAGCCCACTTGACATGGCTGACTTCACAGATATTTACCAGACCTCTTGCACATAGGATTCCCGATCTGCCTTTGTTATTCTAAAAAGCCATACTTAATCCCTTCCTGCAGTTATTTTAGTTGGCAATTCTCTGTGAAAAACGATATCACCCTGAGAATTCCTCAGTTTCTCCATCCCATCCAATAGTCACTCCTTTACCAAATTTTCCTAGAGCACTTTGGATCCTTCATAAATTCATAGGTAATAATATTTCCCCCTCCTCCAAGAAAGTAAGGACTGGAAAGTTTTCATCTTTTTCGTCACTAATACTAGGGGAAGAGTGGAAGAGGGAAGAGGAGAGCTTGTTGACTGGAGGCAAGCATTAATCTCAACAAACAAAACTACTTTTCCCCCATAAAACTTGGAAGTTAGACTACATCTCTAAGCTTTCCACCTCCAATACTCTTATCTATGATTCTGTTAAATCAAAAATTAATTTCTGATCTGACAATCTATAACAATACTGACTGTGAGACGTGAATGGGCATTTGTTTGGTTTCCACAGTTATGAAAATTAAATTGGAGAAATAAAACTTAAATTAGAAAACTAAAACCCATAAGGACATCAAGGAATAATCAAGGGTGGAGCTATCTTCTCCCAAAAGAATGTAAGCTCCTTGGGCACTGGGACTGACATTTGTAATCAGGAGTGATGGCTAGAAATTTGGAAAGAATCTTTTGTTCTTTGCTCTTAGCTCTCCTCAATTATGTTCCCGTTCTTGAATGAAAGCTCTCTGGGGGAAGGGACTGGCTATGTAAAAAGGGATGGAGATTCATGTGGTGTAACTTCTGTAACATACAATTCATGGGGAATGGGGGAGACTTGTTCTTCAGGATAGAAATAAAATGCTGCCTTTGAAGTTTCAAAGATGTCTACTAATCTAGGCTCGCATTCTTGCAAGAATGTAAAATAACTCTTACCTGCATTCATTAGTGAATTAGTGGAGTTCTTATTAAGTTATTTTGTTTTTTACACTGACCTTCCCCTAAGTTTGACTTTCTAGGTTGGAAATACTAAAAACCCAACATCATATGAAATTATCCTAACTTACACATTAGAATACTGTCCAATAAATTTATTATCCAATTTTCCTTATTATCCAATAACTTATCTATATACAGGTCTTGGATATGTAATGCTCAGGGAGAAACTGAGGCAGTATCACACAGTGGAAATTAGGTAATGCTTTACTGATGTTAATTGAAAGTTCAGAATCCACAGCTATGGATCAGGACTGGTGGGACTCATGTCTCAAAGCACGCAGTCCAGACCAGAGACTGACACACAACTATGTCAGCCAACTGAATAATACAAAGTATTATTCAGCAGCCCCATCAAGGGACTTCAAACATTATATAAGGTTCTACAGCTCAAGGAGACAAAGAACTCATGGGAACAGCTGAGCACATCTGGTGTCCAAGGAAACCATAAATTCAGTTCTGGCAGGTAAGGAGTGAGGGATGCCTTAGCAAAGAAGACTACTCGTCTGGGTCATATAGATAAGGGTAGGTCAAGGCTGACCATCTAGAGGTTTTATAACTCCTTTGGAATGTGAGTCCAATTATTTCTGAAGGTCAGGAAGTAGGGATTGCTATTCTGGGACAGCACAATTAAGGGAGACTGAAACAGCAATTAAGGGAAACTGAAACAGCAACTGAGGGAAACTGAGACAGGGAAAGTGCGGCAAAACTGATATAACTTAATATCCTTGGTTCTCAGTTTCCTCATATTTTTATGGATGAAGAACTGAGACCCAGAAAGAAAAAATTAATTAACTTGATTATATATCATTTAGTGATAGAGCCAGGCCCAAGAATCCAACTTTCCCTGCCTCTTGTGTAGGAGGTAAAATGATCTCTAAGGTCTCTTCCAGCTCTAAATCTATGCTCTTATAAACAATGGAAAGAATGAGATTATCTTAATGCTTTGGACACAGCATTGGCATGCTAAAGCAAACAGCATTTTGCTGAGAAAATTTAGATAGAATATACCCAGCTGGTCCTGCTATAAAGAATGGGCAAAAGAATTCCATACAAATTGGGGAAATTCAGGGGACAGTTTGAAGTGCATTATTTTGGTATTTTTCTTTTGCACTGGTTCAAAATTGCATATTTCATTCAATTGTCAATTCAGGAAATTCTCCTCAACAGACCATAGAAGGAAATTATTAACAGATGCAAAATACATAAACCTACACACACAATGAAACAAAAAAGCTCCAATGTTTCATTAACACTTCCATTCACAAGCCCTCAGGCAAGAGAGAGAGAGAAGGCAAGAAAGTTCCTAGTCTTACACAGAAAGAAATAAGGATGGCCAACCCTCAAATCCTTATTTGGACCTAGCCTAAAAGGATATTTAAATAAGGCAAAAGCTGGGGGGAGAGAATGGCATATGATTTCAATGCTTGCTCCAGGGAAAGACAGAGACAAACATCAAAGGATCCAGGAGACCTGAATAACAGACAAGGCTTAACAATTTCTCAATGTATAATTTGGGCAAATCACATTTCACTTTTTTTAGCTGAGAAAAGAGGGAGAACTTTAGAGAACTGGACCTCCAACATTCCTTAACATAATGTATTTTATTTTTAATAGTCTTTTAGGGTTTCCAAGATGTTTTATGTGTATTATTAAACTTGATCCTGAGAACAGCCCTTTGGAGTGCTATTACTGAAGTGCCCCCATTTTACAGATTATTAAACTCAGAACAAAGGGGCAGCCAGGTGGCGCAGTAAATGGAGCACCAGCCCTGAAGTCAGGAGGACCTGAGTTCAAATTTGACCTCAGACACTTAACACTTCCTAGCTGTGTGACCCTGGGCAAGTCACTTAACCCCAATTGCCTCAGCAAAAAAAAAAAAAAAAGGAAACTAAGATCAAATTGACCAATTAGATGACTTTTCCAAGGTCAAAGAACTAGTAGACTAAGAGCTCTTTCTGATTCCAGGTCCATGGATCTACCTGTCACCTTCATATCTGTCTTTCAACCTTAGAGTCTAAAATTCTATGCATGTCTCCCTCCTCTCCCCCACCCCTACTCAAGAACACAAATGGTCTGCTATAGTCTTAACAAGAAAAATTGAGGCAAAGGGAAATTGAATGACATGGTAATGTAAATGCAGACTAGAACTTAGCACCTCAACTAACTTCTAACCTTTACTTACAGCACACTGTCTTACTATGCTCAATTGTATGCTTATTAATAAGCCACATCATGCATGTAAAATGTTGGCAGCCATGAATCACATGCCTAATAGATGAAATTAAAAGATTCAAATGAAGCCAAGCTCAGTGATTTTAGACCTTTCTAAGCTAATATGATCCATTATGACAATATATATATCTGACACAGTTAGCATTTCCAACCTTTGAAAAAAAGAAAAAAATAATATAGGTCCATGGTACTAGCAAATTCTAAAGACCAAGCAGGATCCCCAAAGCAAGTATTTTAATATGAATGAAGCATCAGCAATAGTTTAAGGCAGAAAGGCCAAAAAAATTTTACTAAGTTAACATATGGGTCTAGGCATCATTAAGCTTTGGTTATATATATACACACACACACATATATATATATATATATATATTTAGAAGCAGTACAGAGCATGGGAAGGCAGCATATATAGAAATCTAGCTATATTTTAAATGCATGGTATTCACAGCCTACCTTTTCAGACCCAACAACATACTCACAGGGCAGTATGATAGAAAGAAATGGGAAAAAAAAGAAAGAAAAAAAGGAACAAGCAAAAATTAGAAACACACAAGAACAAAAAAATTTTACTAGCTACAACACAACCCAAACCACAAAGAATCTACCACCTTGAGTATACATATTTGGGGGCAAAAGTGTAGTTCCAAGTAAAGTATATCTATAGAGCAATAAATCAGACTTACAATACAACAGGCCAAGGGACAGTCACTGAAAGCAAAACTTGATGAGAGCTGTGGGAGTTACAAGAGTCAAGATCATTTCAGGCTGAATATGTGGTTCCAAAGATAATAGATTTAAATGTGGAAGATCATCTAGTCTAACCCTCAATTAATAAATAAGAAAACTGAAACCTGGGGAGGTTAATTGATTTGCCCAAGGTCACACAAGTGGCAAAGCCAAGTATTTATCTTTTGCTTCCACATTCACCATACCATGCTATAACACTGCTGCAGAAGGATATCAGCAAGAGTTAGAAACTCCCAGAAATGGGAGTCTCCATTTAAATCATGTTTTAAAGTCAAATACTTGGTACTGAATAAGGTAGGAAAGTGAAAGAAGGAAAAGTTTACCAAGTACCAAATAATAATACACTTGGCTTGTTTATTTTGTGCATGCCCAAGGCATTTTATTTCTTTCCCCAAATTATGAAGGCTAAATAGTATAAAATCCTAGTGAGGAATCCTACTGAGTCTCCAGCATGTCTTTGTATAAATTTGTTTGCTGAGAACTTTGGAATGTGCTCCTACTTTTCTAAGAGAAACTTGGGAAACATTAGGGAAGACCCTCCATCTTCCTAATGCTTTAATAATGAATAGTGCTAAAAAAAGAAAAAAAAAAATAATGAATAGTGCCTTCTTTGTTCTCAGCCTATAAAAACCCTTTAGTGGAAAGGGGTTTTGAGAACTCATTTAGGAAATTTGGTGCCACTTGCCTAACAGCCTCCAAGTGGAGACTTAAAAGTTATGACCCAGGTTCTCCCAGCTAAGGAATTCAGATGTTGGTGTTTCCTTGTAGTAGTGATGATGTATGTTGTCTGTTGTCTGTTTCTTATATTGTCTTGGTGATCACCGTGTTTGTTAACTGTGCATTACTTTTATGCTATAAGTTTCCTCTTTTCTTATATTTTGCTTATATTGAGGTTCTAAGCAGTAATAAACTTCTGTATTTCACTTTTTTAAGTCTGTGCCTTTTGAATGCAAAATCCTTTGAACCTCTATTAATGGTAAAAGTTGAAGAGGGGCTGATGCAATCTGCCCTTAGAAAGAGACATCAATACTTAGTTCCTTACTACTTCAGAAGAAATAATAATCACTCTCCTTTCCATTGCACTTGTGATTTCAAAGACTTTTAAGTGCCTTATGTGGCCCATGATCCTTACCACAATCTGTGAGGCAGGAAGTAGGCTGCTTATACCAGCAGTGTGGTCCTTTCTTGCAAACCAGGAAACCAAAGCTCAGAGGGTTAGTGACCAGCCCAGAGTCACACACCATGGAATACCCTAATGAAGCTTGAACAATTGAATTCCAATCTTCTATCTCTGACTACAGTACTCTTTCTATATTACTGCTTTTCAAACAAAAGGATAACAATGAGAACTATTTCACTTGATACCCTGATGTATTTAATATTCATAGATGGATTTATGGGTTTTACCCTTTAAAAAGATTATTATGATTTGTTCCTCACAACCATGTCCTAAAGCAACTCAAAATAAATTTGAATCTTTTCTAAGTGAGGAAATAAAAATTCAAGCATTTAGAAAGCACTTGCTGAGTGCCAGACATTGTGCTAAGCCCTAGACCTACAAAACAAAATTGAAAACACTCCCTAGGTCTTTAGAGGCTTACATTCTACACTCTTCTCCAAACTATAAAACCTAGCAAGAAGGAAAGCTTGGATTGCTTTGCTGAAGAGTCACAATACTGTGTTGAGTTCATTCTCTCTCATTCTTATTTACACTTTCAGCTCAGGGTTTATCTATAACCTATTGTGTCTCATTTGAGTTGAACCAAAAGGATCATCCACTTTCTTCTACTTATGAACTCACCCCCTTTCACTACAAAACCTAAAACTGATTTTAGCAAATGAAAGTCAGTCAGATGATAGAAGAAACTTCTTCATGTAGGAAGCAAGATTGTCATTATAAAAGGAGGTCTGAATCCTTCCTTTCCCACCCATCAGACAGCCATTTTACAATGAGAAAAGAAACATACAGCAAACTTTAAGATTAAAAAAAAATTATTATTAGCACAGAGTAGCACTCTATCAGACATGCATCACTACAACCTTCCTACAACAGCAGAAGGAAAGAATAAGACACAGTACACATTAGCTTTGGAAAGGCAGGGCATTGTAATGAAAAAGCAGTAGACAAATATCAAGAGATTCAACTCTAATCCTGCCACTAATTGACAGTGTGGTCTTGGGCAAGTAATTTGAATCCCTTTGGGCCTCAGTTTCCTCATCTGTAAACTGAGGGTACTAAATCTGATCAGTATTTCCCAAATTTAGCTTGATAGAACTCTGGTGATGCACACAAGGGTTTCAAAAGGAAATATCTAGGTTTCATATTTTAGAATACTAAATATTAAATTTTATTTTAAAGCATTTATACAAGGATTTTTTTTTGCTGTGAATTAAGGTTGAATTAAGTCTGTTCTTGTATCAAAATTTCCCTGATACTGTCCCCTGTTTTATCTTTAATCCTACAAATATTTCATACCTTGAATTTCTCTGGACCTGAATTCATGGGCTCCTACTATAAATTTCATGCACCGAAGTGTTTTGTGACCAAATTAGTTTAGGAATGTTAGACTATACAAGCAATATATGACCCTTTAAGCTCTCAAATTTGGTAACTATCCTTTTTTTTAGAGAGGGAATTCCAAAGTATTATGCCTCAAGGCTACCACTTCAATCTTGCCTTGAAGTAAACACTACTTACCTGCTATCTGTGTCTAATCCTACAAAGTCCTTCTTTTCAAATGGTACACACAGGAGAGGAATCTTATCTCCAGACTTGTCAGTGGCTCTATCCAGGCGCTTAGATTCCAGCACAATAAAAAGGGATTCGATGAAATCCTCAATTCTCTTCTCCACTGATTCACACTCATCATAATTGGGATAAAATGCCACATCCGTCCGAGGCTGCTCTGCAATCTCACCCTGCAGCCCAAAAACAAACAACCGGGAATCGTACAGTGTGGAACCATAAATTTCCTTCTGGACATGGAATTTCTCAAAGGTTTGTGGCCAATCTTTGGCAGAGAAGCAGTCTGTTACTGTGATGAGGCCCACAACTTTTCGATGGGTTTGGAAATCTCCCCATTCATTGTTCTCAGGTGGGTAATGATGCCTATAGCGGATATACAATACTCGCTGGGAATCTCGCACATTTATCTGGCTCACAGATGAAATTCTTTTGTAGATCTTGAAGAAATTTTCTTCTGAGACAATCCCTACTGGCTGTACCACAACCAGCAGAGTTTGATGGTCCTCAGCACACTGCATGTAATCAGGAACACTCATTGTGGAGCCACTGGGTGCTATTCAAAAATAAAGAAGAACTGATAAAGATCTCATTGTCAAATTATATAAGGAACTGATTCAAATTTATAATAACAACCATACTGTTATCAACTGATAAATGGTCAAAGGATATAAATAGGAAATTTTCAAGGGAAGAAATTCAATCTACCTATAGACACATGAAAAAACATTACAAATCACTAATAGAGAAATACTAACTAGAACAATTCTAAAATTTTACCCCATACCCAATAAAATTAGTAAAGTTGACCAAAAAAGTAAAATAACAAATGTTGTAGGCTGTCAAAAAAAAAAAAAAATACACTGATACACTGCTGGTAGAACTGTAAACTGATCTATCTATTCTGGAAATTAATTTGGAACAATATCCAAAAAACTCTTAATGTGCACACTCTTTGACCCAATGATAACACTGGGGTTCAGACTTCAAAAAGATGAAAGAGGAGAAGATCTTATACATACAAAAATACTTAAAGTGGCTATCAGTTGGGAAATGGTGAGACAAATTATGGAATATGAATGCAATGGAAACATTTTATATTATAAGAAATGAGGAAAGAAATGGATTAAGAGAAACCTGGGGAAACTTGCATGAATTGATGTAGAGTCACAAACAGAATGAAGAAAAAAGTTTCAATTATTACATTATAAAAATAATTTTGAAAGACTTAAAAATTAATCAACTATGATTACAAAGGACCAATGAAGAAGAATGCATCCCATCTCCTAAAATAAAGATAAGCTAAATACACAGAAGGGAAAACATTTTTGGACACAGCCAATATGGGAATTTGTTTTACTTAATTTATTATAAGAGTTTTTATCTTTTTTAATTTTTTCTGTGGGAGGAAGAACAAAAATATGGGAGGACAAAATAAATGCTTGTTAATTAAAAACTAAAATTTAATTTTAAAATAATAATAAAGAGAACATGAAATGCCAGGGATTTCTAGTGCTTGTCCTAATCCTTTGGGATGTAATAACTGCACTATTTATTATATAGGCAGATCTTGAATAATAATGACTCAGACAATGCTATTACAAGTGAAGATAAGAAAAAAGTCTGGACCAGCAGATTTCATTAGTATAAAGAATTCCTTCTACCACTGCAGTATGATACTTACTCTTTAACTTACAGGCCTGCCCTGGCTTCAGAGTTAATTCTCTATCCAGTTGTCCATTGTAAACAAATCCTACCATAAAGTGGAAAGGCCACACCGTAATTCAGTCAGTCAGTCATCCATTTAGGATACTGATCTTATTCCATACTAGCATGCAGTTTAAGGCATCATTTTCGCAGAACCAAACTGGTACAATAATAAGACAAGAGTTAGCCTAAGCAAAATAATAACAATGATAGAGTTCATCTTTGGTATTTTCTTGCCTCTCCTTTCAAAAATCCCCTTTAGTCCCTTTCATTGACTTCCCCCTCTACAAAAGCTCTCATGCAGTTTGTGGCTCCTCAAAGTGTCATTTCACAGAAGTATATCTAAGCTTACCATCCCTGGTATGGTTTCTTTTCCTTCATCCCCATTAAAACAATTTGTTGGGGCAGCTAGGTAGCACAGTGGCTAGAGCACCCTTCAAGTCAGGAGGACCTGAGTTCATATCTGTCCTCAGACACTTAACACCTCCTAGCTGTGTGACTCTGGACAAGTCACTTAATCCCAATTGCCTCAGCAAAAAAAAAAAAAAAACTTAATCTGTCTTATGGCTCTTCCCTCATGGCTATACTCTCTACTAGATGATAATGGATGGGGACGGATAGAGATGACCTGTGTGTTAGTAAATATCTATTACAACATCTCCATATCTCATGGATAAAGTATTAGGCACCCTGGAAGACTGGTAAAAAAAAAAAAATGCTTTGGGTCACAGGGACATTTTGGACCAGTGGGTATGTGCCTTACTCCAACCAGTGTATATATCCAATCAGACATAACACTGATAGATATAAGTACTCACCTATATCTTCCAGGCATTCCCAAAATAACACAAATAGAGAGGTAAGAATAAAAATGAACAAGAGGACAACACAAATGCAGAATAAACAGCCCTGGCCCTAGAAGTAAGCTCTTATGAAGACTTAAAAGGACAACCTTCCCACCAGTTTATCCTGCATCATTTTATGGCTGTCTCCATCGTCCATCTTTAACATAGATAGATCTACAAAAGGATTACATTGGACTAGGTGACCTCTAGAGAGACAAGTCAGTGTAGTGGCTAGAGGGCAGACCTTGAAGACAGAAAACCTGGATTCAAGGCCTATCTCTGATAAATAATAACTATATGATTCTGGAGAAATCAGTTTATTTCTCAGTGCTCTGAATGATTCTCTAAGACCACAAGTTACAAAGAAGGGGCCAACATATATTGGTAGAGGGAATTTCCTCATTTGGAAGTTCTCTGTACTAATGAAATCACAAGTCCAGTCCCTAGATGGCCTCTAAAATGGAAGGGTTAGGATTTGGGTCCAAACTCCAAAATTAGGTTGTGGAGAAGTAAAAATTTTGAAGCATAAAGAAAAGTGCAAACTATATCATTAACACACTACTTATTGTCATTGATCTTGGATGCCTCACATGAATCAAACAAACCTAAGATAGAAATGCCAACTGCATTTGAAGGCAAGGCAATGCACTATGCACTATCAATTAAAATATATATATATATGTTTTGATCTTACAGGCATTAAGAAGCCTACACACAGAAGCCAGCTCTCTTAACTCTCAAATAGATTACTTAATTTAATGAGAGGCAACATGACATGATACAGGAATATGAATTTAACCAGGAGTCAGGATACTGGGTCCAGAACTAATTCCTTAACTATGTGACCTTAGATATAACTCTGTGAGCTTCAGTTTCTTCATTTGTAACAAGAGAATAGATTAAATTATTTCTAAAGTCTCTTAGAAATTTTAAAATCCTGGGATTACTTCACCTATAAACCATGTGATTACTTCCTACAATGTCTTTATTCTGTAAAGGTATTAATACCAAACACACAAATATATATTAAACTAAATTTCTGGGATATTTTGAGTGCACTTACTATTCAGTATAATAAACATCTATAAAAAGCACTGCTCAGGGAGTTCTCCCTGGAGATAAAGTAATAGAACAAAATGACTTTCCTGGGACCTTTCCAACATTGTAAATGAACTCCAAAATAAAGTCAAGTCCATGCCAAAATTTCAGCAAGCAACAAAGCCCCAGAGTTGTCCAGGTATTGGCCAAACTGTCAGTTTACTTCTGGCCTAGGACCCAAAAGTATATGCTATGTAGAATGTAATGTCTTTCATAATTACCCAAACAACTGAAGATTGCTAACTTCCCCTATTCAGAATATGTTGAAACAACCCACTATCAGCACACAATATAGGTGTCCAAGTCTCAATTAGTAATACACTGTATTTTTTCTTTTCCCCAACATATAAGAACAGTTTGCTACAGCATTCTAAAAGTCTCCCCAGTTAATACGTAAGACAGTGGCAGTCCCTCACCTTCTAAATACTACAACCTTTCACACTTTTCTTCCTTCATAAAAAGTAACATGGTTCCTTTCATTTGAACCTTCATCCATTTGGATTTTACAAGATCACAGAATGTCAGAATTGAAATGTACTTTAAAAGATCAAGTTCATTACTCTCATTTTATAAATAAAAAATCTGAGACTGGGTACTAAGTGAATTGCTCAAAATCACAGAGGTTTGAAACAACAGAGCCAGGATTTGGATTTTGACCTAAACTTATTTGACTCTAAGCCCAAGGTTCTTTCAGTAGTATATTAAATTCCTTGAGGGCAAGGATGATTTCACCTATGGTTTTTTGTATTTCTGTTCCAAACATAGCGCCTAGTAAGTAATTGAGTGATTTATTATACTACACTTTCTCAAACCCTTATTCTCCAAGAAGGTTCAAAAAGCAAAAATAAAGGCACAGTTCTTATACAAGAAAACCAACATTCAAAATATATTTAAAATATTTGTTAGGAAAGATGATCAGGGGAAGATTTAGTAAATATAATTCAATAAAAAAGACTAAGGGAACAAAACAGAACTAGGAAAGGACTGGACTTTCATATTTAAAGTCTTTTCCAGAAACTGTCAAGAGTTTAAAGCACAGTTTCATCCCAAAACAATTAGTATTTGCTGGCTCTTTACTGTTATTATCAATAGCGACTCATAATCATGCCATGAGTAAGCTCATCACTTAACTGAAACAACTCTCTCCTATGTTAGTGATGAGTTCTGAAATTTCCAAACCCAATGGCACTTTCTCAGTCCTTATCTTTCTATATTTCTCTGTATCATTTGAAATTGATGATCAACCCCTCCTCTTGGATATTTTAATTTCTATAGGTTTATTCCATTGCTTCTTGATTTTTTTTTTCTATCTGTCAAGCCATTCCTTCTCAGTATCTTCTGCAATCATACATGGCCTGGCCTTAACCGTGTATGCTACCCAAGGATCTGTCCCAGTCTCTCTTCTCTTCTCTTCTCTCTTTAGTTGATCTCTTCAGATTCCATGAATTCAGTTATCAAATCAATCTATCCTGAGCTCCAGTACCAAGGTATTAACTGCCTAATGTATTCTGCCCACTAGATGAACCACTGACATCTCAAATTCAGTATGTCCAAAACAGAAATCTTTATCTTTCTGCTAAATCTGTCTCTTCCTAAATTCTCTATTTCTCTTGAGGAACCCACAATTCTAGTCACCCAAGTCAGCAAGCTTAGTCATCCTCTCACTCATCCTCCCATCTCCAATAAGTTGTCAAACATCATTTTTCTAGCTTCACAACTATACTGTTATTCCTCTCTCCACTCACACAGCCACCACCTTACTTCAGACCATCACCATTTCAAGTCTGAACAATTGCAATAGCCTCTTAATAGATCCCTTTCAAAAGTCTTTCCTTTCTTCAATACACCAGCACACAGCTGCCAAAATTATATTCCTATAATATACCCCTAACCATACTATTCCATAGTTTGAAGCTTCAGTGGTTCCTATTGCTCCTAGTATAAAATACAAACTTTGACATTTAAAGCCTTTCTTTCACAGTCTGGCTCAAGCCTATCTTTCCAAGTTTTGTACTTCCTCTGTCATGGACTCTGTATTCCAGCTAAATTGGCATACACATGCCATTTCTTACACGACATTTCATTTCCATCTTAAATCTTTGTGCCTTTGCATAGACTGGTACCGCTTGCTTAGAGTGCATTCCCTCATCAATCATCTTACTGGATGATTACTCTTACTGGAAACCCTAACTGCCTTTGAAGCTCAGTTCAAAAGCCACATGAAGCTTTTCCTGATGCCCCTTGTTGGTAGTAACTTTCCCAACATACATCAAAATTACTTCATATTTTATCTATTTTATATTTACTTTTATATGAACATGTTTCTTTTGATAGAAGGTAAACTTTTTGAGAACAGAAACTGGTTTTTGTTTGATACACAGAACTAGCACAACTCCTAGCAACACAGTAGACACATAATAAATGCTTGCTGATTGACAGGGCACTTTAGGCTTGCAAAATGCTTTGTTATAGATCAATAAAAATAAGAATTACTAACAATAAATAGCGAGAAATAAGTTGGCAATAATCAACAGAGGGAAGGTACTACACATGTTCCTCACAAAAACCTTGTAAGGGTAGCACAAAAATGACCATCCACATAAAATTTAAACTCAAAAATGTCAAGTGACTCCCCAAAGTCACACATCTAGTAAAGGAAGTAGCCAAAACTCATACCAGCTAATTCCAAGTCCAATGCTCATTCTACCACAGTAAACTCTCTCCAAAAACTGTAAGGATGGGAGCCATCCTTCAGAAAAGACATATTGGGAAAGGAGGGAAAAAAGAAGCAACCCTTTTAGACAGGGATATACATTGTAAAACATGTCACTGATAAGGAAAGTTTCCTGAAGTTACCAGCACTTATTGAAATGTATATAGTTCTTAATGGTTTCCCAAGGAGACAGAATTGTTTTGGGGGAAAGGGGCAAAGCAGAGAGCAAGAGGATATAGAGGATAACAGTGAACAAAGAAGAACTTTTAAGATGACCTATTTAATGAATGTGAAATATTGGGGAGTAAATTAGAAAGGGAAAATTTAGGTCTGATTCCTGGCTCTATTAGTTAATAACCATGTGGACTTCATTTCATCTCTGAACCTCACATTTATTATCTAAAAAATAAGAAGTTTGGACTATAACATGATAAAATATATTTTAAATAAGACTTGAGTTTGAATACTAGGATCTGCTACCTTTAGTAAGCATAGGCAGTGACTACAATAATGTCATATAACAACTTTTTAAAATGCCACTAGAGTTAGATCACCTCTATTCAAATCTTGAATCTACCTTTTATACTTACAATCTTACAACATTAGACAAGTCATTTCTTCTATCTTGGTCCTAATTTCTTATATGCAAAATTAGAGGTTTAGTTTAAATGAGGCAGCTAGAGGACCGCCTAGTCCAAGTGTTGGACTTAGAGTCAATTCATGAGTTCAAATCTACCTTTGGACATTTACTAGCTAAGTGATTTTGGCAAACCACTTAACCTCAGTTTTCTCATCTGATCAAATGAAAGAACATCTCCAAAGCACTTCGCTAACTTTAAAGTGCTATATAAATGCTTTTTTATTGATGTTGTTATAGGGGCAGCTAGGTGGCACATGGGATCTAGATTTCAGTCAGGAAGACCTGAGTTCAAATCTTATTTTAGACACTAGCTAGGTAACTATGGGCAAGTCATTAACCTTGGTTGCCTCAGTTTCCTCAACAGTAAAATGATCTGGGAAAGATGAAAACCACCATAGAAACTTTGCCAAGAAAATCCCAAATGGGATCACAAAGAGTTGATTGAACAAGTACAAAATGATAAGACTATCTTTATGGTACCTGCCAAATATAAAATTCTATGATTTATAGAGTCAAGATAGGATCACAAAATCATAGAAATTAAATTTGGCACAGACCTTAGAAATGATGTAATCCAACCTATTAATTTTACAGTTTAGGAAATTGAGGCCCTAAAAGGATCTAAGCTCAGATGTCATTCTAAAACTGTCTACATGACCTTGGATGAGTCACACACAAGTTATCATTAGGCACATGCCCTCTCCCAACTCTAGAGACTTCATCTGTAAAATGAAGCAGTTAAAGCCAGCTGATCTCTGAAGTTTCTTCCAACTCTAAATTGGTGATCTTGTGAGTGATAATTACCGAAGTCCTCATATAGTAGGAGAATAAACTCA
>JAJPUD010002407.1:267064-324892 GCA_023553655.1 Myrmecobius fasciatus | reverse complement strand
TTTTTTTTTAAATTAAAGCTTTTTATTTGTATAACATATGTATGGGTAGTTCCCCAACATTGATCTTTGCAAAGCTTTCCATTACAAATTTTACCCCCAGTCCCCTCCCCTCCCCTAGATGGCAGGAAGTCCACTACATGCTAATAATGTTGAAATGCTTGAGAAGTTATGCAAGAAAAATCCTATCTACAAGAAAAAAAAAAAGAATCAGAGAAAGGCAACACAATGCAAACAAATGTCAATAGAGGTTTAGACCATTTTTTCATGTAACTATAGGTAGCTTTAATTTCTTCATCTGAAAAGTGCCTGTTCATAGCCTTTGATCATTTGTCAACTGGGGAATGATTTGTATTCTTATAAATTTGATTCAATTTTCTATGCATTTAAGAAATGAGACCTTTATCAGAAACATTGGCTGTAAAAATTGTTTCCCAGATTTCTACTTTCCTTCTAATCTTGGTTGCATTGATTTTTGTCTGTACGAACCTTTTTAATTTAATATAACCAAAATTACTTTATAGAGCTAGAAAAAATAATAACAAAATTCATCTGGAAGAATAAAAGTCAAGAATATCAAGGGAATTAATGAAAAAAATACAGAGGAAAGTGGCCTAGTTATACCAGATCTAAAACTATATCATAAAGTGAAAATCATCAAAATTATTTGGTACAGGTTAAGAAATAGAGTGGTAGATCAGTCAAATAGGTTAGATACACAACACATAATAGTCAATTACCATAGTAATCTGCTATTTGATAAACCCAAAGACTCCAACTTCAGGGATAAGAACTCACTATTTGACAAAAATTGTTGGAAAAAATAGGGAAACAGTATGGCATGGACCAACATCTCACATCGAATACCAAGATAAGATACGGAATTTAGGTAATATCATAAGCAATTTAGGAAGGCAAGGAATAGTTTACCTGTCAGATCTATGGAGAAGGCAAGAATTTATGACCAATAGGAAATAGAGAATATTATGAAATGCAAGATGAAATTCAATTTTTTAAAATGTTAAAAGTAAAATATTTAACAACAAAGAAATATAAATTTAAAATAGAAATTTTAGAAGATAAAAATCCAATTTTCTTATTTAATAGATGAAGAAATAGAAGCCCAGAGAAGTTAAGTGACTTCATTTCAAAGGTGATTTCAATGGCATCTCTGAGCTAGTAAGTTTCAGAGTCAAGATTTGTTTTAAAGTCTCCCCAATCTAGTTCTCAAGTCATTATGTAACACTTATTATATATGGCATTATATTATATGACATGTAATATAATATATTATATAAATACAGCATGATATGATATGATATGACATCATATAAATTAAAAAGTATTATACTGAGCATATTATATCACATATGTCTCCCCAAAAGAATACTTAAGGAATATTCCTTTAAGGAATCTTTGTCTTTGTATAGGACAGCGCTCAGCACATAGCAGGCTCTTAACAAATACTTATTGATTGATTGAGTTGGTTCATCTATACATTTCTACATGAAGAATTTGTTGTGTGAATAAGACCTGACTTATTTCATAAGCATGTTAAGTTCCTCAGAATTTTGTTCCACTGAATTTTAGCCAATTCTCTTTTATTTTTATAGTGCCAGAGATTTAGAGTTCAAGGAAAACTTAGAGGTCGTGTAATTCAACCCAGACCCAGAGAAGTGAAATGACTTGCCTAGAGTCATAAATAATAAATATAGTAAGTAGGTTGTAGAATCAGAATTTAACCAAATTTAATTTTAAATTTGGGTTTAATTCCCAAGTCTTCTCCCTCTAGATATAACATTTCTACTATTCTGTACTGAGCTACTGCATCTTCGTTTCGGACTCTCTGTTCTTCACTTGGCTCAATGCACAAGAAAAAGTTTCTGGTTTAAAGGGAGGCCGCTAGAGGGCGCCACAGTGAATAGAGCACCAGGTCTGGAGTTAGAGCTCAGCTTCCTGAGTTCAAATCCAGCCCTAGACACTTAATAATTGTATTACCCTGGACAAGTCATTTAACACTGATTGCCCAAACAACAAAACAAAGAAGAATAAGTTATGTTGGAGTCTTTTTTAAAAAATATATTGAATCAAATAACTTTCCGTCAGTTAAATAGTCACCTTCTGATTGGTCATCCTCAAGTACTTTGGTTTAATTAGGTTTTATACAAGAGGAAGAAATGTCTACTTCTTCCTAGTGTGTCCTTCAACCAAAGCTGTAAGTCCTGAGAAATCTTTTAAGGGTACACAAAACTTTGCTCTTTGCATCTTCAGATTTGGGACTTAGTTATTATCATTTTTTTTTCTTTCTTGCTGAGGCAATTGGGGTTAAGTGACTTGCCCAGGGTCACACAGCTAGAAAGTGTTAAGTGTCTGAGACAAGATTTGAACTCAGGTCCTCCTGATTTGAGGGCTGGTGCTCTATCCACTGTACCACCTAGCTGTCCCTTAGTCATTTCTTCTAAAAATTTCCTCTCTTCTTGACATTCCAACTCTATTGCAGGTATCTGCATATAGATGCCTAATAAATACATTCTGACTATCCAAAAATAAAAATGAAAACATAATCCTCACTAGCATTTTCAAAGAGAAGGAGAGGAAATCTCATGTAAAAAGGAGAGGAAAGCATTCTGTCTAGTAGTTCCAATTTCCATTTTAACAAATTATTCTTCCTAACTAGTTTGAACTAAGCACAGTTGTTTATACACAGCTGAAGGAATATAAGGGCTATCAAAACCTTATAAATTTTTGCATTGTGGGACAAAGCTCCAATTGCTCTACCTTAGTTATAGCTTTGCTTTAGGCTCTCTAGAGATTCACTAATCTACCATACCCATAAAAGAATGAGCATTTTTTCTTTGAGCTCTTTCTAGTGGAGGATGGGGACCAGCATTTTAATATACCTCTTTTGGAGGCATCTCCTCTTCAATATGTGAATGCTTATTGCTATGCACACTGTACTTCCTGTTAGAGAATAAACTGCTTGAGATCAAGCATTGTTCCACTCCATCCATTGTTATAACTCCATCACTTAGGACAGTTCCTGGAACCTAGAAGGTACTTAATAAAAACTGGTTGATTGATTGATTGATTCTTCTTATTCAGTTAGAGCAGCAGTGGGGAAGCCTTTTTCTGTCAAGGATTTTTGATAGTTATTTGGATTTGGATAATTAATTATAACATCATTTTCGAGCCATACAAAATTATCAACTTTAGAACTCAAGCAGTGGGAGATTGTTGTACCTAACTTTCAGTTCATCACCTGTGGTTGCCTTGGCAGGGACAGACCAAATAAGTTCATTGACCTTATGTGGTCAGTGGGCCTGCCGTTGCCCACCCCTGAGCTAGAGGAACAGAGGGGAGAGAGAAAAGGTAAGGTAACAGAGAAATCGGAACAAAGATTCAAGTTTCTGATCTCCTAGCTCAAAGACCTTTCTGGTCCATCCACCCATGAGAATGAATCCTTCTATCACACCAAGTGTGTTTTCTCTTCTTCAAAATGAGGACATTGCCTTATATGACCTCAAAGTTCCCTTCTAGCTTTTACACCCCATAAATCCAAGCTGTTAACTTTAATTTTATTATCTATGAGACAGAATGCCTCATAATTTTTTTTAACACTAGCCAGTCCCACAGATAGAGGAAAATACATGATAAGCCAAGGGTTTTGCTGGGATGCCCAGGAGATAGAATGAACTGGCTGAATTCTCTTTATCCTAGGCTAAAATTAGGGATAGTAGGAAAGCGAAAGAGAAGGCAAAGTTGAGTTTGGATCCTTGATATAAAATTTTAAAAAGGCCTCCAAGGTCATATAATCCATCTCTCTCATTTTACAGATAAGAAAATTGAGATCAAAAGACTTCTTTAAAAGATTCAGGTCAATTCCAATGGTCTTGTGCTGAAAAGAGCCATCTGCATCCAGAAAAAACAAAACAAAACAAAAACTATGGCGACTGAATGTGGATCACAACAAAGTATATTTACCTTTTTTGTTGCTGTTTGCTTGCTTTTTGTTTTCTTTTTCATTTTTTTCCTTTTTGATCTGATTTTTCTTGTGCAGCATGATAAATGTGAAAATATATATGGAAGAACTGCACTTGTTTAACCTATATTGGATTGCTTGCTGTCTAGGGGAGGGGTGGTTGGGAGGGAGAAAAGTTTGGAACATAAGATTTTACAAGGGTGAATGTTGAAAACTATTTTTGCATATATTTTGAAAAAAATAAAAGGCTGGGGCAGCTAGGTGGCACAGTGGATAGAGCACCAGCCCTGAAGTCAGGAGGACCTGAGTTCAAATCTGGTCTCAGACACTTAACATTCCCTAGCTGTGTGACCCTGGGCAAGTCACTTAACCCCAATTGCCAAAGCAAAAAAATAAAATAAAAGGCTATTATTAAAAAAAAAAAGCTTCCTTAAGGTCACATAGATAGTAAGCATCAAAAATGGGATTTGAACGCAGGTCTTCTGAATACAGACTGCTTTTTTTTTTTTTTTGCTTCACTACACTGCCTTTAATTTTTCAGGATCCTTCTCTGTTCCAGGCTAATATTGTCTATGATATAGGATTCATTATTAAAATCTAGGCACTGAGCAAGGTAAGACTATGTCCTCCAAGTAGGCTGTCTCACTTAGCACACCAGGGTGTTTAAACTCTGGGTAGAGTTTGGGGGAATGAGTTTCTGTGTGATTGGGGGCATATGCTATTATGTCACCAGAAGGTAGAAAAAATGGTGGAACACAAAAAGGACATTACCTGCTTCCTCCCAGTTCAGTTCTAGAAAAGCACCAGACACCAGTTCTTGGGACTAGTATTTTCTGAGTCAGTCTGGACATTTAATTAGGAATATCTGGATTCAAATTTTCCTTTGACATTAGTTGTATGACTATGAGCAAAATCCTTCATCTCAGTTTTCTCAGTTGTAAAATGAGGATAATGAAAAAGCAACATGATCTGATAGGAACAGGCTAGAATCAGAATAACTTGGGTTTAAATCCCATCTCAAATACTAGCTGTATGATCCTGGATATTTCACTTAACATTTCTAGGTCTAAGTTTCTTTATCTGTAAAAATGAAGATAATGGCACTTGAACACCTACCTTACAAGCTTGTGATAAGGCTCAAATTAGATCATATATGGAAAGCACTTTACAAACTTTAAAGCCCCATATAGATGGTGGTTATTATTTATTATTCATAAATAATATATCAACATGCATTATATATTCTTTCATTTTCTCTCTATATTCAGTGGAGCTCAAAGAAAAACCATACTGGGACAAGTCAATATCCTACTATTATTCTTCACGTAGGAGTATGCAGATGAATCCTATGATGGGTTTTTATTTTATTTTATAATTTTCATTTTCCCAGTTTACATGTAAAAAACCATATTTTTATTTGTCCATTATGTGTATATATATATATACACACACATACACACACACACACACACACACACACACACACATATATATATATATCCATATGTATCATGTTGGGAGAGAAAAATCAGAACAACAAGGAAAAACCATGAGAGGAAAAAAAAAGTGAGCATAGCATGTATTGATTTGCATTCAGTCTCCATGGTTCTCTCTCTGACTGCAGATGGTGTTTTCTATCCAAAGTTTATTGTAATTGCCTTGGATCACTGAACCGCTGAGAAGAACCAAATCTGTCACAGTTGCTCATTGCACAATCTTGCTGTTATTGTGTACACTGTATTCCTGGTTCTGCTTGTTTTGCTCAGTATCAGTTCATGTAAATCTCTACAGGCCTTCCTTGAAATCAGCTTGTTCATAATTTTTTTTATTAAAGCTTTTTATTTGTATAACATATGTATGGGTAGTTCCCCAGCATTGATCTTTACAAAGCTTTCCATTACAAATTTTACCCCCAGTCCCCTCCCCTCCCCTAGATGGCGGGAAGTCCACTACATGTTAATAATGTTGAAATACTTGACAAGTTGTGCAAGAAAAATCCAAGTTGTACAAGAAAAAAAAAAAAGAAAATCAGAGAAAGGAAACACAATGCAAGCAAACCTCAATAGAGAGCATGAAAGTGTTATGTTGTGGTCCATATTTCAAATCCCTCTCTCTGGGTGTATATGGTCTTCTTCAGCTAGTGAGCATTTGAGCCAGGACTTGAATTCAAATCTAGCACCTACCTGCCTTTGAAGTAGATATTTGTTGTTCAAGGATTTTCTATTCATTATTTATGAAGACTAGTAAACCTCTAATATACAATTTTTTTTAGACAATTGGGGTTAAGTGACTTGCCCAAGGTCACCCAGCTAGTAAGTATCTGAGGTCAGATTTGAATTCAGGTCCTCCTGACTCCAGGACCAGTGCTCTATCCACTGCACCATTTAGCTACCCCTGTAGTACATAATTTTGACTATTATTGTTGTTCTAGGAATTGTAGCAATAGTAGACCCATACATCAGCATTGTAGGAGTTAATCTCCTAATACGAGTGCCTTAAGAAAAAAAAAAATAATGACGCAGTAGACACATCACCAGCTTGGACCAAAATGCAGATGCTAAATCTCCAGCATGATAATTAGAATCAGATGGCTTATTTTATTTTATTATTTTTTAAAGCAGCTCAGGGCATTCTGGTTACCATAGGAACCCATACCCTTTGCTTCTTTTCTGATGTCATTCTTGGGCAACATTGCAATGAAGCTCAGCTGCCAGGCCACCCTTGCCATTCAGAGCTGGTTTGAAGGGAAAGAAGCCTCTCTGGCTTCTGCCTGGCCAGCTGAAACAAAGAGGCTGGAAAGTGAAGAATAGCCATATTTTGATTGGGTTTCCCTACAGTAATCCTGTGAGGGGCATAGAATAAGTCTTATTATCCCCCACTTTTCAGACTGAAAAAAAATTGTTTCAGAATTAAAATGACTTGCTTAAAGGAAGAAGTAGCAAACTAACGATTGAAACTTAGGTTATTTTTTCCAAAAGTCAATTCTCTTTCCACTACGCCATATTGCCTCATGATGATTAGTTGCTTCTGAAATGATGACATAGAGAGGTCAGGGGCTGAGTCCAGATTCACATGACTTGTCAAGAGTAAAACCTAAGTTTTCTATCTTACAAATCATTGCTCTTTCCATTAGGCTGCACTGTCTCTGGTTATTAGTCACAATCTTGTTCTATTTTAGAACAAAATTATAAACATTATTCTCCCTAGGTTACTTGGACAACTTGGAACCAAGGGAAAACAGGCTTCATTTATTCTGTTTCAGTTCTGCTGCTTGTTGCCTGTAGATTCTTTGAGGCTCTGTTTCCCCATAATAAGGGTGTTAGACTAGATAACTCTGTTGTTGCTTCACACTCCCAAACTATGGTCCTGTGAGCTAATTTAGTGTGGCCATCAGTGTGTTTTGGTATCCAACTCAAAAACAAAACAAAACAAAACAATCCATCTATAAGATGAAACTGATGGTTTTTCTTGTGAAACGAGGAATATATAAAACTATTGGGGAATTAAGGACCAAACTGGGGAATATGAATATAATGGAATTTTTTTTGTCCAATCAGAAATGATAGCTTGACTGCTATTCTCAGCAGAATAATGATACTCTGAAGGACTTATAATGAAAAATCCTATCTATACCCAGAGAAGGAACTAATTGTGTCTGAATACAGATTGAAGCATTCTCTCTTTCTCTCTTCCTTTGTTTTGCTGAGGCAATTGGGGTTAAGTGACTTGCCCAGGGTCACACGACTAGGAAGTGTTAAGAGTCTGAGGCCAGATTTGAATTCAGGTCCTCCTGACTTCAGGGCTGGTATTCTATCCACTAAGCACCTAGCTGCCCTTCTCTTTTTCTTTCTTTTTTTTTTCTTTTTCTTTTTTTTTTAAATTTTGTTTATCATTAGGGGTGGGAGAGCTATGTTTTCTTTCACCACATGACTTTTATGGAAATGTTTTGCATAACTTCACATGTGGTTTCTTAATTGTGGATGGGGATAAGGAAGAGAACCTAGAACTCAAAAATTTTTAAAGCAAATGTAAAAAAAATTGTTTTAAATGTAACTGGGGAGAATATTTAATAAATAAATTAAATACAAAAAAAGAATGAAAATCTGCATATGTGTTAGAAGTACGACCAAAAATAAATGAAAGAAATGATAGCTCAAAAGGACTTAGAAAAATGTGAGATCAGCATGAACTGATACAGAATACAACAGGCAGACCCAAAAGAACAGCACACATGTATTTTATATATTTATATGTATACATGTATGTAGATATATGCCCATGTGTGTACACACATAAACATATATGTATATATCCATGTATGTATATGTGTGTATGTGCATGTATATATGTGTGTATATATGTGTGTATATATATATGTATATATACTACAAAAATGGAAAAGAAAGGAACATCAGCTGAAAAAGCAGTTTTGGTAACAGATAATGAAACTAAGCCTCTGACTTCTGACTTCCCAGCATAAAAGAGGGAAAACTTTGGGAGGCAAAGTGTCAGATATTGCATGGATTGCAATTGCATTGTTCTTCCATAATTATTTTGTTGTCAGTTTTTTAAGAGAAAGATTCATTTTGATATAGAGGAGGGAGAATGGTGAATCTAGAAATATTGCATTTTAAATAAACAAAGGCATCAGGAGAACTTTTTTTTGGGGGGGAGGCAAGGCAATCAGGGTTAAGTGACTTGCTCAGGGTTACTCAGATAGTCAAATGTCAGGCATCTGAGACCATATTTAAACTCAGGTCCTCCTGATTCCAGGACTAGTGCTTTATCCAATTTGCCCTATCTGCTCCACTTTTTTTTTTTTAAATGGAACTAATACCTACAATGTAAATGGATGGGAAAAGAATTGACCAGTTTATCATTGTTGTTATTGTTGTTTATTTTTGGTATTTCTGATAGAAAATATATGATTTATCACCACTATACTCTATACTATATAGCATAAAGCTTCAGATGCACAGAAATAAATAATCACAGGAATACTCAATAGAAGGATGAATTAGATCATGTCAATCTATAATTCCTTAGACATTAATTGGATATAAGCAAAATGAATCATTGATGTTAACACTGATGCTAACAACATTAATGAGAAACACACAAAGAAGGCTGCTAATTCTTAGGAGCTCTTTGCCAACTTAGCTAAGGTACTGGGAATCTCTGAATCCAAATGCTTCCACTTCTCCCTTTTTCTTATCCTGGGTCTAAGAAGATTGACCTTGAGAGCTGCTCAGTCAAGCATTGGAACTTGGAGATCAGAGGGTCAAAGGTCTGAGCTCCCTGGTGCTCTGGGTGGGTAGGTGGGTGAAGAAATCATGGGTTTAGAACTGAAAGTTAAAGGCACTAGAGATCCTCTAAACCAGTTTTCTCATTTTACAACTGAGGAACTAGTCTCAGAAATATGAAATAACTTGCTACAGGTGACAGAATCAAGTTTTGAATCCAAAAATTTGACTTAGTCTCCCTTCTCCAGATCTTAAAGTGAATTGCCGGGACAGCTAGGTGGCGCAGTGGATAGAGCACCAGCCCTGAAGTCAGGAGGTTCAAGTCTTGTCTCAGACACTTAACATTCCCTAGCTGTGTGACCCTGAGCAAGTCACAACCTCAATTGCCTTAGCAAAAAGCAAAATAAATAAAAAAATAAATAAAATAAAGTGAATTGCCATGGCCAGAAAACAAAGACATACAAACAAATCATCTTCTTGCATTACACCTGAGGAACAACCTTTGTGAACCAGCAGGTCCTGAACTAACAGATATATAAATAAGTTCTGAATTTGAAGCTCCTTCCTTCCTTCTGCATTTATATAAGCACCTGCTATGAGGAAAATGCAGTTTGGTGGGGCCCACCAAAATTTATGTTCCTTTAGTGTCACCTTCACCTGCACCCACCCAGGGTCTCTTCCCAAGTGCACTGAGGTCTTAGATTCTAATCTTGCCTTTCAGAGTAGAAGTCCCAAAGGGTTGAGCAGAGTTCCTCGGGACTCTATGTAGGGAATTGGGGTGAGTGGGAGAACATGACTCAGGCTAGGGAGACTTTGAAACTTTCAAAGAGCCCTGAGGATTTTCACAAGGACCAGAAGCTGGGGAGAAAAAAGTAGGAGAGGGAGGAAAAAAACCCTTTTTTTCCCCTGGCCGTGAGGGATCCCCCGTACCCATTGAAGGAGCAGGATGTGCAGTTGAGGGGCGGGGAGGAACAGGGAGAGGCTTCAGAGAGGCAGCCCAAGGAGGGGGTTGCAGGGCCGGCCGGCCCGGGAGGCGCGCAGGGAACAAAGGCCCATACAGGGGTCCTTGTTCGTTCTCCGCTCCCCGGAGGCGGGGGTGGGGTGGGGGTGGGAGCTAGGGCGCTGGGCTTGGGAGGGGGGACGGCAGGCCTAGGGCGGAGGAGGGGGCACGGGTCTGGAAAACTCCCCTTCTCGGTTCTCCTCCTTTCCGTGCCGCGGCCGCCTCGGCTCCAGAGCGCCCAGCCCAGAGCACCAACTTTGCGAACGGTTCCCAAGTTGCCGGGCGCGAAAGGGAGTTGGAGGGTGGGGGGAGGGAAGGAAGAGGAGGACGGATCCCCAGGCGTCTTGGAAAGGCTTCAAGAATCCGCCGCCCGGAGAAAATTCGGTAGCGGCCTGAGCCGGGGAGGGAGAAGCAAACGCCGCTGCGCGGGACGGACTGGCTCCGGCAGCCCCTCGGAGCCCCGGGCACATGGGACCCGGGCAAGGCTGCCCCTCCTCGGTTCCCCCGCCGCCGCCGGCGCCTCCTCCCCTGGCCCGGTGATCTCCTAGCCCCAGCCGATCCCCGGGCCCGGGGGGGGGGGTGCGAACGGAGCCCAGGACAGAGAAGGCGAAAGAGAGGGCTCCGGGGCGCTGGGGGGGGCAGGTCCCAGGGGACCTTCCTTCCAGAGGGCGCCCAGAGGAGAAAGTTACCAGCGGATGCTGCCCGCTCCCTATTCCATCCCAAAAGAGCCAGCCATCCGGCCTCGGCCAGAAGAGACTGGGCAGGCAGGGTAAGGCAGCCTTCTTCCTTTCCTCCTTCTTTCTCTTCCTCCCTCTTTCCTTCCTTCCCTTTCCCTCCCTCTCTGGCCCACCGCTGATGCGGGGCTGAAGGGGCCCCAACTCCCGAAGGAGGACCCCCGGTAGGCTCCCATGTCAGTCCGAGGCGAGAGAAGAAGCCGCGGCCATTCGTGCGTCCCCAGCCTCAGGACTCCCCCTCCCCCCGCCCCTGTCCCCTCCGTACCATCCCCAGTTTAGCCCCCGGGCCCGGGGCAGCGGAGTGGACTCGACAGCGCCTAACTAGCTGAATGTCACGACTCGGGACAGCCCCGAGGAGAGAGGCGAGCCTCTCACTGCTCCTGGACGCACCCCCCTGGCCCAGCCTAGCTCATCCTGGAGTCCTGGAGCTAGGAACCCAGAGATCTTCACCCCTCGCCTCTTCGCTCCCCCTCCTCCCTTCCTCCTCCACCCCCTCCCCAGCCGATCAAGCCGGCTTCTTGGGCTGGAGCCAGTGGGGAGGCGCTGCGAACAAGCTGGGTGCCGAGGAGGGGGAGGAGTTGGCCAAGTCAGAATCAGACCCCCAAACTGGTGGGTGGAGGGGGGGGGGAAGCAGCGTTTCGGCCGGGCCTCTGAGTTGCAATTGAGTCTTGGAAACTCGGTGTGTCTGGGCGATGTGTTTGGGTGTGCGCAGCGCTTCCGGAGGTGAGGCAGGCAGGCAGGCAGAGGGAGGGGAGCGGACCGAGTGATTCACAGATCCCAGAGCCTGGCAGCTGGGGTCCGTCAGCAGAGTGGGGAACGTGGGCAGAGCCAGAGCCGGAGGGGTGATGCTGGCCCAGCCAAAGGAGAGGCTCGGCAGCCCTTCTCAGTCTTGCCCAGTTCCTTCTCTTGTTAAAGTGTCTTCTTGACTGGGAGTAAGTTGGGGGCCTTGCCTTTAGAGGGGGGCTCTGCAAGACCAAAGGGGCCCAGCCAGAGGCCCAGCCTGGCTGGGCACTTCTGGCCTCCTGCTTTTTTGACCAGCCCCTACAGCTGGCTTTCTCTCTTCTGCCAAAGACTTTATGACACCCTGAGGACCAGAGCTGGCCTCCGCTGGGGTCAGTCAAAGCTGGGTCAGCCAAGCAACAAATACAGCCTTTCCAGATACTGCATATTCCCCACCTTATCTGCCTTCTCCTCCCCCTAATCACTACTCTCAAGCAAATCTGGGGATTTCAGATCCCAGAATCTCTAAGCAGGAAGGAATCTTGGACCACCTCTACCTGAGCAGAAATCCCTTCTCCGGGACCAGCCAAAGTGGGCATCCAGCCTTCACTTGATACCCCCCAGTGTTGGGGAAGTCCATTCCTCCAGACAGTGCTTGGTGCTTTTCCAGCCTTTGGGGAGGTTTTCCATGCAGATCTATTCCTTTTACTCTCTCTCTCTCTCTCTCTCTCTCTCTCTCTCTCTCTCTCTCTCTCTTAAACTGAACATCTCCATCCCTGTCTGTTTACATCTATCATGACCTTCATCTCTTTCCCTGTTGGTCCCCCAGATTTCAAACTCCCCTGGAGTCTTGGCAACTACAGTCTCGGCTGCCTTGGTGGACGGATGCATCACTCCGGGCCAGAGTGGGGCCTACAGACACAACTTTCTTGTGAGTATATTTTTAGCAGGAACTGGGAAGTGAGGGTCAGCTGAGGAAAGCTTAGCT
The DNA here is from genome assembly GCA_023553655.1 of Myrmecobius fasciatus. Classification (NCBI taxonomy): domain Eukaryota; kingdom Metazoa; phylum Chordata; class Mammalia; order Dasyuromorphia; family Myrmecobiidae; genus Myrmecobius; species Myrmecobius fasciatus. The sequence goes on along the minus strand of JAJPUD010002407.1, from coordinate 312,231 downwards.
AAAGTTTCCTGTTATCCAGTGTAGGTTCTGAAATCGATTGATGTAAGGATCTTGGGGGAGAAGCATAAACAGGAAGATTTGACATGAGCCTTGTCTTTTGTGTTTGAAATTATACTCCACATCATTCATTCCTGTCTTGGACACAGGGGAGGACCCTGTCATTGTGTGGCTATAGTAGTTAAACAAATTGGTTTCTAGATAAGATGTCATTCTGAGATCCCGAAACACTCTGCTGTATAGATTGAGGAGGTGAGCCTTCTGTCTAGGAAGTGGCTAACAGAGGCAAAAGGCTCCTCATTCCTTGTGATTTGGTTGCTGTGTGAAGAAAGCTGAAAGAATACAGGAGTTAGAGTCAGAAGTCCCAGGCTTACATTCTGGCTCAATCATTTATTAGCTATCCAGTTCAATAAGCATTTATTAAGCACCTATTATATATAAGACCAGAAAAAAGTCTTACTGTGGGGTGGGAATGTACACAGAAAAGTAAATAGAAAATTAGTCTGTCGACAAGCATTTACTTGTGTTTAAATTATGTGCCAGGCAAAGAGGTGACTGATAAACACAATCACTTGGTAGGAAACTGAATCTAGGGAAATCAGGAAAAGTCTTGTAGTAAGTGGTACTTGAGCAGTGACTGAAGGGAAGCTGAGGATTTCAAGAAGCAAAACTGAGGAAAGAGAGCATTGTGGGTAACAGGAACAGCCCAGGCAAAGGTGGGAAATGGACTGCTTTGAATAGAGAACTTCAAGTAGACCAAATTAGCTGGAACACCAAGTGCATGAAGTGGGGAATAATGTGAAACAAGCTTGGAAAGATAGATTGGCATCTGAACTGATTTTAAAGAGCTTTAAAAGCTGTGGGATCTTAAGCAAGTCATCACCTCTCAGGGTGATCTAAAATTCGAAGGTTGGACTAGATATGGAAACCACTACAGAGGTATATTGTCCTATTGGGACAAGCTTCAGGGACCAGCCCCTACCAAATCCTATCAGTTACACATCCAACTCCCTCTGAGGTTGGAGAAGAATAGACTCTGTGTGTGTGTGTGTGTGTGTGTGTGTGTGTGTGTGTGTAAGTCACAGTACTTCATCCAGGAGAGGGATGGAAAAATCTGAATATTAATAGGACCCATCCATCCCTACCACTTCTTGGACTGATTTTCTGATCTAGCAGGAGGAAAGGATCAATCTCATTAGATCTACCCATATGTCCACTGGATGGAGTGAGAGGTAAAAAAGAGGTTTAAATTGCTTTCTCTTTAGTGGCACAGGTGCTATGTGAGTGTTTTCTGGGGAATTTGAGAGCAGAAAAATTTTGTCTCACATCTTGCCTCACTGGATTGCTGGGAGGAAAATGTTTTATAAACCTTTCAGTATTCTCTAGTTTGTGGTTGCATTAGTTCTGAAGAACTCCCATGTATGGAAATTCCCTTCACCAGGGAAGACTGGTCATTCATTTCTTTTCTTTTCCTTTTTTTTTTTTTTTTTTTTTTTTTTTTGCTGAGGCAATTAGGGTTAAGTGACTTGCCCAGGATCACACAGCCAGGAAGGTAAGTGTCTGAGATCAGATTTGAACTCAGCTCCTCCTGACTTCAGGGCTGCGCTACCTAGCTGCCCCTGGCCATCCATTTCTAACTGATTTTAGAGCATTGCCTATGGGCACTAAGCTGTTGGAACTTGCTCAGGGTCATATACCAGAGACAGATAGTCATCACCTCTGGGCCTCCGGACTGAAGACATTTTACAGGGAACGTCCCAGGAGGCTGCCACATCTGTAGGAGAGAATCCAGCTTCACTAGTGCAGGGTAGGGCAAAGTTGTAGGCGGGGAGGGAGGTGCCTGGAGACCAGCCGGTATAGCTCTGGGGAACAAACAGACCTTGCTTTGAGCCTGGACTTTCATTCCCTGAAGCTTTCTCAGGAGGGATTTTAGAGGAACAGAAACATTCCAGTCTCAGGGACCTTGGGTGGCAGGCCATCTTAGAAGGTTCCCCCCCTCCCCAACACTGGACCAGAGACTCTCCAGATGTGTAGGAGGCTTGGATAGGAAAATACAAGGAATTCGGCTCTCCTGGCAAAGAACTATTATTGGATTTGCTTGTAGTTTCAGGCATGTAAACCTGCCTTGGAGATGAAATTAAGAAAAGGCAAAAGCTTGCATCCTTGTTGGAAACAGAGGCAAATTCATAACCCATACTTACTGCCAAAACCCAATTTGGGGACGTATTTTAGACCATAACTACCATCCCATTATTCTATTTATCTCAAGGCTGGAGATCTTTCTCTCTCTCTCTCTTTTTTTTTTCCAGAGGTACTCCAGGAGTTCTCCATAGCAGTTAAAATATCCTGAATTGGATATTTCCTGATGTAGGAATGAAAGAAGGAAGGAAGAGGAGGGAGGAAAGAGAAAGAGAGAGAGAGAGAGAGAGAGAGAGAGAGAGAGAGAGAGAGAGTGAGAGAGAGAGAGAGAGAGAGGAGAGAGAAGAGAGAGAGAGACGAGAGAGAGAGAGAAAACAAATATTTATTCAGCATCTACTTTGTACCAGGCACTTTATAAGTATGATCTTATTTGATCTTCACAACAACAACCCAGAGAGGCAGATATTATTATTATTTTCATTGTACAGTTGAAGAAACTGAGGCAAAAGAGATTTATGTCCTAGAGTCACACAGCCAGTGATTGTCTGAGGCTAAATTTGAATTCAAATTTTCCTGCCTTTAGATTGTACTCCCTGTATCACCTAGAATCACATGACTTTTTGAGCAAGAAAGGACCTTGGAGGTCATTTTTGTTCAATCCAACTAGTAAGCATCAGAAGTGACATTTGACCTAACTAGGTCTCACTGATTGTAAATCCCATTTGCTCAGGTGTTCAGAGGCCAGATCCAGTGTTTTTCCACCACGCCAGGCTGATACAGAATACTTGAGTTCAAATCTATCATTTCCTAACTGTGTGATAAGACTCTGAATATGGTATCATGCAAATGAGGCCATTGCTGCTGGTTAACTTGAAGGATGTGCTTTGTAAAAAGCAAAATGTTGCATAAATGGAAACTTTTTGCCACTGGACCTCAGGTTAAAAGCAGGTTGTGCTGAGTCTGCTCTCAAGAGTCGACTGTCAATTTTTAGTGTGAGCGTTCATATCTTAGAAACCCACAAGTTACAATGGGGTTCTATTCAGTTTTTTTTTCCTGTTGATTGTCTGGACTTTCAAAAGTGATGGAGAATATGTGAATCCTGCAGATTAAACTTAAAAGGGTGCATGACTACTTTTGATCTCCCTTGGAGGGCCACTTGTTACACATTTACCAGCATAGTGCTGGTTTTTAAAAAAAGGCTTAAGACATCTAGGGATATCGTGTCCCTTAAAGACACGTTTGAAGGCCTGCTATAGAGGAGCATGGTATCAAGCAGCTCCCTGTTTCCCTTCCCCATCCCCCTTCTCGTAGACTGTGGGAACCCAGCTGTAAAGATTCAAGACTTTTACATCCCTCTAATTCCCATCTGGAACAGGACATTACAGTGCCGGCCTAGCTGGGGCCACAGAGAAGCCAGAGGGGAGCCTTACAGTGGGAATGAGGCAACACTTCTGTAGCCTTGAGATGCCTGAAGAGATTTTAGTAATGGAACCTCTCTCCAACCTTTGGACTCCTTATTTTGACTCTGAGGATGTTTTTTACAGGCAAAGGGAGTCCCTTTCGACAGAATCTCTTTCCTCCTTTAAGGATAAGTCATGAACCTAAAGGTGGAAGAGACAAGAACTCATCTAGTCCAACTGCTGCCTCATTTTACAGATAAGGAAACTAAGATCTAGAGAATTAAATGACTTGGCCAAAATCACACAGGTAGTCAGGATGGGAAATAGGAATCTAACTTTGGAACTTTAACTGGAACTAGTATTCTTTCTAATTATACCAAACTTCCTTTCCCCTTCCTTCCTTTCCCTTCTCTTTCCTTTTCCCTTCCCCATTCCCTTTCCTATTCTTTTCTGTTCCTTTCCTTTTCTTGTTCTTTTTTCCTTTCCTTCCTTTTCTTTCCTTTCCATTCCATTTTCACTTTTCTATTCTTTTTTCCCTTCCTCTTTCCCTTCATTTCCTTTTTTCCTTTCCATTTTCACTTTCTTGTTCCTTTTCCTTTCCTTTCCTTTTTTCTTTTCCTTTCCTTTCCTTTTCCTTTCTTTTTCCCTTTCCTTTTCCCTTTCTTTTCTTTTTCTCCCCATCCACCATCTGGCCTTTACAAACACACCACCTACCTTCCTTTTTTTCACAAAGGTTGCTTGTCTCTTCAGGAGGTTGTCCTCTTTTCCAGTTCCCAGGAAATTTATCAAGGAGGGGATCTGGAGGGCTCTCAGAAAAGGATTTGGAGGGAAAGTGTGGAAAATAAACAAGCCAGTCCCAGCCTGACCTCTCCAAGTAAACAGTCTAGGGAAGAAAACTTCAGAGCCCAGCTTGGGAGTTTGGCATTTGGGTTCCAGCTCTCTCTCGGGTTGGCCCTCATCTTTAGTCGGCCACCCCGAAGAAGGGCAAGTCCTTCTTTCTCTGTTCTTGTGAGTCAGACTTCAGCCTCTTCACTTGGAAAATAGGCTGTCCTGGCCAGTATGCTCAAGGCAGAAGAAAAGGGGTGGAAATAGACAATGGGAACCATTGGTCTTGTTGGTGGTCTGGGTAAGTTACCAGGAGCTGCCCCTTCCCAAGACAGACAGCTTGTTTTATGCTTTTGTTTGTGAGTTTGGCTTTGAAAGATTTGGGGGAAAGTTTTATTTTCTTTTGTTTTTAAAGTTCTGGTTTTGTGGAATCTAAAGAAGAATCCTTCTTTGGCCACACAGGCAAACATTTCAGTGTCTCATGAATGCTTGAGATTGGATGGATGGAGAAATTATATCTGAGTCTTCTTCAGTTGGGTCTTTCTGATGGCCGGGGTGGGGAGTCCTAAGAACATAGATCTCACTCTGGAAGAAGCCTCAGAGGCCATCTAGCCCAGCTCTTTCATCTTACATATGAGGAAGCCAATGTCTGGGAGAGTTAAATGGCTTGCCCAAGATCACAGAGAATGGAGAGCCAGAGGCATTTATAAATGCATGACCTCTGACACCAGAGCCAGTGAATGCCCTTTCTGCTATCCTCTGGCTCCCTGAGGGAACCTATCTCAAATTCAGAGGGCTGCAAACTTCTTTCTTCATAAATCTCATCTTTCTGGAGCTGTTGTTGGATTCCTCTCCATGGAAGGCATGGTAGCCCAGGAGCCATCAGGACAACAGAGAGTATGACCCATTTATTGGCTTCTGAACTCTTCCCTTGAGTCTCTGGCAAAAGGATATAATAGGGTAATAACTAGAACACCAATTGTGGTGAAGACTTCCCCTCTCCCACATCCCAGCTTTATGCAGTTGGCTCAAAATCCTGGACCTTTCAAAAATTCCCTGTGGGATGATAGCTCAGCCCTTCCTTAGGAAAAGAAAAGGAATTTGGCTCATAGGCCTCATTATCTGATCTAAGAGACCTCACTAAGCCCTGCTAAACCCAGCTCAACATCCCCAGTGTGGATTGGGGTAACCAAAGCAGCTCACATTGGAGGGACAACCTCAGGGATGGCTGAAGCTTTGTCCAGCTAGACTGCTGGGCTGCCACAAACGTCAGATACATCCTAGACCCTCAGAAGCATGGGGAGAAGAGCATGGGGATCAGGAAAATACACACACATATTCACCTCACCATTAAACACACATGTGCAGACAGACAATCACACATCCTGGTAGACACTAACATGCACGGGCACTCACAGACCTACAAATCCAACTATGATATTCACCAACTTATTCAATCATGCTCCCAGACTACTCAGTCCACAAGTATGAGAGTAGAGAGGTGAACATTCAGCACAGTTATATTTGGGTCAAGCTGGATTAGATGGAGCACTGGCTCTGAAAGGAGCTGGAGGTCTGGGATTCAAATACTTTGTGTGACTTCGGGCAAATCACTCTATCTTACTGAAACTTAGTTTCCTTATTTGCAACATGGGAGGTGAAGTGGGGGTAGATTGGAGGACCTCTCCAATCCCTCCCAGGCCTGGATCTAGAATCTTGTGAATTGCTATCAATTTATGTGGTCAATTAAGGTAGTATTTTTGAAGCTCTCAGATGTACAACATTAGATGTATATAACTATTCAGAATTTATAGGATCATAGATTCAAAGCTGAGAGGGACCTTAGCTACTATTTAGTCCATACCCCTTCCCCCATTTTATTTAAAGCCTTAATATAAAGAAATTAAGTCTCAGGAATATTTTCCCCAAAAAATTATGATATTGAAACACAACTTGGGCAACGTCAGGAAAAAGATTATTTTCAAACAGAAGGAAAAAATTATTTAAATTAATCAGTGCAGAGAGAGGCAGAGGTAGGATAGGGTATCCCATGGCCTGAATTAGATTGAAATGCAATTGGGAAATTTTTAATAAAATAAATAGAGCTGCAATAAAATAGATGTCACATTTTAAAAGTAAGTCAACATGTGGCCTATCGAGATCCTTGTTTATGGTGTTAGAGGCCCCCTTTTCTGTTTGAGCTTGACATCACTGTTATAGCAAATAGAATGACTCAGTCATCTGGGCTCTAGATCAGTCTCAGTGGTTTTGTGTGACCCTGGGCAAGGAACAACCACGTAATTCTCTCAGAAATTTTTGTTAGACTATAAATTGTAGTGCAGGTATCAACTTGCACTGATAGAGGTGGTTTCCCTGCACCAATGAATCACAAATTAGTTCTAAATGTATTTGCTGTTGTTTAGTTATTTTTCAGTTATGTTCAAGTCTTTATGATTTCTTTTGGGATTTTCTTGGTAAAGATACTAGAGTGCTTTGCCATTTCCTGCTCCAGCTCATTTTAAGGATGAGGAAATTGAGCAAACAAGGTGAAGTGACTTGTTCAGGATCACACAACTAATAAATGTCTGAAGTCAGATTTGAATTAAATATTCCTGACTACAGGTTCAGAGCTCTATCCCCTATCCCACTTGCTGTTCTTCTAACTTTATGTAATATGTATATAATGCACATAATAATGATTAAATTAAATAAGCAAGTTATATAAATAGCAAAGTTTTGCAGAGGTGTGTGTGCTAGGGGAAACAGCATGAGAAGTCTCATTTACAAGTGAGGAAACTAAAGTACTGAGCTGTGAATTGACTTGCCCATGATTACATACTTTTTAAGTGACTGAGCCAGGATCCAGGTTTCCCTTAACTCCAAATCCAGTGCATTAATCTGCTGTTTGGTGCTGCCTCGGATTGGTTCATTCTTGTCTTCCACATTGGTGTTCACACATGTACACACACCTGCCCACACTTGCCTGTTTCACACACAACGGAGCTTCATAGATCTGTTTTTCCTTCTCCCTCTTGTTCCCATTCCTTCCCATCTCATAGTCTGCAAGGCTCTGAAACATGCAAACATGTCCAGTGTGCAAAGCCAGTTTGAGCTCAGGAAATATGTTAGAAACAAACTAAGGATTCTTTCTTGCTTGTGTGATTTTGCCAGGAATTTCACAACTCAGAGAATAGCAGCCTTGGCTTTGTAGGATAAGGGACAACTTGGGAGGGCAAATGCGCGCGCGTGTGCGCGCGCGCGCGCGTGTGTGTGTGTGTGTGTGTGTGTGTGTGTGTGTGTGTGTGTGTAATGAAAGGAAGAGACAGGCTCAGCCCTAAAGGAGTAAATGGTATATGTGGAAGGGATGTAAGATTAGAAATTATGCATCAGGGACTAGAAGCTATCTTCTGGTTTCCGAGAATGAAAAAAATGTCAGTAACCACAAATGTCAGTAACTGCAATTATCTGTACAATTGATGTCTACCTCTTCCTTGGCTATTTCTAGAGATGTTACTCCTTTTCACATACACCTCTCTCTCTCTCTCTCTCTCTCTCTCTCTCTCTCTCTCTCTCTCTCTCTCTCTCTCTCTCTTCAGTAAGACCTAGTTCGGTCAAATGTCACTTCTGATGCTTGGATTAGTTGGATTGAACAAAAATGACCTCCAAGGTTCTTTCTTGCTCAAAAAATCCTGTGATTCTAGGTGATACAGGAAGTACAATCTAAAGGCAGGAAGATCTGAATTCAAATTTGGCCTCAGACAGTCATGACAGTCACTGACTATGTGACTCTAGGCCATAAATCTCTTTTGCCTCAGTTTCTTCAACTGTAAAATGAAAATAATAATAGTACCCACCTTTTGCCTCTTGTGAAATCAAGTAGTAAGTGATCCAGGTACCCAGGCTATTTCTACCATGTTGCCACAATGCCCACTGTACCAGCCTTTGTTTCAGTGGTCTTGTGGCTTGACTTGTCTCTGAGTTGTTCAGACAGCATACCTTGACTTACCCATGCTCTTTTAGAAATTTTAAAGGAGATTCTTTTTCTGTATTATGGGAAGAAAGTCTATAGGAAATAATTTACCAAGCTTCATTTTCAAAGATGACATTACTAACCCACTACCATGCTATCAGGCAAGCGTTATCTCAACTTCAAATTGCATTTATAGAAATGGTGATGGGATGTCCTGAGCTATCCAGGCTCTTGACTAGTTTCTCCTTTTTATGGTAGTCATGGTCCTGAAACATCACTGTGCTGAATGCACTTGTTCATAGGATTGGAAACAAGAGTCACGTGTGTTCCAGACTTGCATCTGCTTTTTCATGTGTGCCACAAATTAGAGGTGAAAGTCATTTCTGAAATCTAATCCCTCTTCTGACTTTTGAATGAGGAACTGAGACCCAGGGAGGTTAAAAGATTTTCCCAGTCTCATTTGAATAGTTAAATAGAAGAGGTAGAATTTTAGCCTCAGTGCTAGAAAACTGGACTTGTAATCCTGCCTCAGACACTTCCTGTGTGGCTGTGGGCACATAAGTCACTTAGACTCTAGATCTCAGCTTCCTCTTTAAAATAAGAAAAATAGAGGTTTTGGATTTGATGGCCTTGAAAATATCTTCCAATTCTAAATATCTGATCTGAGAGATCAGTGGTTTTTTGAGTATCTTCCAATTCTAAATATCTGATTCACAGATCAGTGGTTTTTTGATGGTACCCCCCTTTGAACTGGATTTGAGCAAAGCAACAATAGAACAAGGCCACAAAAAGGAGAGATGGAGACAAGTATTTTAAGGTTAAAGCTGAGGTAGCTGTCACTGCATCCTTCAGGGATAAAGTGATCTCATTCAATCCCCCCTTCCTTCCATTCTCTCTGACAAACTTTGTGGCAGCAGGAACTTCCCAGGTAGTGAGGTGACTTCTGCTCCCCACTCCCCTGGCTGTCAAACCGTGGAGGGAGCTAGCTAGGGACATCTTTCCTGACTTCCAAATGTTCTTGCTCCTTTCCCAGGGCATTCTTTATTTCCCATACTTCTTTTTTGCAGCTGCCATCTGTGGCAGGTGATATCCATCTTGCATGCCTTTTGTACTAATTCGTTCCCTGTCCATGTTCTCAAGAACTGAGGCATGGAACTTTCAGGAAGGGAAGTATGAGGGGAGAAGAGAAGGAGGCTAGATAGCCATGATGGGGCTCTTCTTTCAAAGAGGCTCTGGAACCTTCCAGCTCTGAGAGGATCAGGGATGGGAGCTAAATGGTACATTGGCCCATATACCATTTTCCCTGTTCTGAAGCATTTCTTTCAGGGGCAGGGAAAGCAGGAGAAATCTGAGCCTATATTGGGATTTGAATTGGCCATGGAAGTCAGTCAGTGCAGGCTGCCCGCCAGCTTGGGATTTCAATTCTATTTAAAAAAAAAAAAAAGCGATTATTTGAGAGGTGCACAGCTGTAGGCTGCAGGCAGCAGTCTATTACTAATGATGCCTTGCCTACCAGAAATGCTTGAATGGATATCATTGAGGAACTCTGGGATCACAAAGGGAGTTGGATCGGTCATGTAGCAAGAAAGGGGGAAATCAGAGGAGGAGCCATAAAGTTGGACTTCATGAACTCGTGGAATGTAAAAAGGTCCAGACATTCTTAACTTCCAGTCCATGAACGTCTCATTTTAATATTTTGATAACTCTATTTCAATATAACTGGTTTCCTTTGTAGTTCTTTTATTTTATGCATTTTAAAATATGATTCTAGGAAAGGTTCCATAGGCGTCACTGGGAAGGGGGAGCTCATGGCACAAAAAAATGTCTTGACCCAAGAACATATAACTTATAGAGAAGAGGACTCAGCCGTTTTCAGTCACGTCCAAATTTTGCGACCCCATTTGGGTCGCGATGATACTGGGGTAGTCGGCCCATTTCCTTCTCCAGCCCATTTTTACAAATGAGAAAGCTGAGGCAAACAAGATTAAGTGACTTGTCCAGGGTCACACAATTCATAATTTTCTGAAGTCTGACTTGAACTTAAATCTTCCTAACCAGGTCTAGCACTCTATTGATGGATAGAGGGATGGTGTGCTTTGAGACCCCTCCTCTCTGAAACAAATCCTGGAAATATACTGCCTACATGCATTTCACTGATATAGCCATTTTACAGCTGTAGAAATTGAGGCAGACATTGGAGGTCTGACTTAAGTAGAAATAGCCCCAGGGTTTTCTAGCAGCAGCAGTAGGTTACATAAGATTATATTGTATGCTCAGCATGAGTCTCCCTGGGGGGGAAGAGAAGAATTAATATTTCATGATCCATTAAGCCAAAATTGGTAAGAAAAGAAACAAAGCTGGGCTCTTGAAATCCTATCCTGAGCTGAAAAGTTAACTCAGAGATGCAGCAATTACAGAAGGAATGGTGACTAAGACCCTGAGTTCAGCCCCCCACTAGCCCAGGGCTTATATACTTCTTATACACTCCAGGGAGATGTTACCAGGCTTGGCAACATGGATGAAAACCAGGGCCCGGGAAGGAAAGTATAAACTAGTAGCTAATTGTTGTTTGAACTTCATTCTGGAATATGAGCATGACGTCAGGGAGGTGATGCCATTTTATGCAAGTGGGTTGGAGTGAAGTGAGAAAGGGCTGGAAAATGAATGCCAGCCTGAGAGAGAACGGAGGATTATGGGGTTTCAGGCAAGAATGGACTTCAGAGATCTATGTCGACCAAGGCTCTCATCTATGGATGAGGAAACTGAAGCCAAGAAGTTAAGGGTTTTGCCCAAAAGTTGCCCAGCCAGTATGTTGTGGAGCTGAGAGGTGAATCTGAACCGTTTAACTCTAATGAAGCAACTTGGTGGAACTTAAAAATAAAAATGATAATGGGGATGGAAGAATGTGGACAGATGTCCAAAGAACCCCATCATTTTGCCAAGACTATGTCTATGACCCTGGCAAAGGCTCAGCCTGTATGCCTCAATTTCCACATTTGAAATGAGGATAATAACCTCTTTCTTGTAAAGACCAAAGGAATCATAGGATCACAGATTCAGAGGCTAAAGGCATCTTAAAGGTCAAAACAAAGATCAATGTTTTATAGATGAGGGTTCTGAAGACCAGGGAGGTAAGTGTATAACCCAAGATCCCACAATAATCAGAGGTAGAAATAAGATTTTTTTTTTTTTTGCTTTTTGCTGAGGCAATTGGGGTTAAGTGACTTGCCCAGGGTCACACAGCTAGGAAGTGTCTGAGACCAGATTTGAACTCAGGTCTTCCTGACTTCAGGGCTGGTGCTCTAACCACTGCGCCACCTAGCTGCCCCTGAAATAAGATTTTTTAATAGTAAGTTTCTTTTTTTTTAATGTTAAATATGGTAGAAATATGTTAAATCCAATATATGCATACATATTTATACAATTATTGTGCCACACAAAAGAAAAAAAGAGTGGTCAATTAAAATGCAAGCAAAAAACAACAAAAAGTATGAAAATACTATGTTGTGGACCACACTCAGTTCCCACAGGCCTCTCTCTGGGTGTATATGGCTTTCTTCATCATTGAACAATTGGAACTGATTTGAAACATCTCATTGTTAAAGAGAGCCACATCCGTCAGAATTGATCATCATATAGTCTTGTTATTGCCATGTATGATGATCTCCTGATTCTGCTCATTTCAATTAGCATCAGTTCATGCAAGTCTCTCCAGGCCTCTGTGAAATCATCCTGCTGGTTGTTTCTTACAGAACTATAATATTCCATGACATTCATATATCATAATTTATTCAGCCATTCTCCAACTGATGGGCATCCATTCAGTTTCCAGTTTCTAGCCACTACAAAAAGGGCTGCCACAAACATTTTTGCACATGTGGGTCCCTTTCCTTTCTTTAAGATATCTTTGGGATATAAGCATAGTAGAAATATTGTTGGATCAAAGAGTTTGCACAGTTTGACAACCTTTTGAGCATAGTTCCATATTGCTCTCCAGAATGGTTGGATCCGTAGAAATAGTATTTGAACCTGGGACTTTTATCTGTAATGATAGTGTTCTTTTTAAAGCACTTTCTTTGTTGTTCAGTCTTGTCCAATTCTTCCTGACCTCATGGATCATATTGTCCGTGAAATTTTCTTGGTAAAGATACTGGAGTGGTTTGCCATTTCCTTCTTCCTACCTTCAGATTAAGGTAAACAGAAGTTAAATTACTTGCCCAGAATCATGAAGTTATTAAGTATCTGAGGCAATATTTAAACTCAGGTCTTTCTGATTTTTTCCTGATTCTATCTAGATGCCTCTTTAAAGCACTTTGCAAGCCTCAAAGAACTCGATCGGGGCCAACTGTTTCCTAACATTATCTTTAATACCGAGAAATGTTGATCTAAAGTACTTTCCTTCTACCCTATGCTGTGACTCATTCGGATTCATGGTATTTCTATTGCAACTGCCAACCATGTTACCATACATAATAATAATGATACCAACTTCAGGAAGGATCTGTGATTTCTTTAGCCTGGAGCAATCCTTCTACTGTTGCCAATCAACAACCCTTCTATAAATTGGTAGATAAATCCTCGGGAATTGTCTAAGACACATAAGTGCATAGAAATGCCACAGAGCTAAGAAGTGTCAGAGAAGGGATTTGAACTCATCACTGTCTGACTCCAAGCCTAACATTAGCCATCACCCTCACACTACTGCCCTATCAGCTGCATAGACTTCTGTGTTTGAAAATCCAAGATTAAAGTTGAGACTAACAGGAGTAAAACTTTAATATGAGAATGGAAGTTACAAAAACTTACTCCGAGGTTGATTTTCACAGGTTGAAAGGCAGGTCTTTCTTTCTTTCTTTCTTTTAATTTTTTTATTTATAGTTTTTCTTTATTTATTTGTCTTTTTTTAATTAAAGCTTTTTATTTACAAAACATATGCATGGGTAATTTTTCAACATTGACTCTTACAAAGCCTTCTGTTCTAAATTATCCCCTCCTTCTCCCCACCCCCTCCCCTAGATGGCAGGTAGTTCAATACATGTTATATATGTTGAAATAGATGTTAAATCCAATATATGTATACATATTTATACAGTTATCTTGCTGCACAAGAAAAATAAGATCAAGAAGGAAAAAAAACTGAGAAGGAAAACAAAATGCAAGCAAACAACAACAGAGGGAGTGAGAATGCTATGATGTGGTCCACACTCACTTCTCTCTCTGGGTGCAGACGGTTCTCTGCATTGGAACTGGCCTGAATCATCTCATTGTTGAGGAGAGCCACGTCCATCAGAACTGATCATCATACCGTCTTGTTGTTGGAAAGGCAGGTCTTTCTGCCTCCAATCCCATCATGAATATGACCCACGAGGTTATTGTTTTTGTCTTATTAATGATGACACAATTGTATCAATAATCGTTTCAATATGTCAACAGTTTTGTTATATAGTATTTTTCTGATACAGTAGTATATAATAGCTTTCTGATAACAATGAACTTTACAAACATCATATCATTTGATCCTTGAAATAAGTTCATTAGAAGGCCTTATTAAGTCCCTACTGTGTGCCAGCCACTATACCAAGCACTGGGGACTCAAAGAAAGGCAAAATAAACAAACAAAAAACCCTGTCCCTGCTCTCAAGGAGTTTACAACTAAAGCCAAGTATCACTGCCCCATTTTATAGGTAAGAGCACTGAGACTCAGTGGGGATAAGTGATTTTCATATATATCCAAGTGAAGCTGGGACTCAAAACCATATGGACTGCCCCATTTTGTGGGAAAGCAGAGGTAGGTTGCCACCATTGCCCTTATGAAGGGTTATGCAGCCACGTGCCTGTACGAGTCTGGAGCTTTCTTGTGTAACATTCTCCTGATGTTTTGGTTTGGCGCAGTGTAGCTTAGCTTGGCTTGGCTTCCATGTTGAGATTTCCCAACTCCCCTCTCCTTTTCCTTTTCTAAATGGCCAAGGGTGGAAGGGGATGGGAAAGCAGACAAGGGGAGTTCCTCCCTATCCTTGCACATGCAGCTGGGTGGCTCGGATCCTGATCTCTGGGGGCTGCAGAGGAAGCATATTAGAGGAGAAATGGGGCTCGTGCTATCAATCTGGACTTAGGAGACCTGGCTTGAACCACTTTTGTCCCATGATCACAGGCAAGGCAAAACACTTCAAGCCTCAGTTTACTCATCTGTAAAACAGGAACAATTTGAAGAGTTGTTGAGGAGCAAGAATGGAGGGATTACTCCAGATTAAAGAAACCATAGGTCCTTCCTGAAGTTGGTATGACTATTAATGAGACAACACTGGTTGTAAAAGCAATAGAAATATGAATCTGAGTGAGTCATGGTGTATGGTTCTTGTACATACAAGGTTGGTGTAAGTACTTTGCAAACCCACGTAAACAGTGATAGTGATGATTGAGTTGGAAGCTTGTCTGCCATTTTGTGACTGCATTGAGATTATTTAATATCCTGGACCTCAGAAGTCGGACTGGACATCCCAGGTTTCCTTCCCAAGCTAGGCGCTATACTCCTATCTAATGACTTAGAGTCCTGGCTTTGTATAGGTCCCTATATTAGGTGCAAAGAAATAGGAACCTCACCAGCCCTAAAATCAGGAGGACCTGACTTCAAATCTGGCCTCAGACACTTAACACTTCCTAGCTGTGTGATCCTGGGCAAGTCACTTACCCCCAATTGCCTCAGCAAAAGGAAAAAAAAATAGGAATCTGAGGACTTGTGCTCAAAGAGCTTATAGTCTATTTAAAGCAGGCAATTCAACGGACAGGATGATATAACTGAACATATAAGGCGAAATATGGTGAACACTAGTGGGAATGCTGAGGAGGCAGAGCTCCCAGTGACCTGGTATATTCAGAAGTTCAGTGCCTTAGTGTTAGCCCAAGAACAAATCTGTGTTTATGATTTGTATTTTGTCTGAGCTTTATGAACTCTTTTGAGGTGTTCTTTGTAGAGATATTAGAGAGTTTGCCATTTCCCTCTCCAGCTCATTTTACAGAGGAGGAAACTGAGGCAAAATTAAGCGACTTGCCCAGAGTCACACAACTAAGTAAGTGGGCCAGATCCTGGGCCAGATTTGAGGTTAGAAAGACAAACCTTCCTGATGCCTGGCCCAAAACTCTCACTCATCACGCTTCTCTCTAATATAATCAATCTAATCATTGAAGGCTTGTCAAGCTGACTTGAGCATGTGCACTTTAAGGTACCTTAATATTTGCTAATATTTGCTAATATCTGGGTTATATTCAAATCTGAGGTGACTGGGATGATTCAGTAAAGCAATCACCCCCCCCCTACACACACACACACACACACACACACACACACACACACACACACAGAAGTCATGTTATAAAAGGAGAATCAGAACAAAAGGGAAAAACCACGAGAAAGAAAAAAACAACCAAAAATGAAACAATTTAGCAAAGCAATTTTTAATGGATTTAATACATATAGAGGCGTTGTCCATTAGAGCAAAGTTTTTAACTTTAACTTTTAACCCCCTAGTACCCAGAATGCTTCTGAACTGTCCTCTTCTCCATTTCCAACCATCATCATTTGCTTAAGGAATGCAAATCATTTACATTTTATCTAGACACAGCAATTGGGAATCTGAGCATTGTGGCAAAACCAAATAAAAATTCATTATTTTCCTATCTATTGTTTGGGATTATCAGGGCCTCCCTGGTTGCCCAAAATGGTAGCTGATGGAAATTTAGGCTCTGAGGAATGTGGAATCATAGACTTTGAACTGGAAGGGACCATCAAGGCTCACCCCCACATCTTAGAGATGAGAAGACTGAGGGGGAAAGAGATAAAGAATTGTTTCAAATCCTCTCCCCCCCCCTCCTGATAGATAGTAGTAATCTGCCGGGCTGGAACCTTCCTATGTGATGACATTAAAATGCTTTATCTCTCTTCCCAGGGATAGTCCTAGAGGCAGCTTTCCCTCTCCAGTTTCCCAGAAGGAAAGTCCCCCCTCCAAGATTGTTCAGGACTCCGGAGAGTAGGGTAGCTAGCACAGAAACAGGTGCAGAGTGGGTAGAATAGTGGCCCGTGCCTACAACCTGCTCTCCTTTCTTAGATCTGTGACATGCTCCAGAGTGAGAGAAGGATCGTGGGATCAGAGATTCAGAAGTAGGAAAGGATCTTAGGGATAGATCATCCCTCTTTTTCATATGTATGGAGGTGAAGATTCACAGACATAAGTGATCTGGCCACAGTCACCCAGCTAACATCAAAAGCTGGGGCCCCTGGCTCCAAATCTTAGGGTTTTTTCCTTCATGTTTATTTGCAGGACTGAAAAAAGGCCCCTTGTCTTGCCTGGCACAGGGGATCAAAAGCGGGTAGTTTCTTACATAATTCACCAATTCTTATGTCTACCTTCTTACCTGGAGAGCAGCCCCCCTTCCACCCCATCTCAAGTCCCTTTCCAGGTGACCCTTTCATCTTAAGAATTTTGAATAATCCAAAGACACTAGGGGCTGTTTAAATATCACAGGAGACCAAAAACTAATTGATCTTTCAGCTTTGGTCTGTGATTAGGGTGAGATGACTTCTCTGAAGAAAATTCCTAGGAAGTCAGCTCACTAAGACGGTATCCAGTAGCTTGGGTCATAGCCTATACCCCACCTTGGAAAAAGTACAAGGAGTACAAGGTACTGATGGGTCTCTGGCAGATAGGATGGAGCCCATTGTTCTTGGAGAGAGTATCTTTTAGTTAATGATTCTTGGAGATATATGTCTAATATAAAGTAATAGGCCTGCTTATAGGTTCTATAAGGAATATTTCCTGAAGATAGAATGATCACTCTAAAGAAAGGAGAAGGCTGAAAATGCTAGTAGATTCACTGTCTGTTGGTCTGCCCCCCCCATCCCCCTTATACACAGGAATCGTATGACATTAGAAATGGAAGGAGTCCTTAAAAACCCCAGATGGGAGAACTTCCAAGGTAATTCAGCTAATAGCAGATCCAGGACTAATTGGGCAGGGAGCAGAGTTTAAGAAAGAGTTTCCACTGGCAAAGTCTAAGTAGAAAATATTTTTTTTTTTTGTTTTTTGTTTTTTTGCTTTTTGCTGAGGCAATTGGGGTTAAGTGACTTGCCCAGGATCACACAGCTAGGAAGTGTCTGAGACCAGATTTGAACTCAGGTCCTCCTGACTTCAGGGCTGGTGCTCTAACCACTGCGCCACCTAGCTGCCCCAGAAAATATTTTTAAAAATTAAATTTTTTTAAGCAAAAATCTATTTTTCTTCCCTTTCTCTATTATGGAAAAAGAACAATATGTAGAAATGTCCATGGTCAAATAAACAAATTCCTCCATTGGCCATATCTAAAAATATATGCCTTATTCTGCAACTGAGTCATTTCTTTTTCAAGAGGTGAGGGACGTGCTCCTCATCTGCCCATAAGAATCAAGGCCGGTCATCATGCTGATAGAGTCCTTAAGTCTTTCACGGCTGTTTGTTTTTATAGTATTATACATGTTCTTTATTTTTGGGGTAGTGCTCCATAGCTAATACATCATTACCCCCATGAGGTCTCTCTAAAAGAGACTGTGGATGAGATCAGAAGATCTCATTTTGAACCCCATTTATTTTGGGGGATCCTGAGTCTCCCTCTATTGCCCAGATAGGATGTACAGATACCCCATCCCCTTGCTGATCAACACAGAAGCTTTTTCTGTCCAAGTCTGGTTCCCTCCTTTGTAGGTAGCCTGGTGCCCACCCCTGACTGCAGCTCAGAACTTCTGACCTCAAGGGATCCATTAGCCTATCTCCTCAGCAATAAAGTTTATCTACATGGCACAGTGGATAGAGGGCTGGGTCTGATGTCAGAAAGACTCATTTTCCAGAGTTCAAATTCTGCCTCCAACACTTCCTAGCTGTGTGACTCTGAGCACGTCACTTAATCCTGTCTGCCTTAGTTTCCTCATCTGTAAAATGAGCTGGAGAAGGATCTTTGCCAAAAAGAAAAAAAAAAATCCCAAATGAGTTCATGAAGATTTTGGACATGACTGAAAATAACTAAACCTTTCCCTCTATAAGAATTAGAATGAATAACAATGACTTATTATCTGTAGCTGTGTGACCTTGGCCCAAGATAATTTCCTCTGGAACCTCAATTTCCATATCTCTCTGTCAGATTAGGAGAATACAGTCTACCCAGTCTTCTTCACCGAAATGCTGAGATAATGAATTGAGAAAACATTTGTAAAGCAAAAATGAATAGAAATGACAACTATTATTATTATTATGAAGAAAAGTTCATTTGTGTTTACTGTTTCTTCAATTCAAATCAGTCACCTAGGGGAAAAGAGTTTTTAAAGTAAGGAAAGAAAAAAAAATAGTAGAGGAATGGTACCTATTTATGCTACAGTTTGCATTTCCCATTTTGCTCTTTTGGTGGATGAGAGGGGAATGAAGGGGAACAGGGCACAAAGTAACTAGCCAGCCCTGAGCACAGATGGTCCCTCCATTGGTTCATGATGGGTTTCATTAGCCAGTCTTGGTTTTAGAGACCTGACTCAGCCTTCTTGTCCTTATTGGCCAGCTCCCAGCTTACTTACTAAGACTGTCCAAATCATTGACTCTTGACAGTGTCCTTTGAGATCAGGGCCTGGTATTCCCCACTTGCCATACCACACGTAGGCACATAACTCCCTGCCCCCTCTCCTGACCTCCTCCCCATCAGAGCAGCTCCCAGGTTGGTGGTTAAAAGTTGCTCATTTAGGAGCCGGCCCTCAGCTGGGAGCAGCTTACCGGAGGAGGGGAGTATTAAATGGTACACAGAGACTCTCTGTTCCCATTAACAATGGACCATTTATGACTTAATTCTGCCCTATGGTCCCAGTGAGCTCTAAATGGACTTCTAGGAAAGGAGGAATGGCGTCCCCAGCCCTACCCCTCTCACACCTCAGGCAGCAATGTTGCTGTGAGGATGAGGGTCCAGCTCCCCATTAAATCTTTAGAAAATTCCTGCTGTCTCCTTCACCTTGTGCCGGCTTTTCTTAATGCTTTTGACAGCAGCAAGGAACAGAAGTTGATCACTCCCAGAGAGTCCAGGGTAGGAGTGTTAGCTCTCTACTCACAGCATGGCCTCTCAGGGGATGTCTGGGTCTCAGATCTGCTTGGGTTTTGTTTGTTTCAATCTCAGTTTCTTCAATCAACTGTCAAATATCAATTTAACAATACTATACACAAATCATTCTAATATGTGCAGGGACATATAAAGATCACTAAGGAAGAGACTTGGTCCCTAAGCCAACTAGAAAGCATCCATCAGATTGTAAGGTCCTTCATTTAGAATGTAAACCCCTTAGTGATCAAGAAATGTCTTTTCCCCTCTTTTTGTATCCCAAGCTTAGCACAGTGCTTGGCTCAGAATAAATGCTTAATAAATATTTGTTTGATAGCACACTCTTTCAGCAGATCAAAACAAATGAGCTTAGCAATTAGTTAAAACGGGAAACTACTTTCCTTCCCCATCATGGCCCCTTCTCAGGTAAGAGCTCAGGCCTGCCTAGGGCATCGATTTCCCCAGTAATAATTCTTGTGGAGAAAGCTAGATGACACAGCACCAGTTCTGGAGTCAGGAGGACCAGCTTTAGGCATTTAACACTTCCTAGCAGAGTGACCATGGGCAAGTCACTTAACCCCAATTGCCTCACAAGAAAAAAAAAAAATTAATTCTTGCGGAAGCTCTCCCTTGGGAGCCTTGTGTCTCCCCTTGATCTCCTTTCCACTATCTCCTGCTCAAGTGCTGGTGATGTTTCTTCTTCAGCTGAAGCAATTCCCCTTAAGCCCTTAAAGATTAGCTGAGGAGATAAGATGAATACGTACAAAAGAGTGACTATAAGTACAGGTCAGTATATTCCAATATGATGAAGATTACCCTCGGAAAGTATTAGAGATTTGGAAGAAGGGGAGATGAGAAGGAAGGGCTTCAGAAGTGAGAGATGGAAATCTTCAGGAGAATATAAGACTTGGTGAGGGTTTAATTAGATGGAGAGGAGGGAATTCAAAATAAAGAGGGGCATTGCCAGCACAGGTATCAATGAGTCGATCAGCAAGCATTGATTAAGTGCCTTCTGTGTACTAGTACTGGGATATAGAAAAGATTTCCAGCTATTCAGAATTGGATTGATTGCCTCAGGAGGTAATGAGTGAGTTAAATCTAAAAGTCTTTAATTCAAATCAGCAAGCATTCATAAGCACCGTACTGATGCTACAGAAAGCAGGGAATTGAACAGATTTTACTGGTACAGGGGATTTCTAGATGAAGGCTATGAACAGGACTTATAGCTTTCAACAGTGACTTGGACTAAAGGTGTCAAACTTAAATAAAAACGACCCATGCTTGCTGTGTGTTGACTTAGAAAACCATAAATTAATATTATCTATAGTGTATTTTTATTTCTTCATCAAACATTTCCCAATTGCATTTTAATATGGTTCAGGTGATTACACCACATAAGGCCTGCAGGTCTATAAGTTTGACACCTCTGAGACTGCTGAGAGGTTAAGGGACTTGCCCAAGATCAAACAGCTAATATGTGTCAGAAGTGGGACTTGAAGCCAGGCCTTTCTGGCTCCAGGCCAGCTCTCTATCCCTTCCCCTCAGGGCTACAAAAACAAAATGGAAACAGTTTCCCTCCTCATGGAATTTATATTCTATTCACTCAAGCAAAGACTGGATGACTCTTTGTCATGATGGTACTAAGGGATTTGTACCCAAGTATGGGTTGAACTAGATGCCTTCCCAGGTCCCTTTCAGATCCAAAAGGCTGTGTTGGGGGAATCAATTAAATTAATTCAACAAGCATTTATTAAGCACCTACTGTATGTAAAGTGTAATACTAGGCTTTGGGAAAGGCAAATAATTGTGATATAAAGAAGTATGCATTAATAAGCAAGTATATGTGACCTAAGAGGAGAATTAGGGCATTTGGGGGAACATATAGCCTAGGAGTTGCACTTCGAAGGCTTGGTAAGAATTCAATGGAGTTGCTAGGTAGTGCAGTAGATAGGACCAGACTTGGAGTCAGGAAGATTCATTTTCATAAATTCAAATCTGGCTTCAGACACTTACTAGCAATGTGACCCTGATCAAGTCACTTAACTCTGTTTGCCTTAGTTTCCTCATCTGTAAAATGAGCTGGAAAAGGAAAAGGCAAATCAC
The DNA here is from genome assembly GCA_023553655.1 of Myrmecobius fasciatus. Lineage (NCBI taxonomy): Eukaryota > Metazoa > Chordata > Mammalia > Dasyuromorphia > Myrmecobiidae > Myrmecobius > Myrmecobius fasciatus. The sequence goes on along the minus strand of JAJPUD010002407.1, from coordinate 290,700 downwards.
TCTGATGTCTCTGCCAAGAATACTTTAAATGAAGTCATGAAGAGTCAGATACGACTAAAAAATGACTTATTTTACAATAAGGAATTCAACAGCAAAGTGGGGAGAGGGGTCAGACTGGGGAACATTATGATCAAAAGCTTGGACATACAAGATAGGCTTGGGGCTTGGCTGGAGTATAGGATAAAAGCAGAGAAGCCAAATGAGAAAGAACAAAAAGGTAGGGATGGGAGTGAACTTCAGAGGTCCTTGAATATAGGGCTAAAGAATCCCACCTTTTTTCACCAGGCAATGGGATAACGTGGCTGAAAAGGATGCTTTGTGTAAGGGGGCAGGTGGGGACTAGATTGTAGTGAGCCTTGAATGCTAATATAAGAATGTTGGTCTTTCTCACATAGGTAACAGAGCCAGTGGTTCCTAATATGGCTCCTCTTTGGAGTCTGGAAAAGCTGGTTTCAAATCTCATCTCTGATGCAATCTGAGTAACCTAAGGCAAGCCTCTGCCAGCCTTATTTCCCTCATCTAGACATGAGAGGTGTAGACAAACAGCCTTGAAGCTTTCTAGTCACTCTAAATCTGTGTATGAGCCTAAGATTTAGTTTGTCAAAATTTATTTGAAGCGTTTTCACCCCTACCCCTGGAAGAACTTGAGCTTGCAAACCGAGCCCCTCCAAAGACCCAGATATAACCAGCCAGGTTCCTTTTTCCTGGGAAAACACTGAGAGTCAGCTCAGGGAAGAACTTTCTTACTGATTGTTATTTCCACAATTTTTTGTCTTGGAGAGGTAGGGAGGTGAAATGCATTGAGAGCTGCTTTCAGAAACCCCCTATGACAAATATTGGCTGTGTGATCCTGGGCAAGTCACAACTTCTGAGTGCACTCTAAGTCACAGAGCTGATCTATGGAGCTCCCTAGAAGTGTTTTAATCAGTGCAACTAGACTCACCAGAACAGATAAAAATCATGTCTAGTGCTTATATTTTTGAAGCCATCCTTGGATTAATTCAATATGGGGGACCTTTTTAAGTGGGCCACTTTGTAGTGATCCTTCAGACTAGGTCCCCGAAGTTTCCCAAGCACTCATTCTCAATCTTCCCCCCAAGGATTGCCTCTTTGGTGCCATTCCTTGATGCATGACTTATACTTTGCCCTTCCTGGACTTGATTCCGAGCTCTGTTAGTGATTAAACATCCACTCCAGCAGCAGCAACATGGGACCTGTTTAGCTTCAGTTATGTCAGCTGGGATTTGTCTGACAAGTGGAGGATGAGAGCTGACTGAACCTATCTTTTCAGAGAAAAAAGGGGTGACCTTAACTATCAACCAGTTAGAGAAAGGTGGAAAAATTCATCCAAGGTCACACAGCTAAAAACAACATTGCAAGAGGTGGAAATGGGAAATGGCCATAGGTATGGGAGGGGGGAATAAGTATTAGTTCTGAATTCCAATGAGTCACCTGGGGAAAGGGATTGACTGGGTAGTGAGTGGGGGGTAGTTGTGCTAAGTCACTCAGGCAAAGTCAGCCAGCGGGGAGCCCTGGCTGGGCTATACAGTTAAAGAACAAAAACAGGATAATGAGAGCTTGGTAGTAAACTGTTCACAATGTCATCATGAAATGATGTCGGGTGGGACAACGTCAAGGGGAATTTGTCTGTGCATTGATTCATGTTGTTTGCGAGGGAAAAAATTGAAACCTGAAAAAGTTTTATTATTATTTTTTTATTAAAGCTTTTTATTTTCAAAACATACGTATGGATACTTTTTCAACACTAGCCCTTGCATAGCCTTGTGTTCCAAACTTCCCCCTCCTTCCCCTTACCCCTAGATGGCAAGCAATCCAATATATGTTATATATGTTAAAAAATATATGGTGAAAAAGTTTTAGAAAGAAATATATTTGGTCATTTGGCAGGGGACAGTAAGCCAAAAAGGGTATGGCTTTCTCTCATTTAGATTCTGGAAGGCTTATGTTATATAGATTTAGACAAGGGCCCCTTTATGCAGACCCCCAAATATGCAGTTAAGCGATTTTGCAGAGAGGGCAACTTGAAAACAAAGTTGATTGAGATGGATATTGGTAAGTATAGACATTCGATAAAATTTGGGTCAAAACTCAAGTTTTGGTGGGACATAAGTGAAGGGACCTAAAACATGAATATTTTGGGTGGATCTATGACTATGAAATTCCTTGTAACCATCCCCCAAATTACTAGAAAATTACATGTGGCAACATTCTGGATTCAAACAATCTCTTGTCACATAAAATTAGATTTAAACAGTATAAGAATGAGTTTCCCAAACAATATAATAAAGCATTTTCCAAATTTTCCTCTCTTGGGTTTATTGAAGCCCGACATTCTCATACAAGCAGATGCATAATTACGGAAGCAAAAAAGCTAAGTTACGGTATCAAACAGAGATCAAAAAACAGTCCGAATCATTATTCAACTTGTCAAAAGCCTGATATAATCCCTTTAAGGAAGGAGAGTGACAATATTGATGACAAATTTCTCCCAATGTCTCATGATCAGAGAAATCAAATTGAATAAGCATCAGTGGCTGTCTAGTTAGGAGGTCCAGAACTGCACAGGGAAATATAACATAGGGAGATTTCCCAGGCATTGAAAACAACAGCAAAGGATAATGCATATACCCACAGATATCACAAATATCATTAGAATCTGTCTAAGTCAGTTAGTGTCAGCCAGTCCTAACCACAATCAAGGCCATCAATAATTAACAAGGGAGGATTGGTGGATACCTAAAGCCAAGTTTTGCAGATCCCTTGGAGGGTTTCAGTAAAATGATTTTTATCTGAAATATTAAAGTAATACATGCCTCCAAAATCTTGGCCTCCGTGGTTATATCTAAGCAAAAGATAATCAATAAGGGCAGCCCTGTTTTCTGAACTGCTCCTCTTATTTCTCCAAATTCTATACTGGTATTAAAGAGGAAATAAAATTGATGGATTTGGTGAGGGCACAGGCTAGATTGGTCATAAGTAAAAGTATAATATATAAGTAACTATGGAGACCTAAAAAGGAAGCATAAAAATATACTCATCTTTGGAAACGAGATCGATCCTCTCCTCACAACTCTCCGGGAATGGTAAGGAGCTCCTTTTCTGCCTGGATGTGATATGGGGTGATAAGGGGGAGAGGATTGTCATGGGTCCACCAGTGCCATTTGCTGGTCTTGCTACCCAGGAGGATCCATCCCATATAGGCAGGGGTGACTTTGGTAGTTTATTTTTATTTATTTATTAGTATGACTGGCACTTGATGTTATGCAATGCACAGATTCAATATGAATGACTATGACTCCTATTAGACATTGTCTGATCTTATTTTTTAGTAGCAGGGTCTAAGTTGTTGACATTTCTGTGAGACACACTTATGTGCTTAATTAATTCAATAGTAAAGAGAGCCCCTAACAAGCGTTATTTCTTCTCCATTATTGGGATGCCATTTTTCCCTCCTCTCCAGCTTGGATATGTTGGGACTTCTTGCTTCTGTGGCAAGGTCCTCTCCCAGCTGGAGCATCCAGATTGCTACCCAATTTGGCTATTCTCTCTTCTCCCATCTCAACAACTCTAACACCAGGCAGTTATCTTGGAGATGCTGAACAGAGCTCAGGAAAGCTGCCCAGTTCAGGTGGAGTGCCAAAGTCGAGTCAGTCCCAGAGCTTCTTAACAGCCCTCCTGACACACATTTCATCTGAAAGGTTTGCTAACAAGGTGCTAAGACACATAAACAAGAGTGGAGCATTTTCAGTGCGTACAGTGCAGCTGGAGTCGAGAGAATGGGGCAAGGGGGAGACAGGGCTGAGGACAGGGAGGGATTCCAGCAGCCCAAGGACACTCCATCCAAGGACAGGGGGACAGACTCATTAAACACTGCTCCTGGCTTGGTGTCAAAGTCACAGCCCTTAGGACAGTGACTGACTATCTCTGAGAGCAGAGAACTGTGACAATCACCACACTGGGTTATAAGAACTCTTAAAAACCATTCTGTGATAATCCCCTTTCTGTAGTATATTTGTATTCAGTTCAGTGGTGTTTCTATTCCTTTCTAGCTCTAAATTCTATAGTTCAATTTGGGGCCCTATATTTTAGGGAGGATGCTGATAAAATGGTGAATGGGAAATGAAATGTGGAGGCTTAATTAACTGTCCAGCCATCTGAAGAAGCAACCCAGACATAATTCACTTTTCAGTGGACGCCTCTCATTTTTCTTGCCTGTGGCATTTTCTGTTCTACTCTTCCACATCCTCTCACCCTGGCACCCCTTATGTGTTCTTCCCCATTAGAATGTAATCTCCTTAAGGGCAGAGAGAGAACATCTTGTTTTTATTTGCATCTGAGCCCTTAGTGCCTTGCCTGGTACACAGTGTGTGTTTAATAAGTACTTTATTTATTAATTTGGCTCTCCACCCACACATTTATCCTCCTATCTGTCATGGGGAAGGAAATGGCAACCCACTCCAGTATCTTTGCCAACAAAACCCCAAATGGGATCACAAAGAGCCAGACATGACTGAAAATACCTGAATAACAACATCTACTAAAGATCTTGAAACACAGGCTGGATAGATACTTACGAAATAGCATTAAGGAGATTATTATTTTATATTTGAATCCCCTCTACCCAGCAGAATACCTGGGTATGGAGAAAGTCCTAAAGAAACTTGTTGATTATCAGTCAGGGGAGAATTGGCTCATATAGTTCCTAAGATTCTCTCCCACTGGAAGAGCCTTTCCTTCTTTCTTCACAACCACTCTGGGAAATTGGATGTCTAAGCATTGTTACACCCATTCTATAGATAAGGAAACTGAGACAAAGAAAAGTAATTAGCCTGCAGTCATGTATCAAATCTTAGTATCAAAACTGAACCTTAAACCCAAGTCTACTCCTGCTAGATCTGGCATTCTTTCCCTTATGATACACCATCTCTTGTTTCAAGGAGTTTAAGAGCCATGGGCAATCTGCATCAACCTTTTTTATCCTTTTAACTGAGTTTTCAAGGGACCTCAAGCATTTACTTTGAAAAAAAAATTGAGTATACAAAGCAGGCTTAAGCTTTCTAGGTATTCCTGGCAGTAATAATGGAAAAGGACCCGACAGGGATTTTATTTTATTAGTTTTTTGGAATCGTATTCTTTGCTGGATGCCCTCCTTGGGAGTATTGTATTCTGTTCTGAGTTCCAGAGTTTAGACATCAATGAAGAATGACCCAAGAAATGTAGCCAAGATGGGAAAGGGTCTTAAATACAGATAATGGCGGTTAAACTACCTCACTCCCTGGGCTAGGCTTAATCTAAAACTACACCCTAAACCTCACCAGAGCTTGGAAAAAGTAGAGATTCAAAGCAAAAGTCTGACCTTCTATCTTTGGTGAAAAAAATCCCATGGTGAAAGATTAACCAGGTTCTTTATGGAGTATGTGTATGGAGCTTTTCTTTCTGAAAGGTTTTCTTCTGAGGAATCATAGTTCTGGCTTGACCTAGCTTGGCTCTCCCAAAACTTCAATGGTTAATTAATAATAACCAAGAGAGACAATCCAAGCAAATGGGGCGTATTAAACCAATTCTGCTAATAAATCGTATGGCCAAGATTGTCTCCTTCACCACAATATGAAGGAACTAGGCATGTTGATCCTGGAAAATAGAAAACCCAGGAAGGGTATTGTTAGTGTGTCTAAATTATTACATGATTGTTATGTGGAATGGTAATTAGACATGATCCCTAGAGGAAAGAACCAGGAGCAATGGACACAAATTACAGAAAGGCGAATTTAAGTTTGATAACAGGCAATTTCTTAGAGTTGTCCAAGAGGGGAATGGCCTGAGTTTCCCCCTCCTTTGTTGTTCTTCTAGCAGAGGCTTCTCATCATGTTAATAAGGGGGAGCCTTTTGTATGTAGGTTGGGCCAGATGGATGTTGGGGTCCCTTCCAACTGGCAGCTTCTGTGATTCTGTGTCTGTATTGAGTAGAGAGGGATGCAAAGATACAGTAAAGATAATGTAAGAAAAAGAAAATAAGGAGTCTCGGCATCTAATAACAAAGATAATATACATTCACGTGAAAAGATGATAAGTAAACTCCATAAATGCTGAGTGCCAACGAAGGCCACAGCAAAGCAGTGATCTAGGAGTGTGGTGGTCATCAGGAAGGGAAGTCAAGAAGGAAAAGGTAAAGGGGAAAGGCAGGGAAAATTAGTGTAATGTGAGCCATTAATGTGGAGGAATATGCAAGAAACTTTTGTAATACACTTTGACTGAAATAGAAGATTCACATAAGATTTATTATTCTTATTTTAGGAGGCATCAGTAGATAGAACTCTGAGTCAGGAAGACCTGAATTCAAATGTGGTCTCAGATACTTACTAGCCGTGTGACCCTGGACAAGTCACTTAAGCCTGCTTGTCTTAATTCACTGGCGAAACAAATGGAAAACCACTTCAGTATCTCTGCTAAAGAAAACTTCATGGGCAGAAAGTCCATAAGGACACAGCTGAACATAAACATGCCCATTTTATGGGTGAGGATACCAAGAATCAAAAAAAGTTAAATGACTATCACATCATCACACAGTTGTTAAAAGCTTGAGTCAAGACTCTAATTCTGGTTCACTTTCCACTATGTTGAAATTTTGAATTTGATCCACAGTGGAAAGAACTGATCTGGGAGTCAAAGGGCTTGGTTTCTGCCTGTGCAACTTTGGGCAAACTATGTTGTCTTTCTAAGCCTCAGTTTCCCCAATGGGACTAAATAATCTCCAATCTCCCTTTGTCCTTTTGTGCTTCTGTGTTTTGAATCCAACAGAGTTTTGAGTCCCTAACTTAGGGGACAGGATGAAGGACTTATTGAAGGGGACTTGTGAGAATGCTGTATGTAATCCCTCAGGGGGAAACCATCTCCTTCTCCAGGGCGTCTCTCAGGAGAGGAGAGTAGTTAGAATAGAGTAACCAGGCTGTAGAGGTTACCTGGAAATATAGGTCTTGGGGCTGTCACTCACAGTGTTGCCATAAGTCCATGAACTTCAGCTTGTTCTTAGCCCTGAAGGGTGGGGGCCTTGGCCTGGCATTCTGGGCACCTTGTGTACTCATTCTTCTGCCAAGAGTCAAGAAGGAGGGTTTACTCTTTGAGTTCTCACGGTGTCTGATGGGTTGGCTTTTGCTGGGGCTGCTGGGACTGTACCAAGCTCACCGAATCAATTCGGCCCCATCTGGCTAATGAAAGCCACATGGAATCTTGAACTCCCTCCAAACTACCCTTGGGCATGGCCAGCTGGGAAAATGATGGTTGTATCAAAGCAGTCATAGGTAAGAGGACCCAGTTTTTCCTAGGCAATTCCTTTCCTGGTGGTCTTCAAGTTATTTGTGAGCATTCCCTTATAAAGCCTCTAAAACCCCAAGTCTGGGAAGAAAGCAAGTAAGGTCCTAATGAGACTATAATGGGACTCCCAATGGGCAGTGAAGGTTAGGTGAACACTGAACAAGGGATGCCTCTGGGCTGCCAGCTCACAACCACTCTGTGACCTAAAGTATCGTGGTCAAGTCATGATTCTGCCTGGGCTATATTTATAACAAGGTCAAGCTAAACGGCTCAGTGATTAGGACACTGGACATCTTTATTAAACTTTAGGCAATTGATGTCACAGTAGATAGAGTTCTTGATGTACTCAGGAAGATCTGACTTCAAACACTTACTAATTGTGTGAACAAGTCACTTAATTTCTATGTGCCTCAGTTTCCTCAACTTTTATATGGGGATAATAATGGAATCCACCTCCCATGGTTGTTTCAAGGACAAAATTTGTAAGCCTGAAGGCATGACATAAATGCTAGACTTTATTATTTTTATTTAGCTTTTTTCACTCTTTGATGATTTATCCTACCCCTTCCTTCCTATTTTATAGAAATGGTCTAAGAAGCTAGAAAGTGACAAGACACAATATTTCCTGACAAAAGCATTGCGATATGATGTACAAAACACTGAATCTGGAGGCAGGAGACCTGGATTCTAGTCCTAGCTCAATTGTTTTCTTACCATATGACCTTGGAAAAGGCACTTCCACTCTTGCTGAGCCCTGGCTACTTCAGCTATAAAATGAAGTTGATCTCAAAGGTCTCTTCCACTTCTGGACCCTTTGGCTATGATTATTTACTTACTGTGTGACCCTGGGTAAGTTCCCTATCCTGCTTGAGCTTTGGTTGCTTCTCCTGTAAAAGGGACAGAGTATTTTAGGTATGGAACTGGACCAGTGTTCTCTGGCTCTCAAACAGCAGATAGAATCACGGACACATATGACAGCTTGGGTAAAGAGACAGAGATAAGCAGAACTAAGAATCTGCTCCCAGGCCAGGGCTGTCACCATTGGATCATATGGCCTCTGTTGTCAGAAATCTCTGAAGAGATGCTCTCCATGCAGATCATAGGCTTTTCAGTCCTTGCCCCTACCCCCTCATTCTTAACCTGACATCTGTGAACTTAGTAATTGTTCAATTGTTTCATGAATTGTATTCCAATATATTTGGTTTCTCTGTACTTCTACACATTTGATTTTATGCATTTTAAAATGCATTTCTAAGAAGGGGGCTGTGAGCCTTCACCAGACACAGACCAAAGAAGTGTATGACCCAAAACAGGTTAAAAAGCCTAGATGAACAATAGAAAGACCACAGTGTGGGGGTATAGGGAACTGAGTACCTCAATTGGAGCCAGGAGAACAAGAGTTCAAATCCTACCTCAGATATTTATTAGCTCGGTGACCTAGGCAGATCACCTACTCTCAATTTCTTTATCTGTAAAATGGGGATAATAATAGCACTTACCCTTGCAAGGATGCCCAGTGATAACATATATAAGTGTTGTAAAAGTATTAGCTATTATTGTGAGAAGGGACTTTGAAGGTCACCCAATCCAACTCCTACTCACTTTATAGTTGAGGAAATGAAATCTTGGGAGATTACATGATTTTTTTCACTAGATTGTAAGGTCCCTGGGGATGTTGCATTGTGTAGTTGTGTCCAACTCTTCATGACTCAATTTGGGGTTTTCTTGGCAGAAATACTAGAGTAGTTTGCAATTTCCTTCTCCAGACCATTTTATAGATGAGAAAACTGAAGCAAACAGGGTCACCCAGCTAGGAAGTGTCTGAGGCTGAGTTTGAACTCAGGAAGATGAGTTTACCCCAGGACTAGAATTCTATTCACTGTGTTACCTCACTGCTCCTGCTTGAAGACAGGGACTGTCTTTTGCCTTTCTTAGTACCTGACACATAGTAGGCACCTCACAAACATTATTAAAATCATACAGATAATACGCATCCAAAGTGGGATTTCAGGCCTACTCAGTCACTGTGCACTGCAGAAAGGAATGTAAAGTCCTTGAGGACAGAAAAGACCCTGCAAGACCCTGGGCAAGTCACTTAACTCTGAGTGCCTCCAAAAAAGAGAGAGAGACAGAGACAGAGAGGAGAAAGAGGGAGAGGAGACAGAGGGGAGACAGAGAGAGACAGAGACAAAAAGACAGAGAGGGAGAAACAGAGATAGCGAGACAGAGAGAGAAGAGAGAGAGAGAAGACAAGGAAAAAAGACAGAGAGGGAAAGAAGGAGAGGGGGGAAAGAGAGGGAGGGGAACAGAAACAGAGATAGAGAGATAGAGACAGAGACAGAGAGAGAAGAGAGACAGAAGAGAGAGAAGAAAAAAGAGAGAGAGAAAGACACAGAAAGAGAGAGGGAGAAGGAGAGAGAGAGGGAGGGGAACAGAAACAGACAGAGAGACAGACTGACAGAGACAGAGAGGAGAAAGAAGAAGAGACAAACAGAGGGGAGACAGAGACAAAAAGACAGAAATGGAGAACAGAGATAGAGATAGATAGACAGAGAGAGAAGAGAGAGAGAAGACAAACAGAAGGAAAAAAGAGAGAGAGAGGAAGAGGGATGAAAGAGAGGGAGGGGAACAGAAACAGAGACAGAGATAGAAGCAGAGACAGAGAAAGAGAGGAGAGAGAGAAGACAGACAGAAGGAAAAAAGAGAGAGAGATAGAAAGACACAGAGAGAGGGGGAGAGAGAAAGAGAAGGAAGGGAACAGAAACAGAGACAGAGAGAGAAGAGAGAGAGAGGAGACAGAAGGAAAAAGAGAAAGACAGAGAGAGGTAGGGAGAGGGAGAGAAAGAGGGAAGGGAACAGAAACAGAGATAGAGAGATAGAGACAGAAAGAGAATGAGAGGGGGGGAGAGAAGAGAGAGGAAGAAGGAGGGGAGAGAGAGAGAGAGAGAGAGAGAGAGAGAGAGAGAGAGAGAGAGAGGCAGAGGGGAGGGAGGGAGAGGAGGTGAGGGGGAGAAATAGACAGAGACAGACAGACACATGAACAGACATCTGGGGAAAGGAGGAAGGAGACAGACCTGAGTTCCAGATGCAGACAAGTCACAGCCATGTGACCATGAGCCAGTCACCCCCACCCTCTTCTGTGGCCCCCAGTTTCCTCATCTGTGGATGACAAAGTGGGGCTCGAGGCAGTGCTGTGCAGTGGGTAGAGAAATGGCTGGCCTCCAGCCCTGGCTCCCGGGCCCCCTCAGATTCTCCCTCCGAGGCACTTAGGCCACCTGTGACTTGTGTCATCTATAAAAGGGAGGGCTCGGGTCTCCCAAGGCTCCTTCTGGCCCCGGGCTGGGCCCTGACTCTTGAGGCCCCGGGCGGGGGGGTGACAGACCACTCTGTTGGGGCTCCAAAGCTGAGGTTAACAGAGGATGTGAAACCCTGGCAGCTGAATGGGCCCAGATAAAGCCACTAACACGTCCCTGCAAAGAGAAAGAAGCTGCAGTCAGGGCCCCCTCCCCTGCCCCAGACTCTTTCACGGAAGTTCAGGGGCTCTTGCTGGGGAGCTCAGAGCCACTTGGCTCTCCATCTTCCTCTGCTCACCCGAAACCCCACAAACTCTGAGCCTCGGATCCCAAGGGTTGGCCTTTCCCACCAGAGCCATCCTTCAGCCTTACACCTCATTGGGTGACTCCGGCCAGCATCTCAGAGCTTCCCATCATCCCCTAAGGAAAGGTACTCTCAATTCTTGTAAAGTCCTGGGGTTTTTAGACCTTCCAAACTGCTTCTCTAGGATGGCTGTATTATTTCTTCAGAGGAATGGGCAGGTCAGGGGTTGCAGGCCTTAGATGGGGAAACAGACTCAGAGGTTGAGGATGTTTGGGATCCATCTCCAAAGAGAAACCACTTTCCATATAATTTATTTTTATTTTTATTTATTTATTTCTCTAACTACGCATGTATATTGTTTTAAAATATACATTTCTTTATGAACCACACAGAGAGAAAAATCAGGTCAGAAGGGAAAAAAAAAAACCACAGAAGAGGAAAATAAACAGAAAAAAAAGAAGTGAACATTTGTGTTGATTTACATTCAATCTCCATAGTTCTCTTTCTGGATGCAAATGGTGTTTTCTATCCAAATTTTAGGGGGATTGCTTTGGACTTCCATGTGATTTTAAGGCAGCTAGGTGTAATGCACAGAACGTTATCCCTGGTGACTGGTGACCTGGTTTATTCCACATCAGGACCACTAATATGTGTGGTGCACGTAGGCAAATCCCTTTCCTTTGGGGCAGGAGTTCCTGAGCTGCAAGATGAAGCAGCTGGATTGAACGATTCTGAGATCCGAGCCAGTAGAGCCGTTCTGGCTCCCCCCCCGACCTCCTAAATCATCTTTAGATTGAGACTGAGAGAGAATCTGGGCTGGATGAACTACTGGTCTCAGCCATGGCTTTTCTATTTCCTAGCACTCTTAGAATGAAAATTTTAGTCTCCAGAGAACTTTCCCCATGTTATCTCCTATAACCCAGAATGAACTAGAGGCTGTTATTATCCCTTTTTTATAGGTGAAAAAACAGAGGGTAAGTGATTTGTCCACCTAGTAGCTGAGGTAGGACTCGAACTTGGTCTTCCTGACTCCAGACTCAGATTTCCCTCTCTTTAACTCAGTTTGCAAAACACTTGGCCGTATTTGGTCCCCATTCACTTCATTTCAGACAGTGTTATCAAAGGGACTCATTTAACTTCCTTCTTTCTATTAATTTAGGAGATAAAATGCTTCAGGAGGAAGCTGCCCCAGACACTCCCTATTTGTAGTTCTCTCATTTAACCTCAATATGCCTCAGTTTCTTACTCTGTAAAATAGGGACAGTAGTAGTTCCTACTTCACAACAAGCACAGTATTGCTGTTCCATCAATTGAAATGATGTATGTAAGTAATCGTAGATGGAAACTGTAAGTAGAGGAAGGTAATATTACTTACTTTCCAGGCTTCCAGTGAGCCAAATGTGAATTTTACACAACAGAAATGTGAGTTCTCATCGTCATTATCATCATTCACTCTTTTAACTCAAAATCAATGGTCCTAGAGCTCAGGATAGTTATTTTTCTCTCTATTGTGTCCCACAACTAGACCTTCCGGGACAGTGTCACGTCTGAAGGTCATTTCTCCCCTGTGGCTTCACACAGGAGCTGCAGCAATAAGTGTTTGTGGCGTGGACTTGACCTTGAATCTGCTGAGCTTCATCCATCTCTGCCATTTCTTTTGCCCTTTCCCCCTCTATCTCTGCTCTTTCTTTCCTGGCCATCAGAAAGGATACATAGAGTCAACAACAGCTGATAACACAAATCTAAAATGTATTTCCTGGCTTTTGAACTGAATTGATGAGTTTTCTTGACTGATGCAATCCCTGGCAGGGTTTCTCTCACTTTATCATCCACTAATTGTTAAAAAGCCAGTCTTTTTTTTTTTTTTTTTTTTTTTGTGCAGTACAAAGAGAGGGAAGAGCCTGCCCCCGGCCCTGCCATGAGAGAGCTGGCCACTGGTGATGTGTCAGACACATGAGCAAGCTGGGCATCAGTCAGGTCATCTAGATAGAGGGGTGGCTTTGGCCTTTATGCTTACCTATTTTTGTCATTCAGGGAACTAAATCCTGGCACAGAGCTAGGTGCTGAGGGGCCACGTGCTAGAGTGAAGGGCCAAGAATCCTTCTGGGACAGCATCCAATTATAGAATCCAATGTATTTGATTTTTAAATTTTTTTTTGTTATAAACTTAATAACCATTAACAAAACACTTAGATAACCATACAAAAACAATAGAATGTTTTTATTTTATTCTTTCCATTTTTATTAAAATCTCCATCCTACAAGTCTATAATTTTCCCTGGATATACAGCAAACAAATTTAGAAATTAGAGTGAATTTATTAAGGATGATGATAACTTATATCTCTGTAGCACTTTAAGGTTGACAAAACATTTTTCTCACTGCAAGATTAGGAATCAAGTAAATTCCCTGCCTCATTTTCCATTACTCATCTAAGGATCAAAAGATGATTTAAAATACTTATTATTTAACAGAATAAAAACAAATACTTTAACAAAATAATATAAACAAAAAAGTGCTTTTGATCTGGTTACCGTGTTAGGGCTTTCTGAAGTTCTATTAAACATGGTTTTCTCTTTTCTTTCTTTCTTTCTTTCTTTTTTTTTCTTTCTTTCTTTCTTTCTTTCTTTCTTCCTTTCTTTCTTTCTTCCTTCCTTTTATTTTCGATCTCTTTCCCTCCCTCCTTTCCTTCTTCCTTTTTTCTTCCTTCTTTTCTTTCTTTCTTCTTTCTTCTCTCCTTTCCTCCATTCCTCCCTCCCTTCCTTCTTTATTTCTCTCTCCCCCTTTATTTCTTTTTCTTTCTATCTCAGCCTTCCTTTCTTTGTTCCTTCCTCCCTTTCTTTCTCTCTCTTTTTCTTTCCTTCCTTTCTTAACCTTGATGATAGAGAAGTTGATGGTGCCATCAATAGAATTGAAAACATTGTAAGGTGGACTGGATTTAGGAGGAAGATAAAAATTTGAGTTCAGCTCAGGACACATTAAATTTGAGGTGCTGGCAGGACATCACAATTGCAGAAATCCAAAAGTCAATTAATTGGTAATATGGAACCAGAGCCCAAGGAATTGAATGGAGGGTGGATTGATAATTTTGGAGTCAAATGTGTAAAAGGGATAATTGAAACAACAGGAGCTGAGGTCACCAAAGGACAAACTATGTAAGGAAAAGAAAAGAGGACAAAGGATAGATGCTTGGGGCAGGGAATCTGCATTGTCTTACCAAAGACAACCAAGAAGGAGCTGTCATTCAGGTAAGATGAAAGCCAGAAAAATATAATAGAAGTAACTAGATGCAAGAATACCTGAAGACTGCAAGTTCCAGGGAGATGATTAGGATCCATACATTAATAAAGAAATGCCAAGAGGAATTAGTGGTTGGCTGTGGAGGAGAATCTAGATGGGATGGTAAAGAAGAGAGAAGATCCAAAGATGGCCTTCGAGGCAAGCCTAGAGAGCTGGGAATGCCATTGACTGATTGATGAGCACTGAGGAGTTTGGGCTAACTAGAGATAATGTCTGAGACACAGGTCTGTAGAAGGAGTGCAGTGAGGGAATTTGAAGATAGATTAGGGAATGATATCTCTATGGGTATAAACAAAACTGTGCCCCAGGGCTCAGGCTGGGAGTGAGGAAATGAAAAGCTGAACGTGATGCAGACAGAAGGAATTCTTGCTCATGTATGGATTGGACTAATGGTCTCTGGTGTCCCTTCCAGTGGAATGAAGATTGTGTCTGGCGATGGAGAGCTTGGGTTTGAATCCTGTTTTTCTGGTTGTTGTGGGATCTTAGGCTGATAATTTCTGAGCTTTGGTTTTTTTCAAATGGGAAAATGTAGAGGGAAGGGTTTAAGTCAATTCCATAAATTTATTAAGTTCTTGTTATGTGCCAGGCATTGGGGATACACAGACAAAATTAAAGGTCTTCCCTCAAGGAGCTCACATTCTGTTGGGTTGTACTCTGTAGGGTTTATTCATAACATATTATTAACAATGTCTAACCTTGGTTGATGGGTTCTCACTCTGCCATTGACCCCAAACAAGTCATTATTCCTTTCTGGGACTCAGTTCCCTCATCTGTAAAATGAGATGGTTGGACTAGATGATCTCTGAAGTCTCTTCTGCTATTAAATCTGATATTGCAATCCCTATTTACAAAGGAAGTCAAAAGAAAGGAAAATACAATTATTTGGAAGAGGAAGGGCCAGAACTCTAACCCAACAATTTTCTTCTTTCCATTGTTGTCATAAACCAAACCATCTCTGTATCATTTAAGTCCCACCCACTTCCATCTAATGCCTCCTATAGGTTTTGACATTCATATCCACGGGTCTATTAGTGCAGAATTGTGAGATATGCTTGCTCTTTGCAAAAGCAATTCAATAAATAATGATTAAGTCCTTCCTAGGAGCCAGGACCTTTGCCTAAGCACTTCAGATACAGAATATGAGGGTTCTGCCTTCAAGAGGTTTCCTATCTAGGAGGAGCAATAACAAGGATTTATGTGAACGTGTCATCTGATTCTTTTTTTCCCCACTTAATAGTATTTTGTTTTTGCAATTACATGTAAAAATAGTTTTCAACATTTATTTTTGTAAGACTTTGAGTTCCAAATTTTTTCTCCCTTCTTCCCTTCTCCCCACCCCAAGATAGCAAGCAAGAAAGCAAGATATACATGTATACTCATACACTAATATAAATGTAATCTACCCAGTAAATACATATAATATATACATTATATGTATATAATTATATTAAATTCATTCTCATATTAGTTACGTTGTGAAAGAAAAATCAGAGCAAAAGGGAAAAACCAAGAGAAAAAAGTATAAAGAATATGCTTTGATCTGCGTTCAGTCTCCATAGCTCTTTCTCTGGATATGGATGGCATTTTCATCACAAATTTATCGGGATTGTCTTAGATGACCGTATTGCTGAAAAGAGCTAAGTCTACCATAGTTGATCATCCCACAGTGTCGCTGTTACTGTGTACAATGTTGTCCTGACTCTGCTCACTTCACTCAGCATCAGTTCATTTAAGTCTTTTCAGGTTTTTCCTGAAATTAGCCTGTTCATCATTTCTTACAGAACAGTAGTGTTCCATTACATAACTCATTCAGCCATTCTCCAATTGATGGGCATCTCTTCCAATTCCTTGCCACCACAAAAAGAGCCACGACAAACATTTTTGCAAAGTCATTTGCAAAACTCAGGAACTACCTGAGAATTGCTATGCCCATTCTAAGTATCAGAGAGCCATAAATATTAAAGAATCCCTTTCCCTATAGTTCTGCCTTCTATCCTGATGCTGTTCCCATTTCACCAGATCCACTGGCCTTGAGTCTCCAATGGCCCATAGTATTTATTAGTCTCTATTCCCCCTCCAGACTTTTAAGACCTTTATTTTCCCTTTGAACTCTTTAATCTCTCTCAATCTTTTTCCCTTTCTGGTTTGAAAAGCAGACCCAGATCAATCTTAGCATTGCCTGCCCTTCAGAGCAGAGGGTCAAAAAAATTTGGCTTGTAGGTGGCTGGTGGCTAGCTCTCTTGTTTTCTCTCTTTTGTTTTTCCTTTTAAAGTAGTGCTGAGAAGGAGTTTATTTTTGCCCCAGAGGAGGAGAAGGATCTTGGGGATTTTGAAACCAGGTCGAAAATAGAAACAGCCTCTGGGAGAAGGGGGCAGGAGTTTGATCTGAGCAGGAAGCTCAGACCGACAAAAGAGAAACTTTCCTCTCCCAAACCAACTTGCTCACCCTTCTTTATGGAATTTTAAAACTGGAAGAAACCTTGGGGATCAGCTGGGGTAGGGAGTCCTTAGCCTTTTTGGGGTCATGGATCCCTATTGAAGTCTATGGTCCCTGCCTCAGAATAACGCTTTAAACACAAAATACCCAAGATCACAAAGGCAGCCAGAGGTTAGGAAAAATGTAGTTGAAATTATTTCCTAACCAAGTTCACAGACCTCTTGCATTCTGTCCATGGATCCTCAAGTTAAGAACACTTGATTTAGGAGGATACACTGTCTTCTTAAACTTTTTCTCCATTATTGACACCCTTTACTCCTTTCACAGAAGTACTGTTCTCTCTTCCCTCTACACTTTGGTCCTTCAGGAATCTCTGTCCTTCCCAGATCTTCAGTGATCACCCTGTTGATATGGTATGGGTTCTAAGTGGCTTTGGAGTCCCCTGACCTTGGGAAGGCTTCTCTTCTAACAATAAGTCCATAGTCCCAAATCTTCTGGCTTTGGAAACTCCCACGTCCAATCTGTCTAATTTGGGCCACTCCTTAGATAGCTTCTGACCTCAGGAAACTCCTACAGATCAAACTCCTGAGACAATAAATAGTCTGACTGATAATCTGGTCAATGAGAACCAAATTTGTTCCTACCCATGAGCCATAGAATAGCATATTGATGCTAGAAAACTGGATAAATGTGTCTCCTTGCTTCTGTTTCTCTACTGAATTCCTTTACAAGTCAGTCTGCCTTGTAAGGGTGTTACAATTACAATTAAATTTTGCCCCTTGGCTAAAGAGAGGAGTTCAAATACCTTATGATACTGGTGTGGGACCCCAAACTTTTGGGGTCCCCATTCCCAAGCTTAACACTATTCAGATTTATTCAGAAAAGATCTCAATCTGTATCTCTAGTCCTTACCTCTCTCCAAAGGTCCCTATCTCCATTTTTGACTATTGCCTGTACATCCTCATCTGGATCAATCATTCAATCAGCAAACATTTATTAAGCACCTATATGTGTGTGTATGTATATGTGTGTGTTTATGTACATATATGTGAATATATATGTACATAAACACACACATATTATATATAATACATATATATATGTGTGTGTGTGTGTGTGTGTATACACACACACAAACACACACACACACAAGATATTTGGAGAGGGAAGTCACTAACAAGTCAACAAGCATTTATAAAGCCCCTACCATATTTCAGGCTGAAGGAACTCAGGTTATTTAACCTAGAGAAGAGACAATTTGGGAGGTGGGAAAATGATGATTTTCTACAAGTTGACTTCTTCACTTGGTCTCCCAATGGGATGATGTTAAGATCTTTTATCATTCTAACTGCATTCTTCTGGATTCTTCATTTTATCAATATCCTTTCTCTAGTGGAACCTTCCCTGATTGTTTTCTCCCCACAAAATATTCTGCTTTCTCTTCTGAATTTCCACTATACTTTCACATCCTATCTGATTTGCATATGTGAGTCTCATTTCTTCTGTCACACTATAAGCTCCCAGAGGGCAGAAATCAAGTTTTATTCTTTATATCAATCCTTGACTGATATAAAAATAGGTCCTTGCATGTAGTTGATCCTCAATAAGCACCATTACCATATGGATAGATGGATGAATGGGTGGATGGATGAGTGGATGGATGGATCTAGTCCAAATCTCTAAATTTATAGATGGCACTCCCAAAAGACCATGGGATTTGTCTAAGATCATATAGCTAGCTAGAGGCAGAACTAGGGTTAGACTCTAGATCATCCTTAGTCTACATCTAGTCATCTCTCCCCTTATGCATCTTGCCTCAGATCAAGCCAAGTCAAGATTCCACAGCAAGCATGTTTTCTCTGGAGAAATCTACCCTGGCTTTTGCTTCCCTTCTAAGGCAAAACAGCATGTCCAAAAACTCTTCCTCCAGTCAAAGCAGCCAAAGAATCAGGAAGGACCGTTCTTGTTATGTGAGTCAGAAATGAGGACAGAATTAGATGCATTTTGTTCTTGACCTTTCACTTAGAAATTGCTTGTCTTGAGTTCATAGATCTAGATTTGGAAGGGACTTTAGAGTCATCGAATCCAACCACTTTATTTGTGGCTATTGTTGCTCAGGGACCTTCAACCTCTATGACCCGATTTGGGGGTTTCTTGGCAAAGATCCTGGAGCGGTTTGTTATTCCTTCTGCAGTTCATTTTACAGATGAAGAAACTGAGGCAGACAGGGTGAAGTGACTTGCCCAGAGTCTCACAGCTAGAAAGTGTCTTTAGTTTTTACTGATGAGGAAACTGAGGTCCATGGAGGGTAAATAACTTACCCAGGTAGTAACTCACACAGGTAGAAGTGTCAGAGACAAGATTTGATTCCCAGGTCCTCTGATTTCAGAGCCAGAATACTTTTCACTGTACATAGTACTGAGTCAAAATGCTAAAAAGGACAAAATCAAAACATATATGACCATCCTATAGCATAATATGGGCTAAAAAATGCAGTAGCAAATAGCATTTATAGATCC
Source organism: Myrmecobius fasciatus (assembly GCA_023553655.1). Lineage (NCBI taxonomy): Eukaryota > Metazoa > Chordata > Mammalia > Dasyuromorphia > Myrmecobiidae > Myrmecobius > Myrmecobius fasciatus. The sequence continues at coordinate 271,517 of JAJPUD010002407.1, read as the reverse complement.
CATTCCCTGGAATTCTAACCTGTTTGGACACCTACAACACAATTACCTCAGCATTTCTTCTCTTACTTGTCTATCCACTCTTCCTCTCATCATCCATACCATGCTCTCTATCTGTGGGTATCCCCAGTGCTCTGTTTTAAGCCCTCTTCTTTCTCTAAAATCTCTCTTGGGAATCTATTGGCTCCTAGGAGGTCAATGATATCTCTGTGTAGATGACACCCAGATCCATATATCCAGCTTCTCTGACCTCTGGTTCTGCACTACCAGCCACCTGCTGGACATTTCCATTGGATGCTCCATTCACTGACTCTCAAGCTCACCATGTCCAGAACATAACTCTCTCTCTCTCTCTCTCTCTCTCTCTCTCTCTCTCTCTCTCTCTCTCTCTCTCTCTCTCTCTCCCTCTCTCTCTCTCTCTGTCTCTGTCTCTCTGTCTCTTTGTGTCTATCTGACTGCCTGTCTCCCCCCTCTCTGTTTTTCTCTGTCTCTGTCTGTCTCTCTGTGTGTTTCTCTCCTCTCTCTCTCTCTCTCTCTCTCTCTCTCTCTCTCTCTCTCTGTGTCTGTCTATGTCTCTTATCTCTGTTTGTGTCTCTCTGTTTGCTTCTCTGTCTCTCTCATCTCTCTGTGTCTTTTTCTGTCTCTCTGTCTGTCTCTGTTTCTGTGTGTGGCTCTCTGTCTCTCTATCTCTCCTTCCCTCCTTTTTCCCTCTCTCTCACTCTTTTCCTCTCTCCCTCCTTCTCTCACACTCTAATTCCTTCCTGCACCCTCAGTGAATTATCATATGATTCTCCAAGGAACACAAACATTTGAAATCACTAGTCCAATTCAGTTTCAGAAAGAAAAAGTCAATCAATTACTTAGTAGGGTTATGATACACATACTCATCCTATGAGTCCAAATCCAGTACTCTTTTCCCTACCCCCTGTCTATTTCTCCCCCTTCTTTCTCTCCTTTCTATGTGTGTAAGTATATATGTGCATAATACACATATATTATGTTATATGAAAATGATTATATGTAGAGAGATATCTATATAGTTATTTTCTTTTTTAATATGAACTTAGTAAACATAGACAAACCTGACTATTTACATATGCAAAGAAACTAAAAAAGAGATTATACATGAACTTCTGTTATACCATTTGTTGATTTTTTCCCCCACTGTGTACTGTTTGGTAGGTTTGGGTCATAATTTAAATTTACCCTGGTAGCTTTGAATGTTCTACTTGTCTGTTTCCTTCTGATCTTCTGCTCTCTTCTGTTTATTTTTAAATGTTTGATTAGTGAGCTTATTATTTACATATCACTCTTACCACCCCTTAATTTCTCAATAACTCCCTCCCCCAAAAAAGTTTCCCACCACCACCACCCCCCTAGGCTTTTAACAAATAAGCATAGTCATGCAAAAAAAAAATCCCCAAAATGGCTGTGGCCAAAAATGTAAATGTCACCCTGCATGTCTGGTCTAGCACTCCTGTGCCAAAAGGTGGCAAGTGTGCTTATTGCCAGAACTCTGGCACTCATCAGCCTTCTTAAGTCTTTCCCAGTGCTTTTCTTTGCCGTTATAGTCCCTGCAGCAATTGTTCTGGCTCTGCTCTCGTCACTCTCTATTACTATACAAGACCTCCCAAGTGTTTCTGAGATTGTTCCATTCAGAATTTCTCATAGTGAAATAATAATTCACTATACTCTTTTGCTGCACCAGGTCATTCAGCCAACACTAGTTCTGTATCTATAAAATGACGGGGTTGGACTACACGCCTGTCCACATTCTTTCCAGCTCTAAGTCCCATGTTCCTGTGAAATATCACTGAGGCAAGAAAATCCAATCAGCTGTTTCTCTTCCTCCCTTTCTGGGAAGCTGCAGAAAACTCCCAAGCTCTCCCTTGATAATTTCTGGCAGGGAGTGGATGGGAAAGATCTACTCTGACTCAGTCAATTACTTGGTTTCATAGTTTTATAACTAAAAAGAGGAACTTCAGAGGATCATCTAGTACATCTTACAGATGAGGAAACCGAGGTCAGAGAGGTGACACTATTGCAAATGGCAGAGCTGGAACCTGATTTCCCAGCCTTTGCGCATATTCCCACTGTACTGAAAATCAAACAAACAAACAAAAAAGCCAGTGTTAAAGATTCTATCCTGCTAGGAAACTAGGATTTCATTGCTTCTTACTTCCCTCCCAAAATTCACAACATATGACCTTGGACTCTGAGGGGGTCTCCTCCTGAACACTGCTTCCTGTGAGCTGGTGAGAGAGTGTTTCCAGAGGTTTGGAGGAGATATCTCCCCAAGAAGCAACAAGAGTCCCCAAAGACATGCTGTCATGGTGTCCCTGGTGCTGTGGGGATGTTATAATGGGAACCAGTTTCTATAGACTTCCTGCCAGGTGACTCCAAATGCTGCTTTTTTTTGGGGGGGGGTGGATTTTGAAGAAAGGAAGTTGGGCAGTTTTCTCAGAAACAAAATACAGCTGTCTATGTGCTTCCTCAGGACAGTTTATAGATTGACAGATGACTTCTCAGGCACTTAGTATGGGGGGAAGCCCCCCTAGCCTTCACCTAGGAGGGATCCCAAGGATGCTTGAACTGGGTGATATAGTGGGAAAAGAATCAGATCAGAGTGGCAATAGAAGGAGATTCAAATCTTCCATTAAACATTTACTCAGAAGGTTTGAACTAGCAGAGACCTTAAAGGTGGTTCTGTGACCATGTGCAAGCCGATCTCCCTGAGCCTCAGTTTACTCATCTGTAAAATGAGGATAATACTGCACAGGGTTGCTACAAAGAATGAGTCAAGTCAACAAGGATTTATTAGGCTCCTACTATGTGCTGGGGACTGTACAAATGATGTAATGTATATAAAGTACTTTGCAAATCTTAAAGCATGATAGGAAGGGTCCTTTTAATAAGCCCAGCCAGCCTGCATCTACTATTATTAGAGAATTGCCAACAATCTCCGCCTTCTATCTTATTCCTTGGACTTGTAGGTTGTTCCCACCTCCCTCCTGCCCTTCCCCAGACAGGATGATACCAGAAGCAGCCATGGGGAAAGGAGAGATGTCTACATTTACCTCCAAGCAATGGCAACTGTAGTCAACCCCTTAATAAATCTATAAGTGTTTATATCAGATTTCTGCCAGGTGTGAGAACACAAAGACAAAAATGAGATAATCCCTTCCCTCAAGGAACTTATATTCTACTGGGAGAAAATACAAAATATTTATAAATAAGCAAATACAACATATGGAATAATAACAACTGGCATTTATACAACAGTTTAAGGTTTGTAAAACACTTTGTATGCATTTATTGAATCTTAAAAACAACCCAGAGCATAGGAACCATTATTATCATTCTGTTACAGATGAGGAAACTGAGGCAAACAGAGTTAAGGGGCTTGCCCAGGGTCACACAGAGAGGTTCTGAGGCAGGATTTGAACTTGGGTCTTTCTGACTCTAAACCTAGCACTTTATTTCCACCTCTGCCTTCCTTTTTGCCTTTGATTTCCGTACATCTATGAGACTCCTTTGTCAAAGAACAGTTCAGTGACTTTTCTCACACATTTACAAATTGTTTTTCTGAACAGTCGGAATAATTCACAGCTTCACCAACAGTGCATTAGTGTGTTTAGGCTGATGTGGCCTGTTTTCCTCCTGAGTTTAGTACTTCTCTCATTTGGGCTGTGAGTCCTCCAGGCAAGAGTCATGTTTTCTCCTTTTGGCAAGGCAGGGCTCTTATTGATGTCCAATCAATGCTAATTGATTAGTATTTAATAGTAATTAATAGCCCTCTAAATCAGCCCAGTGCTCTTCTCAAGGACACTCAGACATTCAAGGTCAAGTGGTTTGCTCTATCTTTTTTTTAAGGTAGTTTTGAAACTTAAACCTGAACTTGGAAGATCTTGAGACAGTCAAGGCCACTTGGTGGCTTAATTTCATGGCATGTTCATCATAGGACAAGTTTAGAATAGAAGATGGAGGCCTTCTGTTCCCTCTCATCTTCTACCATAGACATACACTTCTGAAAATCCCCCCCTCCCCCCAGGAGTGTCTCAGTCTCTATGCTTATGTCACCTCCCCTTAGTCCTTACCTGCAGCCCAGAAGCTGCGCCAGCATCCACATGGAACTAGGTCTAGGAAAACTGCAGCCCTCCCCATGCTTACATTTTTCTAGCATTCATCAATGAGCTGGGTTTTTTTTAAACACTTGGAAAGCTTACATTCCTACAGGATCTCTCCTGACTCTGTAGGCAAAAAGCCAATTATATTTCTTTGGAAGGACAAAGATTCTCGTGCATTCCAAGGAAGTAGTAAAATGTTCAAAACCCACAAGGATTCATTCATTCTCTTTCTTGCGCTTGTTCCACTCTTCATATAACCTCCCGAGAGAGGGTTTGAAAGAGTCCATTCCCTGAATCCTTAAACCCATTTTGTTATTCTTTCTTAGACC
>JAJPUD010002407.1:219842-267054 GCA_023553655.1 Myrmecobius fasciatus | reverse complement strand
CTCTTTCTCTCTGTGTCTCTCTCTGTCTCTCTCTCTTTCTCTGTTTTTCTCTCCCCTCCCACTCCTGTAATTTCGTTCATGTAGACTCCACCTTCTGAGGAAACTCCTGCCTTAAAAGATCCACACCTACTATTCAATTCAAAGTCCTAGGAGTTGCCCAGGTACACAGAGAGGTTAAGTGATTTGTCCAGAGTCACACAGGCAGTCTGTGTTGAGGCAACAGTTAAATCTTGGTCTTCCTAACACACTCCAAGATGCCATTCATCCACTATGCCAGGATTCCTTCGTCCCCTTCCCCATTTTACACACAAGGAAATAAGATGACTGGTCAAAGTAGAAGTTACAAAGAGCAAATATAGAAAGTTAACTGGTCTGGAGTCAGAGAACCTGAGTTCAAAACTATGTCTGCAAGTTAGAACCCCACCTGAACATCATTTCCCTCATCTATAAAAGGAGAAGGTGACCCCTGACATCCCTTTCAAGCTCAAAATTTGTGATCCAATGTAAGCCATCTGGGAGAGGAGCACAGCCTTGGGAGTTGGTGGATGTCTTCAGTCAATTCTCACCTTCTAATCTCTGACTTTCTAACATCATCAGTGGCTCTGCCTGCTTCATTCCCAGGAGCAAATATAAAAAATGAAATCCTCTGTTAGGCATTCAAAGCCCTTCATGATTTGCCTCCCCACTCTAGTCTTCTTACACCTTTCTCACTCCCACTTACTTTTAGATATGAACACTGACTTCTTTGTTATTGTTCCCACAAAGACACTCCATCTCCCAATCGTCCCCACCTTCACTGGCTGTTCCCCTAAACCAGAAATTATCTCGCTCTTTATCTTTACATCTTTTATTACTTTGCTTCCTTCAAGTCTCAGCTAAAGTCTTACTTCCTGTAGGCAGCATTTCCAAATCCTCCTTAATCTTAGCGACTTCCCTCCCAGGCTGTCCCTAATTTATACCATATATGTCTTATTTGTACACAGTTGACTGCACATTCTGTCTTTGAGAACTGTTGTTAAGTAATCTTTCAGTCATGTCTGACTCTTTGTGACTTCATTTGGAGTTTTTTTGGCAGAGATACTAGAGAGGTTTGCCATTTCCTTCTCCAGCTCATTTTGCAGATGAGGAACCTGAGGCAGAGTGAAGTCACTTGCCCAGGGTCACACAGTTAGCAAGGATTTGCACTCAGGAAGATGACTTTTCCTTGTTTCAGATGTGGCACTCTAATCACTATTCCATCTAACTTGTCCAGCTCCTTGAGAAGAGGAACTGTTTTTTTTTTTGTTTGTTTGTTTGTTTCTTTCTTTCTTTTTTTCTTTCTTTTTTTTTTTTGCTTTTCTTTGTAATCTCAGTAATCAGCACAATAGCTGGTACACAATAGGCACTTAATAAATGCTTATTGACTGACTAACTGGACCAGGGGTGGCTGAACAAAAATCAGCTATGTTGTAGAGAAGTAGAGGAATTCTTATTCAGAGAGGGATTCGATGGAAGGCAATAGAAAAACATTATTTGCAATTAAGTAATATTATTTGTAAAGCACTATACTAAATACTATAAATATAAATTAAAAATAAGAGTTTCTGCTCTCAAAGAGCTTACATTCTAATTGGAAGGAGGAAGAGCAGAATGCCCTGAAAAAGATGGAATTAGATGCCCTGTGGTCTTTGTATCAACAGGGCAGGTGGGAAGGTTCTTAAAGCACATGGTTGGAAAGGGGAGATCCTAGCCACGTCTTAATGGGCAAAGTTTAAGCTGGGACCATTAGAAGATGAAAGAAAGGATCACAGAGTGGTCCAATGGCTACTGCCCTCTAAGCAGGTGGGGTTTGACCTTCAATGGCTTCTAACATCTTCAAACCCCAAATTTCTATGATTTTCTGTAAAGCAAGATTCCAGGAACCAGAAATCTCATGGGTAATGTAACCACAAGAATATTTGGATAAGAATCTTGGTAGGAGCAGATCCTATCCCTCTGGAATGAAGACTCCATGTGAAAATGTGCTACCCCAGGTCTCCAGCCACCCACAGACAGTTCTCCTTACCTCTATCCAAGAGGCCAGAACAGGATGGGAATTCAGAGAACTGTAGCTTCTCAGTGGAAGGAAGCGCAAATGGAGGTGCTGTGTTACAGGTTCCCTTTTCTAGAAAAGCTTCAGGGATCCTCTGGGAAAACAGCAGGTGCCAAAAGATCCTGAACCCATGAAGCATGGAGTATTTTGCATGAATGAAAATAAGTAGGTTGCTTCCCAATAGGAAGAATTCCAGGGAGGGGAGCTTTTCTGGGAAGACAAGTTTTGCCTCAGGAAACATGTAACTGATGTAAGATGTTAGGGGAGGTAATAATTTGTTTCTAGGAATCTGGCCCCTCTTGGTATAAGGACCATTGAGAGAGAAAACACAACCACCTTCTTGCTCTTTTGAGAAAAGAGCACTGTGATATAGCTGTCCATATGTGCAGCACAGCAAATGTGCTCTTAGGCTATTTGAGTGGGACAGCTACTTGGCTCTGCTGAGGACAGAGAAGTAGCTTCCTGGTAACATCCTCAGTGATCACTCTTATTTCACCAACTTTCAGAAGTTATCAGCCATCTCTTCAGTGCTCTTCCCCAAGCTCCATCTTTTTTTTTTTTTTTTGCTGAGGCAATTGGGGTTAAGTGACTTGCCCAGGGTCACACAGCTAGGGAATGTTAAGTGTCTGAGACCAGATTTGAATTCAGGTCTTCCTCACTTCAGGGCTGGTGCTCTATCCACTGCACCACACCTAGCTGCCCCTCATCTTTTTTTTTTTTAATTAAAACTTTTTATTTTCAAAATATATTCATTGATAATTTTTCAACATTGACCCTTGCAAAATCTTGTGTTCCAAATTTTCCCCTCCTTCCCCCCACCCTCTTCCCAGATGGTAAGTAATCCAATATATGTTAAACATGTTAAATACAATATATGTATAGATATTTATACAATTATCTTGATGCACAAGAAAAGTCAGATCAAAAAAGGAAAAAAAAAGAAGCTCCATCTTCTTTGTCCTCCGGGTTATTGACATCTCTTCAGTGCTCTTCCTCAAGCTCCATCTTCTTTGACCTCCAAGGTTATCGACCTTCTCTTCAGGTTCTTCGTCAAGCTCCATCTTCTTGATCTCAGAAGCTTTGGAAGATACTGACTGCCCCCTCTTCCTAGATTTTTTTTCCTAGATTTTTTTCTCTGGCTTCCATTTCTGCTTTCCCAAAGCATCTAGGGAGAGTAGTGGGTAGAATGCTGGACTCTGATCAGGAGGTACTGGGTTTGAATTCTGCCTTAACCATTTATTAGCTATGTAATTCTGGTTCACTTGCTTAACCTTTCTTAAGCTTCAGTTTTCTCATCTATAATATAGCAACAATCTCACAAGGTTGTTGATAGGTCAGATGTGATAATATAAGTGGTTTGTAAACTTTCAAATTCGATAAAATTATTCCTTTACATTGCTCCTGTCTCACTTAAAAATTTTTTTTTTTCAGGGGAAGCTAGGTGGCGCAGTGGATAGAGCACCAGTCCTGAAGTCAGGAGGACCGGAGTTCAAATCTGGCCTCAGACACTTAACATTTCCTAGCTGTGTGACCCTGGGCAAGTCACTTAACCCCAATTGCCTCAGCAAAAAAATAAAAAATAAAAATTTTTTTTTCAGGCAATCAGGATTAAATGACTTGCCCAGCTAGTAAGTATCTACTGCTGGATTTAAACTCAGGTTCTCCTGACTCCAAAGCAGATGTTCTATCCACTGTGCCACCTGCCTAGTTCTTGAAGTGTTTTGTTGATTCTTAAAAAAAAAAAAACCATTGTGACTCCCAGTTAACGCTCAATAGAATCCACCTTTGTAAGAGAAGTGAAAGTGAGCAAAACAGTCAACATATTGACTCCTCCTCCTTAGCTCCATATCTCTAATTCAACAGTTCTTTGCTGAGAGTGGGGTATGTTTTTACTCAAAATAGAAGTGGGATGGATGGCCTTGGGAAGCAGCAATCTTTCTGTGTCTCAGCAAAAACTGAGTGAGCACTTGCCATATGCCTTACAGAAAAGGTAACTCGAGTCATCCCTTCCAGCTGGGAGAAAAGGTGACTCCATCATCCTGAATGTCCATGTCAGGGTTAGGGTGAGAGTGTGGGGGGGAGATGATGCTATTTCAACTTTTTCTGGTTTTAGAAATGTTTAAATTATTGATGACTCTTGTTTTTATGTCACCATTACTTGTCAAACAATTCCTTTTCCCTCCCACACCTACATAGACCTGTCATATAAGAATTTTAAAAAAAGAGAGGGGAAAAGCAGTTCAACGAGCAATAACAGTGATAGCCGATCAGTCCTAATTTGTTAGTGTTCCACTTCCATAGTCCCCCATCTTTACAAAGAAAGGAGGGGGAGGTGCATTCTCATGATTCTTCTTTGGGGCAAAGCTATAATTATACGGTGTTCAATTTGGATACTGTGTTCTTATTCCTTTCATTTACATTATTGTTTTAACTATGTACACTTGTGTATAATGGGGCAGCTAGATGGTACAATAGATAGAACACTGGATCTGTAGTCTCATTCATATCCAGTCTCAGATACTTACTAGTAGGCAGATCCTGGACAAGTCATTTAACTCCTATTTGCCTCAGTTTCCTCATCTGTAAAATGGGGGTATACCAGAGAAGAAAAAGGGAAACCATTTCAGTATCTTTACCAAGAAAATCACATAGACAAGTGTCCACAAGGTCGCATAGAATTGGACACAACTGATTGATTAAACAGCTACAACAATTACTTATTGTATATATTGTTTCCCCAATTTTGCCTACTTCACTTTGCATCAGTTTATATAAATCTTTCTATGTATCCCAATAGACTCCATAGTCATTATTTCTTATGGCCTAGTAGTCCCATCACATTCATCTATTCTTTAAATCAATGGGCATCCCACCCTTTGTCCAGATCTTTGCCATTACAGTAAGCATCACTAGTAATATTTTGATTTTCCCAGAACCTCCTTGGATTACATGCCTAGATCATAAGGTTTTCTTTGAAACATAATAAAGAATAATGTTGCTTCTGTTCATGGCTAAATAAAAATTATATTTAGTTTCAAATTCTAGCCAATCCATTATTCATTGGGGGGTAAAGTTCGCTTTGCTTTAGGTTTCCATGCTTAGGGGCTGTAGTTATGTTAAGTCCCTGGAAGGATGGAATTGACTAGCTCCAACATCCTTTTTTCCCCTGTTTCAAAAAGTAAGCTGTTTAGCTGACATCATTTTTTCTCTTTTTGCAGGACATGGGTGTCCTCTACCTGATGACAAGATCAAAGATGCGGTCCAGCTAACCACCCAAGGTTAGGGGCTGGACAAATTGTCGGGAGGGGAAGGAGCTCCCAGAGCCCCTCCCTCCCTCTCCTCCAATCAATCCCCATGGAAAAAGGACATTCTTGGCCACAGGATACCCGGGACCTTCTTCACAGCCTGAGAATGAGGAGCAAATATGCTCTTTTCCTGCTGTTTGTGGTTATTGTATTTGTCTTCATTGAGAAAGAAAATAAAATCATATCAAGGTAAGAAATGAGGGAAACTTTTCCCTTATTTTCATAAATACCTTCATTCATTGAACAAAAGTGCCTATTCATATGTATATGAAGCCTTATTCGAGGCACTGGGACCCAAGCAAACTTTGGACAAGACATTATCCCTACCCTCATAGAGCTGGTAATCTTATAGAAGGACGAGACAAAACAATGATCCAAACCCACTGATTTTCATTTCATTTGTCTATCTATCTATCTCTCTACCTACTTACCTACCTACCTGCCTGTCTGTCTATCCATCCATTATTGCCTATCCACCCACCCACCCATCCATCCATCCATCCATCCATCATCTATTTACCTGTCTATCCATTCACCCATCCATCTACCTATTCATCCATCTATCTACCTACCTACTTGTCTATCTGCTTATTCATCTATCATCTATCTATCTATCTGTCTGTCTACCTACCTACCTATCTACTTTCCATTTATCCAGATATTTATCCATCCATTATCTACTATTTCTCTACTTTTCTGTTCTTCTGTCCATATAACTACCTATTTGCCTATCTAGCCATCCATGTATCCATCCATCCAACTACCTACCTATCTATCCATCCATCTATCCATCCATCTATCAGTCTACCTACCTATCTACTTATTTATCAGCTGTACCTGTTGTTTTATTGGTATAGGGTATTCCCAATGAGAAAACTCCTCCCAAAGCAGACTAATATCTGCTTCACTTTTGGGGGACCAAAACTAAATATTATACATGTTTATTGTTAGGGTTCTCTTTTTTTTCTTTTTTCCAGTTGGGTTAAGGGGATGATAAAATGAAGAAAAAATTGCTTGATAAGAGGGAAAATAAATTTAATTTTTTAAAAAAGATACCTAGGTTTCAGTTCTGTCATTAACTTTTATTTCATTGGGAGTGGGGAGGCACACAATTGGGGTTAAATGTCTTGCCCAGGGTCACAGAGTTAATAAGTATTTCAGGTAAGATTTGAGCACAGGTTCTCCTGACTCCAGGGCCACCACAACACCTAGCTGGCCCTGCTACTCACTTTAGTTTTAACTATGAACTTGTGCAAATTACCAGATCCTGTTGGTTCTCCATTTTTTTCCTTTGTCAAATAGAGACTTTGAATAACCCTGAATTCTATTTCTCTAAGTCAGGGATTAAACTAGAGAAAATTGCTCCCAGGAGGTTTTCTGAAGGAAATGGCTTGTGTATTGGCATTTGACTACCTACATAGACATTAATTTTAGCAGTAATATTATTTTATTTTTTTTAAGGCAATTGGGGTTAAGTGGCTTGCTACACAGCTAGAAAGTGTTAAGTGTCTGAGATCCTGACTCCAGGGCCAGTGCTCTATCCACTGTCATCTAGCTGCCCCTATAATAAATATAAAATTAAAAAAATAAAAATAAAACAATATTTTATTTTTTCTTCCTTTTAAAATTTTTTTATTTTTATTTATTTTTAACACGCATTGCTTTATGGATCATGTTGAGAGAGAAAAATTAGAGCAAAAGGGAAAAACCATGGGAGACATAAAAAAACAGAATAAGAAGTGAATATAGCATGTGTTGATTTACATTCAGTCTTGTTAGTTCTTTTTCTGGATAGGGATGGAATTTTCTGTCCAAAGTCAATTGGGGGGGTGGGGAAGGGTAGCTGTGTGATAGCTAGGTGGTGCAGTGGATAGAGCACCAGCCCTGAAGTCAGAAAGACCTGAGTTCAAATGTGGTCTCAGACACTTAACATTTCCTAGCTGTGTGACCCTGGGCAAGTCACTTAACCCCAATTGCCTCAGTCCCCCCAAAAAAAAAAAGTCTATTGGGATTGCTTTGGATCGCTGAACCATTGAGAAGAACCAAGTCTTTCATAGTTAATCATCACACAATCTTGCTGTTACTGTGTACACGGTATTCCTGGTTCTAATTGTTTTAGTCAGCATCAGTTTGTGTAAATCTCTCCAGGCCTTTCTATAACCAGCTTGTTCATCATTTTTTATAGAACAATAATATTCCATATTCTTCATATACCATAATTTATTCAGCCATTCCCCAATTGATGGGCATCTACTCATTTTCCAATTTTTTGCTACCACAAAAAGAGCTACTACAAACATTTTTGCACATGTGGGCCCTTTCTGCTCCTTTATGATTTCTTTGGGATAGACACAGTAATGGCACTGCTGGGTCAAAGGGTATGCAGACATTTTTATAGTCTTTTTGGCATAGTTCTAAATTGCTCTTTAGAATGGCTGACTCAGTTCACAACTCTACCAACAATGCATTAGTGTCCCAATTTTCTCACATTCTCTCCAACATTTATCATTATCTTTTCCTGTTATCTTAGCCAATTTGAGGTGTGAGATGGTATCTCAGAGCTGCTTTAATTCGTATCTCTCTAATGAATAGTGATTTAGAGCATTTTTCCGTTTAACTATAGATGGCTTTAATTTTGTCATCTGAAACTTGTCTGTTCATATCTCTTGAACATTTTAGTGATAATATTTTAGATGGAATTGGATATTTGTTAAGTACTTTGATAAATGTGGAAATGTGTATAGAAGAATTGCACATGTTAAACATATATTGGATTACTTGCCGTCTAAAAGGAGTGGGGGAAAGGGAGGGAGAAAAAATCTGAAACATCAGGTTTTGCAGGGGTGAATATTGAAAACTAGCTTTGCATATATTTTGAAAATAAAAAGCTATTATTGATATTATTTTAGATGGAATTAGATATTTGTTAAGTACTTTGATAAATGTGGAAATGTGTATAGAAGAATTGCACATGTTAAACATATATTGGATTACTTGCTGTCTAAAAGGAGTGGGGGAAAGGGAGGGAGAAAAAATCTGAAACACAAGGTTTTGCTTCGCATATATTGTGAAAATCAAAGCTATTATTTAAAAAAAAATAAAGTTCTTTGCAAAACGAAGTTCTATATGAAGTCTACCATCATTGATTCTTGTTCTTTTTGCTCCCAGGGTCTCGGACAAGCTGAAGCAAATCCCACAATCCCTAATGGACGCCAACAGCACCGACCCGGCCCTGATGCTGGCCGAGAACGCGTCCCTCCTGTCCCTGAGCGAACTGGACTCTTCCTTCTCCCAGCTCCAGCAGCGGCTCCGGAACGTCACCCTGCAGCTGGGGGGAGAGCCCGCGGAGCCCCCGCTGGGCCCGCGGCGCCACGTGCTGCTGATGGCCACCACCAGGACGGGCTCCTCCTTCGTGGGGGAGTTCTTTAACCAGCAGGGCAACATCTTCTACCTCTTCGAACCTCTGTGGCACATCGAGCGGACGGTGACCTTTGAGCCCGGGGGGGCCAACGCCGCCGGCTCCGCCCTGGTCTACCGCGACGTGCTGAAGCAGCTGTTCCTCTGTGACCTGTACATCCTGGAGCACTTCATCAGCCCGCTTCCCGAGGACCACCTGACTCAGTTCATGTTCCGGAGAGGGTCCAGCCGCTCGCTCTGCGAGGAACCGGTGTGTACGCCCGCGGTCAAGAAGGTCTTCGAGAAGTTCCACTGTAAGAACCGCCGCTGCGGGCCCCTCAACCTCACGCTGGCGGCCGACGCCTGCCTGCGCAAAGAGCACATGGCGCTCAAAGCCGTGCGCATCCGCCAGCTGGAGTTCCTTCGCCCCCTGGTAGAAGACCCCCGCCTGGACATGCGCATCATCCAGCTGGTCCGGGACCCCCGCGCCGTGCAGGCGTCCCGCATGGTGGCCTTCTCCGGCAAGTACGAGAGCTGGAAGAAATGGGTGGCGGAAGGGGAGGCCCGCCTGCGGGAGGACGAGGTCCAGAGGCTCCGGGGCAACTGCGAGAGCATCCGCCTCTCGGCCGAGCTGGGCCTGAGCCAGCCCTCGTGGCTCCGAGGCCGCTACATGCTGGTGCGCTATGAGGACGTGGCCCGCCTGCCGCTGCAGAAGGCCCGGGAGATGTACCGCTTTGCGGGGATCACCCTCACCCCCCAGGTGGAGGATTGGATCCGGAAGAACACCCAGGCCTCCCAGGACAGCAGCGGCATCTACTCCACCCAGAAGAACTCCTCAGAGCAGTTTGACAAGTGGCGCTTCAGCATCCCCTTCAAGCTGGCTCAGGTGGTCCAGGGTGCCTGCGCTCCCGCCATGCGGCTCTTTGGCTACAAGCTGGCCCCCGACCCAGCCACCCTCACCAACCGCTCCATCAGTCTGCTGGAGGACCGGGGCACCTTCTGGGTGACGTAATAGCAGGAGGGGGACCGGATCCTAAGCCACGACCCCACCCCCCCACTCCCCTGACCTCCTACTGATGTCAGCTGCCAAACTGAAATGCCCCCCAGAAGTCGGAGCGGTGACAGAGCCTGAGAGAGGGCTGTGGTGGCAAGGGTCGTCCAGTAAGATATTAAATGAGCCAGGCACGGCCCTCTTGCTAGAGAAGCAGGCCTTAGCGCCACTGCGCCCCACCCCCATTTCTCTCTTTCCTCCTTCCTTGCCCCCTGAGAGCAGCTTCCTCCATCGACCAGGAGGAATTCTCCCGGGAGGCTGGAGGCTAGACCGCCCCCGTGGATATCCCGGTGTCTGCCTCTGTCCCCAACTTCATACAAGTGCCTCCCTGTCCCTGCGAGGGACATCTGCCCTAAGCTCTCCAAGAGAGTCCTCTCGTGTTTATTCTGACGGTAGTAAAAGAGGGACCTGGAGGTGAGAGATAGTCTTAGCCTGATTCACCAGCCGCAGAAGGCCTCATGGGAAAACTCCCAGTCCCCAGGGAGGCCTCAGATGCTCCTGGTTCTCACTACTACCTCCTTTTATCTGAGTGTTTACTCACTTTGGCGGCAGGCCGGCTGCCTTAACCTGGCTTTTGGCCAACCCTCTTACAATTTATTTATGCCACACCCTCACCCCCAAAGACCCCTGTGACTCCTACAGAGCCTCTCCCTCCTTGAAGGCTGCCGGGGCCTCCCTTTGGAAGGCCTCATCAAAGCTCGACCTAGGGGGACAGATAAAAGGCCTCTGTGGTTGATTGGCTGACGATGGACCAATGCCTGAGGAAGGTACAAAGAATTTGCGGGGGAAGTGGGGGGGAAGGACGGCCCAAAGTCCCTATTTCTCTCTAGAAGCACTAGTTTTTTCCTACCCCTTCGTCAGACCACAAATTAGCCATCAAAGTGACAAACCAGTATCTCCAAGCTCCCCTCCCCCCCCATCGAGGTTTCTGGGGAGAAAATTGTATAACTTGATAGGGGACCATTTGGGGCTTTAAAGTTATTTATGATTTAGTTTCTTCTTTTGTTATTTTTCTTCCAGCAAGAAGTATTGGGTGGAGGTTGTTGGTAGAAAAGTCAGTTGGGGTCTTAAGGGAGACTTAGAGGAACCAAAGGCCGGGGTTTCCCCTTAGCCCAGGGAGCAGGAGCCATTGCTACAGGGGGGTTCCCAGAAAGAAAATGAGGCAGCTGGAGTCGATTTGAGCCTGCTCAGCCCTTCCTCCCCTCCCACCACCAGTCCTGCTTTTCAGGAGGCTTGTCTTCATTACCCCTGTTGTTTCCCTGGTGTCGTGGGGATGATTCCCCTTCTCCTTAGAGAGACGTCCTGACCTCAGAATGCTGCCTCCATGTTCATGTTTTGCTTCTAAAGCCAGAGTTCAGTGACAAGCTCCCCCTCTCCCCTCAGAGCCATGGTCTAAAAATGCATTTGTTATATAGTTAATTCCACCAGCATTTATTAAAGTGCCTTCAAGTGACCAAAACTCTGTACCAGGGACTGGGCATCCAAAGACAAAAAACAGATAATTAGTGCCTGCCTTCCTGGAGCTTATATTCTCCTGGGCAATTCAGTGACCATTCCACATCTGGTCATCCCAGGCCACCATATTGAGTGAGAGAAGGGTGACATTCTTTTTTGAGGTTGGTCACCGCTTAGGGGAACAGGGAAGAAACATTCCTAAAGGCCGCCAAGCTTTAGTGTCCAGATCCATGAGGGGTTCATTCTTGTTGGGTGGGGCTATTTCCATTTGTGGGGGCCTTGGTTATGCATGGCTGTTTCCTTTCTCGATTTCATATTCCATGGATGGGCAGCAATGTGCCTCCCTTCCCCAGGAGAGAGATCTTCAGTTTGAACAAACTGGACTGACATTCGTAGAGCCCAGTAACACCGTCTGGGAACCTCTTCCCGCCTCAGGATGTGGTGTTGCTGAAGACATCTCTGGCAGGTCCAGAATGTTTTTTTTCCTAATAAGGAGACTACTTTCCCCCTCCTTCCTGTCCCCACCCCTCCTTTACCTCCTGGTTCCCCAGAGTGGGAAGCTATCAGTTCCAGCTAGCATTGTGCTAACAGGCATCGAGGGATGTTGGGGGAGCCCTTCCCTCCACTCCCAGGATTGCTTTCTGGGGCTGCAGGCTCCCTGCTTCCTACACCATCATCCCCCTCCTCCCACCAGAGATTTTTGAGAACTATTAAGAATGAACTTGGGAGGTGAGGGTTTCCTATCTTCGGGATATTGTTCACTGCAAATTGAATTAATTTATTTATTTTGTGAAAAGATGAAAAATAAAAAATAGTTTATTTGCAGGGAGTCTGTGTCATATGTATAACTATACTAAAAACAGAGAGAGAGAAAGAGAGAGAGAGAGAGAGAGAGAGAGAGAGAGAGTTAAAAATAGAAATGAGGAAGAAAGCAAGAGCTGTTAGTCCAGGATAAATCCCTGATGACTCATCCAGAATAAGCTTTTATTAGGAAAAGATCCATAGTTACTCTTCTATTCAACTAGTTGGAGAAGTCAAAATTCCCAGGCTTTCTACTGTTATCTTCACCCAGCACTTCAAATATTCTTATTCCAATTTTTATATTGATCATTATACCTGCTTATGAAACATGAGAACTGAGTATATTGACCATCCAGAAGGGAGGAAAATGAGGACATTTTTTAAAAGATCATAACTTTATTTTCAAAATACATGCAAATATAGCTTTCAACCTTCATCTTTGCAAAACCTAATGTTCCAAATTTTCTTCCTCCCTTCCTCCCTAGACACAAGTAATTCAATATATGTTAAACATGCACAATTCTTCTATACACATTTCCACATTTATCTTGGTGCACAAGAAAAATCGGAACAAAAAAGAAAAAAAAAATGAGAAAGCAAGCAAATAACAACAAAAAGTGAAAATGCTATGTTGTGATCCACACTCAGTCCCCACAGTACTCTCTGGATGCAGATGGCTCTCTCCATCATAAGTCAATTGGAATTGGTCTGAATCACCTCATTATTGAAAAGAGCCACGTCCATCAGAATTGATCATTGTATAATCTTCTTGTTGCCTTGTACAATGATCTCCTGGTTCTGTTCATTCCACTCAGCATCAGTTCATGCAAGTCTCTCCAGGCTTCTCTGAAATCAGCCTGCTGATCGTTTCTTATACAACAATAATATTCCATAACCTTCATATACCATAACTTACTCAACCATTCCCCAACTGGGGCAGCCACTCAGTTTCCAATTCCTTGCACCACAAAAATGGCTGCTACAAACATTTTCGTACATATAGGTCCTTTTCCTTTTTTTATGATCTCTTTGGGATACAGGCCCAGTAGAAACACTGCTGGATCAAAGGATATGTATAGTTTGACAGGCCTTTGAACATAGTTCCATATTGCTTTCCAGAATGGTTGGATCAGCTTACAACTCCACCAACAATATATTAGCATCTCTCAGTTTTCCCACATCCCTTCCAACATTTATCATTCTCTTTTCCGGCCATCTTAACCCATGTAAGAGGTGTGTAGTGAGTACCTCAGAATTGCTTTAATTTGCATTTTTCTGATCAATAGTCATTTGGAGCATTTTTTTATATGACTAGAAATGATTTTAATTTCTTCATCTAAAAACTGTCTGTTCATATCCTTTGACCAAAATGAGAACATCTTTTTAAATTATTATTAAAGCTTTTTATTTGCAAAACATATGCATGGGTAATTTTTCAACATTGACCCTTGCCTTCTGTTACAAATTTTTTCCTCCTTTCCCCCACCCCCTCCCCTAGATGGCAGGTAGTCTAATACCTGTTAATTATGTTAAAATACATGACAAATCGAATATATGTATATATATATATATTTATACAGTTATCTTACTGTACAAGAAAAATCAGATCTACAAGAAAAAAAAACCCGAGAAGGAAAACAAAATGCAAGCAAACATCAACAGAGAGAGCATGAAAATGCTATATTGTGGTTCACACTCAGATCCCGCAGGCTGCTCCTGGGTGTTTCTTCATCACTGAACAATTGGAACTGGCTTGAAACATCTCATTATTGAAGAGAGTCATGTCCATCAGAGTTGATCATCATATAATCTTGTTGTTGCTGTGTATAATGATCTCCTGGTTCTGTTCATTTCACTTAGCATCAGTTCATGCAAGTCTCTCCAGGCTCTCTGAAATCATCCTGCTGGTCGTTTCTTATAGAACAATAATATTCCATAACATTCATATACCATAATTTATTCAGCCATTCTCCAATTGATGGGCATCCACTCAGTTTCCAGTTCCTCGCCACTACAAAAAGGGTTGCTACAAACATTCTTGCATATGTGGGGCCCTTTCCTTCCTTTATGATTTCTTTGGCATATAAACCCAATAGAAATGCTGCTGGGTCAAAGGATATACACAGTTTGAAAACTTTTTGAGCATAGTTCCAGATTGCTCTCCAGAATGGTTGGATCCATTCACAGTTCCACCAACAATGTATTAGTGTCCCAGATTTCCCACATCCCCTCCAACATTCGTTATCTTTTCCTGTCATTTTAGCCAATCTGACAGGTGTGTAGTGGTATCTCAAAGTTGTCTTAATTTGCATTTCTCTGATCAATAGTGATTTGGAGCACCTTTTCATATGGCTAGAAATAGTTTTAATTTCATCATCTGAAAATTGTCTGTTCATATCCTTTGACCATTTATCGATTGGAGAGTGGCTTGAATTCTTATACATATGAGTCAATTCTCTATATATTTTAGAAATGAGGCCTTTATCAGAACCCTTAAATGTAAAGATGATTTCCCAATTTATTGCTTCCCTCCTAATCTTGTCTGCATTAGTTTTGTTTATTATTATATTATTAATTTTATTATATTATTATATATTATTATATTATGATATAATATATATTATAGATAAAATTATCTATCTGATGTTCAATTAAGAGTTCCAGTTCTTCTTTGGACACAAATTCCTTCCTTCTCCACAGATCTGAGAGGTGAACTATCCTATGTTCCTCTAATTTGCTTATAATATCACAAAATGAGGACATCTTACAAGCCCTTGAGTAAAACTAAGATAAAACAGCAGTTATGTTCTGAGAACTCTCAGGTCCCTCAAGGAGGCCAGGAGCCAATTATTGACTTTATATCCACAGAATCCAAACCTGAAATCTTAGAAGAAGCGTATTGGGTGTTTTCTATTCCCTCCTTTCCTGCTTCCCTACCAAGCCACCAGATCAGAGTTGGGTGGATGAGAGCCCCTGGACAAGAGCAGCAAGGTTAGGTGGGGGCACAAAGAAGATGGAGGCAGCTTGTCCTTGGAGGTAGACACCTCTTCTTAAGACTAGTCCCAAATTCCTCTTCAGCCCTTTCTGATTCATCATGGGGAGTAGGGTTGATCCTCATGGGAAGGACTCAAAGACAGATGAAGCCATTCAGCTTTTGCTTCAGCTGGTCCTCCAGCTTTCCACCAGCACAAGAGACTCATTCAACAATTGGCCTATTTATTTTGTTCCCTCAGAGTTGATGGACACATCTTCAGCTCAACCTTTATAAATAGTACGGAACATTCCAGCCTGTGGGTGTGAGAGGGCAGTGGCTAACACCTCACACATCATGCCTTCTCCCTTCCCTGCCCTCCTACCAACCCTATTAGATGTGCTGACACAATTGAGTTATTTTCATAAGCCTATGAGGAAAAATGAGAGTTAAGGAAGTTTGGGCTCCCTACAAAAATATCTATAAAATATCTATATTGCAATAGTGGAGATCCCTTAAAGGAGAAGGTCTCAGGACAACAGGATACCTGTATTCCTGGATAGGGGAAGGAGAAGGAGTAAGATGAGAAAATGAAAAAAAAAAGTTGCTGAGGGAGAGGCAGTAATAGAAAAATGACTTGGGTAAAAGTCAGGAAACCCAGGGGTCTGATTGTGACTTTGCCACATCACCTTCATGGACCTCCTTTCCTCATGACAGAAGGAGGGAGTTTGACAAGTGATTTCAAAGGCCCTTTCCAGCCCTGCTTTCTATGATATCATACCTCTAAAGGTAGGCAGCCTGTTGGCTATTTTGGAAAGGATGTGAGAATATCAGGGCAGTAGAGAGGATCTTAGTAGGTCACGTTCCTTTCATCTCTCTCTTCCCAAGAATTATATTATAATATTTTATATATATATATATGTATATATATATAATATAACTATATATGGTCACCATTTATCAATGACAACTCCTTTCAGGGTGTTCTTTCCTTTGGCCACCAACTTCCCACCCATTTGGGTTTGCTGAATTAGGTGATGTTACCCCAACTTTTGCCAGAGAGCTGAGGCAAGGCTCAGTTTCTTGAATGGACAAAAAAATTCAGCAGGAACAGGAGGTAGTTTAGTGAGGGAAAAGAAGCCTGATCAGAGACCCACAAGAGGAAATCCCTGACCAAAAACTGGTGGGGCTGCAGGAAATGTGTGGAGACTGGGAAAATACAAAAGTTTCTGTCTTGTTTATTTATTTGCTTGGGGAGAATTCCTAAGTTCTGAAGCAATTGATTCTAGCTATGGCAAAGCACCAACCTACATATATACATCTGCTGCCCCTCTCAATCAGTCCTTGCACACACCCCACGTCTGTGATCCCAGTGACTCTAAAACAAGAATTCTTAACCCTTTTTGTGCCATGAGAGCCTTTTGCTATCTTGTGAACCCCATGAATCCCTCTGCAGAATAATTTTTAAGTGTATAAAATATAAAGAATTACCAAAAAACAATTATGCTGAAATACAGTTATCAAAATACTTTTAAAAAATCAAAGGAAAGAACAGCCCTGAAATCATGAGGACCTGAGTTCAAATCTGGCCTCAGACATTTAATACTTCCTGGCTGTATGACCCTGGGCCAGTCAGTTAACCCCAATTGGCTAAGCAAAAAAAATCAATTTCACTGATCTTAGTTTAAGAACTCCTGTTCTGGTAATAAGAACACTAGATTTTAGAAGAGGGAATTAAGATTCCCAGATACTTCAAGTCAATATTTAAGTCTTCTATGTTTTCAAGACAATTGAACCAGCTTGCTGTCTTGAAAGGATATAGGAGAATAGATTAATAGAGCTTTGAGATCATATCAAATCAGATTTATAACCAGATTATATATTATTATATATTATATATCACAATTATATATTTTAATGGTTCTATGTATATAATTATAGATACAATATATGCAGTAAAAGTTTGATCTACCATGGCTCATCAGATCAAATCAGATTTATAAGTAGATTAATTATATATTTAAATGGTCCTACATATATAATTATAGATACAATATATGTAGTGAAAGTTTGATCTACCATAGCTCCTCTAAACTGTGTGCTTCTTCTTGGATAATTAACTAATCATGTGGCCTCTTTGGGTCTCAGTCTCTCAATCTATAAAATTAGAGGACCAGATAAAACGATTTCCAAGGTCCTTTCCACATGGATTCCTCTCTTCTTTCAATGGTGATTGGTACTGCTCACACTTTTCACTGTACTATGTGTAGAGTCAAAAATTGAGAGCGAGGGAAGAATTTCAACATTATTAAATTCCCCCTTTTACTTATGGATGAGGAGAACAAGACCTGGAGAGGCTAAAGATTTACATGATCTGACTTGTGCATCATGACCAGATAGTATCATTCATCATAGGAATTAACTTGACCAAATGGTTGACAAATGCAGGTCCAGGTCTAGGGCAAATCCAGGCCCCAGCAAAATCAGACAGTGAAAGATTTGAGGAAAAATTCAGTAGAATGGTGAAATCAGCAATGAAAAGAACACTAAATTTGGATACAAAAGGACTTGAATTTAAATTCTGACTCTACTCTTACTACCCATATTACTTGGGACAAGTCACTTAAATCTCACCGCTCTTCAGTTTCCTGGTCTGTAAAATAAAGTAAGTAGGCAATCAATTAATTATATAATACAATAAATTCCTTTTAAGATAAAGGGATCTCTAAAGTTACTTACAGTTCTAAATTAATGGTCTATGGGCTCATTAGTGTTTCTATATGAAATCATGAGTGACATGTTTTCAAAGCTTCTGTGTCAACTGGAAGGACAGTTTGTAATCATAAAAGTGTGGATTCAGATATTATTGACCTTAGAAAAGTCATTTATTCCAAATTCCCCACTTTACAGATGAAGAAACTAAAGACCAGAGAATGATTTGACTGAAACCACACAATGTCAGAGGTGAGATTTGAACCCACACCTTCTGATTCTAAAGTCAACGTTCTTTCTATAGGCATTTATGAAGTCTCCTACTTGAAAGGCACTGGGATAGCCAGTGGAGAAAAAAAATTTTTTAAATTCGGTTCATTCCCTCAATAAGCTTATATTCTATGGGAGGGATACGCGATACACTGTTTATCTATAAATGGATACACTGGGATTCGAGACAAGGAGGAGGGAGCACTAAAAAATGGGGAGAATCAAGGAAGGCCTTTTATAGGAGGCAGGACATTGACCAAACCTGGAAAGAAGACAAAGATTCTAAAGGGCTGAAATGAGGGAGGAACAGTTCTCAGTCTACAAAGACTTGGAGGAAGGAAATCACAGGATTTGAGCATCGGAAGGAACCTCCAAGGTCTTCTGGCCCCAGTTCCCTCATTTGAGAGAATATTGTGGCTGAAGAATAGCAATTAAGCCAGTGTGGCTGGAAGTTAAAGTGCATGAAAAGGAGTAATGGATAATAAACCAGAGAAGCATAATGTGGAAGCAGACTGTGTGTGATTGGCTTGAAACATCAGGAGGTTTGTACTTCATCCTGATCTTGGACAACATAGCCTGGTGGAAAGTGCCCAGGATCAGGAGCCAGGAGATCCAAGTTCCTATTCCAGAACTGTAGAGCCAAGAAGGGAGTCACACAGCTTCACAGATAATGAAATTAAACAATTAGCTTCAAGTAAATATAGCAAGGATAGGGACCTCCTGACTTCTGGTACACCTTTATTCCTTTATACCACACTGATGGAGTCACTATGCTTTTTATGGTCCTCATAAAATAATCTGGTGCAACTAAATAGCTTCAAAGTTCTAATAATTTTGATTCTATAAGGATATTTCCCCCATCCCATAGCATCTAAAGCTGTTATCAATCATTCATAGCTTCATATGGATTCATTTATTCAATGCTTTCCTGAATGAATGGGAGTTCCCAAGGGGAGGAAAAAGGAAGGATGGAGGAAAAAGGAAGGAACATTTGGACCCAAATGGGACAAATATGAATACAATGATCCAGTGGAGGCTCCTGAACTCCCAGGACACATCATGAAGGCCCTGGGTGAAGAGAAGACCAATGTAGAAAGTGAGGTTGGAAGCCAATCTTCCAATCCTCCATCTCAAGTCAGAAGGTCATAGGAAAGAGGTGGAACAAATCTTAGAGGTCATCTAGTCTGGGGCTTCCTAAAGTTTTTCTACTCATGATTCTTTTTCACCCAAGAAATGTTATATGAAACCAGGCATATATGTATATAAAATAGGCATATGAATCAAACATTTACTGATAACAAATGATAATTTCACTATCTCTAGATTCAGTTACACAACCCCAAATGGAGTTGCAACCCAGTTTTAAGAAGCTTTGATCTAGTCCTACCCCAGACTCATTTTATAATAGAAGAAACTGAGACCCACATGGATGTCTTGTCCATGTTCATACAGCTAATAAATGTTCCTCTCTCCATCCTTCAGTCTGAGTCACTCAGGGACTGTCTTGGAATCAATCTTGAGAGGAAATACTTCAAACTATTGAGGCAGAAATAACAATGTCAGGCATCAGGACTGGAATAGAGCTCCCAGACTAGGTGATGTCTCAGTCTCCACCTAAAAATATTAATTTCAGTGACTGGTTTCTTGCTGTTTTTTTTCCTGACACAAATGGCATCCTGGAGAGACAAATTGTTCCTAATCATAGGGCAGAAAAGTGGCTTTGATGGAAAAACTATCCACCCTCTCCACCACAAACCAAGCTGGAATCTCCATCTTGTCTCATCTTCAGCTGGTTTCTAACTCTCAGACATTTTCTCCTGCTGATCTGCCACAATCCAAGGGCAAGTTTGTGAGTGAGCAGCTACACCTGTAATCTCTGAATCCCACAGGAATGTACTAAAGCATTTCAGCACCTGAGGGAAGATGGATAGCTCTCTGACTTCTAATGAGATAGCCTAGCCTTGGATTTGAATCCTAGCTCTGCTACTTTCTAATGACAAGATCTTAAGAAAACAACCTCCTGTTTCAAAGTTTCAGTTCCTCATCTATAAAATGGAAGGGTTAGACTAAATAGATTCAAAGGTTCATGTCTATTCTTCATTCTGTAATTTAGGTGATAGTGATGTGCTGGTAAAAGTTTAAAAACTAGTTTAGTGGGTGGGGAGGAATATGCAGGATACATTTTAAAATTTAATCTGCAGTATTAACATTGTATCCATCATTTTTTTTTGAATCAAGATAATAAATAAAATAATAAATCATTTAATGGGTAAGGGAGAGAGAGAATTTGGAATGCAAAAATTAAAAATTAGTGTTAAAAATAAATCAAGCTTTGATTCATAGTAGTTGTCAATTTCTGAGGTGTCAATACTCACAGTGAAAATTTAACCACCAGTTCTGACTCTCATGAGCCAGTATGAACTGGCTCCCTCCTTAGCCACCCTATACTGCCCTTCAAGAGTTACAAAGCCCACCATATTCATTATCTCTTTTGAGCCTTGAAATAACTCTGTGATCTGATTATAGTAGATATTATTATACACATTTTACAGATGAGGAAGAGGAAGTCTAAAGAGGTTAAATAATTTTTCCATGATCACAAAGTTAGTAAAAGTCAGAATCAGGATTCTATCAGAGGTTCTGTGAGAATTGAGTTGGAAGCCTTCTTGATGGCAGAGTCCTTAAATCATTTCCTTTCCATGTTATGATAGGGTAGAAACAACTCATTCTCAGGACCATTATAGGGCCCTTAGAATAAGTGATGTCCTCCAAAAATAAAAAGAGCAATCAGAACATATCATGCTAACAGTTCTATGCTAATAAAATAGACAACAAAAAAGAAATAGTTCAAAAATATAAAATACCTAAACTATCAAAAGACCAGATAGAGATCTTAAAGAACCTGACCTTAGAAAAAGAATAGATCTAGCTGTAAAAGGGGTACCAAAGGAAAAAACTCTTGGACTTAATGAATTCTATCAAATATTTGAAGAGCAGTTATTACCAAGATTTCACAAATTATCTCAAAAACCAAGAAAGAAAGGACCTTACCTGTCACAGATAGGTGCTATAGTGGATACCTAGAGTCAGACTTTATTATGCCTAGAGTCAGGATGACTCAACTTTGTAGTTCAAATCCTGCCTCAGACACTTACTAGCTGTGTGAAGCTGGGCAAGTCACTTGGCCCCAATTGCTACTGAAAGCAAGTATCCTATCAGAATCCTTCTATGGTACAACTATAGTCCTAATACCTCAACCAAGGAAAAATTAAACCTGGGGGAAAAACACAGACCATTATCATTCATGGACATTGACTATATGTATATGTATGTGTATATATATATATGTATATATATACACACACATATATATAATATCATCAGACTACAGAGATTTATTCAACAAATCATTAATTATAATTAAGAGGGATCTATACCAAGAATGATTCAATATGAGGAAAATAATCGACATAATTCAAACTCATCACATGCCTGATGTGAAAAGAGAGCACAGCTGAATGGTCAAGGAGGAAGTGCATACACACCAGACACTTTAAATTTAGTTCACCTCTAGAGCCATTTTAGTGGCTTTTTAGTCAAGATCATGACCTTCATAGAGTCAAGGAGGAACTTTTGGAGAAGCATTTAATAGTGCCAAAGTTTCCATCTTTTTCCTAACCACAAGATTGCCCAGTTATCTCAGTCACAGAATAAGGAAGACAAACAAGATGATCTCTAAGATCTCTCCTACCCCTTAATCTGAGGTCCTATGTGCCTCACTTTCCCCAGCCAGGTCAACACTGATAAGAGAATATCAGTGTTGGAAGGATTTTTGGAAGGGACCATTGCTAGAATCCCTTCCACAACATCCCCAACAAGCAGCAATCCTCCCACTTGAAAAGCCAGAGAGGGGGGAGCTTCCTGAGACAGCATGGGCCATTTCAGAATAGCTCCATTGATTAGCTTTGCAATCCACAGAACCACTCTTCAACATTACTCTTTAGTTCTATCCCCTAGGACCAAGCAAAATAAACCTAATCCTTCTCCCATGTGTCCAGCTTCACACGTGTAAAAGCAGCTAGTAAATTTCCTTATATAACCCCTCTTCTATTCAAAGCACCCAAAGGACACAGTGGGTGGAACTCTGTGCCTGGAATCAGGAAGATGCAAATTCAATTCAGCATCAGCCACATACTAGCTGGGCAAGATACTTAATCTGTCTGCCTCAATTATCTCATCTATAAAATGGGGGTAATAATAACACACACCTACCTCCCAGGGTTGTTGTGAAGATCAAATGAGATAACTATAAAGCACTTAGCACAGCACTTGGCACATAGTAGGCACTGATAAATATTAGCTATCATTATTATTATCTCATTATATGATATAATATCTCATATTATTATAATATCTCATATAAGATATATCTCATATAAGATATAATATCTTATATAAGATACAATATCTCATAATATATAAGATATATCTCATATTATTATTTCTCATATTATATTATAATATATTACATATTATTATTTAACACTCATAGAAAGGAGAGTATCTTGAGAGGTAAGTACATCAGAGAGTATTTCTTTGTGAGACCTTTTCTTTGGGTGGTTCTTAAAGGACAGGTTCTAAAACTGTCAGACAAAGGTTACCAATAATAAATAGGTCCCCTGGAGGGGTAATCCTTTTAGAATCAGTTTAAAAAAAAAAGCTCACTAAATGTCGCTACACAATTCACTGAAAGAAAACTGGCAGTAAAAGCCCAGCAGGATAGGGCTTACCCATAGGAAATCAAAGCTGGGAAAAAAGGGCCTTTGACCAAGAACAAGCTGGTTCCCATCTCTAGGGCAGCTGAGCAGAGGCACTAACACTATGTGGCTGAAAAGAAGAATAGTTTCTATGGGTACAATTGCATTTTGTAATTGTGCAGGCTCACTTGATGAAGAGCTTTACATTTATTATCTGATTTGACCCTCACAATAAACTTCTTAGGGCAGTAAAGGAAGTATTTTTCAGAGGATACCAAAGCTAAAGTTTTGTGATTTATTTGTTCAAGGTGAAATGTCTAGACCATAGTAGACTCAGAATTTGGAGCACTTTTGAAAACTCCCACTTAGGATCATAGAGTAATGGAGGAGCAGAGACTTAGAGATGAAGGAAATGTGAAGGTCATATAGTACAACCCTCTTACTGATGGATAGTTTTTCAACATTTAAGTAAACAGTCTCTGGAGGTTAAGTGATTTGCTCAACATCACACAGGTAAGAGGCAGCAGAGCTCGCTTTCGGGCTTCAATTCCCAAGCTCTTTCTATTGTACCACATATATGTGGACTTTTCACCCACATAAAAGCCAGCACTCTTATAGCCCCCCCAAACTCTGAGGCATTCTTAACTCCATTCAACTCTCATAAGTTGGTTCCCTAGAGCTTCTCTATATCTCCCCCTCAGAGTTCTAGGAGTACCCTTGAGGAATCAGGAGTGATCCTTCAATGCTATTGCGTTGAGCCCCCACTGGTGTGCTTTTCCCCAAGATTATCAACTGAAGATCATGTAGTTTATCCCTTCCACAGTGTAGGGGTTAGAGGTTATGTTGCCCCCCCCCCTTCTCCAGCAATCTGGAAAATCTGTAATTTTTTTTCTTTTTTCTTTATGGGGTGTTTATAATATCTTAAAAGATAAAATGTGTTGATATTATACAATACTACACATATATTTTATGCACTTCTGAGTTTCTAAACTTTTTCTGTGTCATGTTAGCCTTCATGTGTCAAGTGCTGGCCTTGACATTTGTCTGCAACTTCTGCAAAACTCCCCCAAAATTCCATTTAATTTCTCTCTCTCTTTTTGCCTCTGTCTCTCTCTTTTTTTGCTGAGGCAATTGAGGTTAAGTGACTTGCCCAGGGTCACACAGCTAGGAAGTGTTAAGTGTCTGAGGTCAAATTTGAACTCAGGTCCTCCTGACTTCAGGACTGGTGTTCTGTCCACTGCACCACCGAGCTGACCATCATTTATGCCAGTCCACAATCTATTGAAATCTCAATGGAAGAATCACAATGTAGAAGGGATAACTGTAGTTAGTCAACCTTAAATAGCTTTAAGAAAGTGATACTTGCTAAGAAATTAGAATAAGAACAATTAGTCCAAAATATCTCCTCTAAAGTATCTGACCACTCTCCCCAAGTACATTCAGAGTCCAGGGGAAAATAGGCTTAGATTTAGGGAAATCTTTGTACACTGGTTCTCTGCTCCAAGTGCAGACAATGCTATCAATTGATTCCGAAATGCAGTTAATACATTTATGACAAAATGCAAACTCCAACACCCCTCTTTCCTCTCCCCCCACATCCTTCAAAGTTTGTAAGCTTCCCTCCAAAGGAGAGGGAAGGAAGGAAACTTGGTTAAACCAAAGCTGAAGTTTCTCCTTCTATCCAGCTTGTTCCATCTCAAGGAAGTTCAGCTAGAAGGCCATACTCACTCCAATTTTTAAAATCAATTCTTTCCCAACTCAAATGATAATTTATAGATGACCTCAACATTATAACCAAGTTTTCTCAACCTAGTAAAATAAACTTACTGTCTGGCATAATTTTACTTTCTTTCTCATATTTTTTTCTCTTTTGATCTGATTTTTCACCATGATGAATATGGAAATATGTTTAGAAGAATTGCAGATGTTTAATTTATATCAGATTGCTTGCTGTCTTGGGGAGAGGAGGGGTGGAGAAGGAGGGAGGGAGAAAAATTTGGACCCAAGATTTTGCAACACTGAATATTAAAAGCTATCTTTGCATGTATTTTGGAAAAATAAAAATACAATTGAAAAATAAATAAATGAAAGTAAATGTTGAAAACTATTTTTAAAAATTATATAGCTATAGATGTATATATATCTATATATAAAACAAAAACAAAAACAAAATGATTCCCTCTGATCTGAAAGTGTCTCATCTTCCACAAAGTACACTCCTAGTCTAAATGGGACATGTCTTCTCATCTCATTGATACTGTGACTTACCTCTTTTATCCTAAAGATCTACCCAAGTCTGAAAAGGATGCACCCTTACATACATCCTGACTATAGACCTATAGTGTACTTTTTTCTCACTCTCGATTTTGTTTCTCCCTCTGAATCTTGGCTCTGGAGTCAGAGAAGCTGAGTTGGAATCCCTCTTCTAATGTTAACTCCTTATATTAGATTAAGTAAACAGGTCATTTAATATCCCGAGATCTCAGTTCCTCTTCTGTTAAAGAAATATTGAATTTGATGAACATTAGATGGTGAGCCAGGAGTCGGGAAGAACTGAGGTCAAATTTGTTCTCAGACACTTAATAGCTGTGTGACTTTGGGCAAGTCACTTAATCCTGTTTACCTCAGTTTCGTCATCTATAAAATGAACTGGAGAAGGAAACGGAGAAAGGAAACTCTTAGTATCTTTGTGAGGAAAACCTTAAATGTAGTCACAAAGAGTCAGGCAGGACTGAAATGATTGAACAACAACTCAGGCTTAATAGTTTCTAAGGTCCCTTTCAGGTTTGAACCAATGAGCTTATGATCCTTGGGGTTGCAATAAAAGAAGGTGATCCATTAATTAAATTTAAAAGTCCATTCAGGAGAATGTAGTCAAGATCCATTCTTCCCTGACACCCAGAGTAGCTAGGCGTACCCTCAGTTTCCAGAGACGTTCTTCTGGAGGGAATCTGAAGCCTAAAAAAGAATCTGTTTTCAAAACTCAATGAGCCAGTCAAGACTGAAAGTAAGCCTCTGTATTTGGTGTTTGCCAAAAGGGCAGGAGGCTACACTGGAGACAGGGAGGGAAAACTAGAACAAGGAAAGGCACTAGAGGATGTCAATGAGCTCCTTACACTGTGATGGGAAAGAGCACCTCTAATTAAGGCAATCAGCCAACTCCTTCCCAGTGACTGGGAAGCTCCAAGCTGGGGTGGTCCACTGACCTCCCTCCCACTGCATACAGGACTCACAACTCCAAAGGCCAACTGGTCTGTAATATAATGTAGGTTTGCAGCTAAAAGGAAACTAAGGCAATCTTGTCCAACTCTCTCCTTTTACAAATGAAGAAATGGATGTCCAGAAAGGCTGTGACTTCATAGACTCACAGATTAAGATCTGAAAGTGCCATCCAGTCCCATCCTTCCATTTTCAGATAAGTAAACTGAGGCACACATAGCATCAGTGATTTGTCCAGGTAATAACTATCAGAAGTGATATTTGAAGCCAGGGGCTTGGATCCCAACACCAGTCTTCTTTATATTGTACCATGATATCTGGGAAGGGATGGAGAAGAATTAGAAATAGAGATGTTGTCAAGGAACCCCCAACATGATAGAAATCCAGACCATGGCAGGGAGTCCCAAATAGGGAATCACTATGGACCCAAAGGCTCAGGATCCATGCTTCAGGGCTGCAGGAAATGACTGGATTAGCATGGCTGGGAGGTCAGAGTCATCCTTCGGTCTGGGGAAGTATCAGAGTAGGTAAGATGTCTTCTTAGAGATGGGCAAAGTCCTACTCAGGAGAGTTTGACTGGTTTCTTGTCTCAGGGATCAGTGAGGCAGCAATCAACTGGATGTTTCTGCCCTGGATAATTCTAAGTATCATAAGATTCTAGAGCCAGGTCTGTAAGGGAGCTCCATCTAGATCCACTGCTTTATTTAATCAAATAAAAAAAATACAGCCCAAATTAAGTGATTTGTCCAAGTTCTCACAGGTAGTATCACAAGGGCAATCTGAAACCAATTTCTCTAACTCTATGTCAGTGGCAAGCCAGACAGGAGAGATACAGATAAATAGCCAGAAATATTCAGCCTGATGGAACCAGAAAGACTTGGGAAGAAAATCTAAAAGCTTTTTTTCCCCTGGACTATAACACAAGCCCTGTGCTGCTCGGGGCTATTTTGTTCAAAGAGCCCAGAGGTTCATAGTGAAGGCAATACACTGAGGGGCTTTTATTCAGCTTAGCAAGGGGGTTAACAGCCAAGAAAGGAAGCCCAATGGGAGCAGTTAATCACGGGAAATGGGGTCTGGGGATTAGCCACAGTGATACTCAGAACTGAGAAAAGGCTTTATATGCCCTAGGTGAGGTCTGAAATTTTTACATTCAGCATATTCCTGGAAGCTTGAAATCTCTGTTTTAAGCCATACTTCAATGCAACCGTTCAGCAATCATTAAATACCTACTGTATGTAAAACATTGGGGATTCCAGATAGCTACATCATAGATCTCATTCATAGGAGATAGCTAGTCAGTCAACTGCAATCAGATATCAAGGGGGACCATGGTACCAACCTCTGCCCTGTCTGTTTGGGGTTGCCTCCTTTTCACTAGGGGAAATTAGGATTACTAGGGCTTCCTTCCATATCCATCTCAAATGCCTAACAAAAATGGCTACTTAGAGAGTTACTAATTACAGAAATGGTTTTAGGCTCAAAAAAAAAATCCACAGTCAAGGGAGGTCAAGATGTAACCCAGTATACATGATACCTGGAGTGGGTCATTTTTTTTTAAGCAATCCCTTCCTTTATATGACAAAATAATAATCAGGAAAGGAAATCAATGATAATAATGACCAAAAAAGAAAGGCAATATCAATCGAATATTTTATTTATTGAACTTCACATGTATAAAAATACCAGTTAAAAATATTACAGTATAAAAAAGGAAAAATTGTGGAGGAATACTTTTAAATAATATTAATGTGGGGGTTTTTTAACAGAAAAAAATTATAACTACATTTTGGTCAATTTCAGTAATAAATAATAATATTAGAAAGCCTTGAATGCCAGACTAAGGAGTTTATACAGTCAGTTCTGCTATAATGGAACATATTAAATATGGAGCTATGCAAAATAACAAGATAAAAACCAACGGGTTTATAGGGGAAACAGAGTTGGGGCCGACACTCTAAAACACATTTTTTTAAAAGATAGGAATCTAATTAAAATAATAGCACAGTTTTATACATGTTAAATGGTTAAGAAATACATAAATATCACAATAAACAGCAGTGGTAGCTATGGTCACTGACTGTCTGTGGCCTAACCAGGTACCATTTCTGGGCTGGCCAAGTCTCAGTTGGGCAGGCTGGAGGCTCTAGAGGAAGAGGGTTTGGTGGGGACTAGTCCCCTTCCCCCCACAGTTCCAGCTGCACCAAAAGATAGAATATCTATGGCCCTTTAGCTTGACAAAGTTTGCTCATGGGAGGGGGCTTTGGAAGGTCTGCAGCTTGTCAATTACTGTCAAACTTTGCCTTGACCTTTCTGAATTCTCAGCATCCTGAATTCTCTTTTTGGATTCTCATTTAGAAGAAATGTACAAAAGTAAACTTGGAATCCCACTGGAACAAATTCACATTTTCAAAACAAGGATCATAGCAGAAGTGACTGTGTTTTCTTTTTTAGGCGATGGAGAGCTAATTAAGTTTTGGGGTTTTTTTTTTTAGGAGACCAAGGTTATAATCAGAACCTTATATTATAAAAATTGCTTGGGCAATAGAAGCAAGGATAAATTTAGAAAAGGGATAGTATGGAACTGGGAAGATCATGCACAATAAATGCCAATGTTCTCTGAAGTGTGGATTTTCTGGCTTATTTTACAAATATTAAAAAAATGTCCCTCCCCTTTTGCTGTGCTCTAGACCATGACCTCTTCCTTGTAAGGAAAAGAAATTCAAACAAAACCAATCAATATAACCATTGCATGTGTTTGTATCTATTAAATTTGATAGTTTTCCAGATTCAATACTGGTAATTGCATGCCTGGAGTCAGTTTTGCTGGTTCTGCTAGTCCCTTGGCTTTTTTTTCCTTCCCCATTAATTCTGGACTCTTTCTCCCCTCCTTTACTTCTAACATGGATAAGATAGTACTTTATACATGGATATCAAAAAGCTCTGGCCTCTCAGCAAGTTCTCCAAGTGGAAAGAAAATAGATTCCTAGAGTCCAGGGGGCAGAGTCCATTCTCATGAATCTCTTGCCCAGCTTTGAGAGAATCCATTGGCTTTCTTCCTTTCAATATATGAAACGATATGAAAAATCACCAATTCCACAGAATTGAGTTTAAGACCATGACATAAGGAAGGTGTCGTCACAACATGCAAGTGAATTGGATTTAAGTGAGAGTTAGCTGTGCAAGGTCACTTGCCTCACTTTCCCCTCCAGAGCCATCTGGGTCCAAACAAAAGATATAGATCAGGATGCCTGGAGATAATCAGAAGGATGCTTGGTGATTCACAGAGTCAAAGGGTATGGGAAATTCTGTCCTTCAGCCAATGGGCATATCTTTGTTCAACATGGAAGGGGGAAGGTCTAAGAATAATGGGAATTAAAAAGTGGATCAAAAAATGGAAAAAGCTTCCATCCCCTCACTCCCTTATCCCTCTCACCCCATAGGGCACCTAAAGCTACTATGTCTTGGAACTAGTTGAGAGGCCCATGAATTGGTTGAGGAATTTCTCTCAGTTTCCCTTTAAATTGTTTTTATGGTCTTTATGTTTTCATGTCACAATTATTTTCCCATTTATCCTTCTGTAAACATTTCTCAGAACACTTCCTTGTAATGAAGAGAAATTCAAACAAAACCAATTAATATGACCATTTTATATATGCATATCCATTAAATTTTATATCCTTCCAGATTCAATATTGGCAATTGTACTCATTCTGAATTGAGTTGTAAACTCTCTGAAGGCACAAACTGTTCTGTCTTTGTATTCTCAGAACCCTGTAATTTGGACATTTAGTAAGTATTTGATAAATGATTGTTGATTGGTTAAGTGACAAAGAGTTGAACTTCCACGTGGTTAATATTATTATGGTCACTGTGTGTAGAATGTTCTCTGGATTCTAATTTTTTCTCTTGATTTCAAATCATAAGAGTCCCCTCATGTTATGGCTAGCTAATTACTAGCATTGATATATATTGCTGTAAATTGCTTTATTATGTCTTAATTCATCTGATCCTCCCAACAACCCTTTGGAGAGAGTATTAGCATCATTCTCATTTTGCAGCTGAAGAAATGGAGGCAACTAGTAAAGGCCTGAGTCAGTATTCAAATTCAGGTTTCCCTGATGCCATGTTCTGCACTCTCTCCACTGCACTGCCTTGATCCCATGTTTTATTTGCCTTTTCTTTCAACTTAAAAATATTTGTTACATTTCTCTCCTATAATTTTTCAGCCTTTCCCCCAATGAATGAACATTCATTTGATAATAATCACAATGATAGGAGTTGTTGAGGTTATATCACTCTCAAGGAGTTTACATATAAATGTACGTTTATAATCATACATAAAATAAATGCAGCTAGGGGGCATTGTAGTGGATAGCTCACCAAGCCTATAGTCAGGAAGCCTCATCTTTGTGAGTTCAAATCCAGACTCAGAAAGTTACCAGCTGTGTGACCTTGGACAAGGAACTTGATCCCGTTTGCCTGTCTTCTCTTTTGCAAAATGAGTTGGAGAAGGAAATTGTTACCACCAGTTCCTTGGCAAAAACAAACAAAAAATAAATAGGATCACGATGGGTTGGACATGACTGAAATAAGATAAATATTGATAGATGCAAGGTAATTTGGGGGCGGGGGGGAAACATAGCTAAGAAGAATCCTTCTATTTTTGCTTGCAAAATAAGTGGCTCTCTGAATATTTGGGTATATATAGGTTCTTTCTTTTTACTTTTGACTTCCTTGGGATATATGCCCACTACTGAAAATGCTCAGTCAAAGGGAGTATAATATATACTATAGTCATCTTCCTTGTATAATTCCAAATTGTTTTTGAGACAGTTTGGACTCCCAGAACTTTTTCCTGAGAAAGTACATGCAAGATTCTGTTCCCACACATCTGCACATGACCCCCAATCTCTGACACTTTGAAAGAAAGCTTTCTTTGACTCGGTCAGTTTTCTGAATGTTCTGTGCCCTATTTACTTGTCAATTTATTTAAGCATCATCTCTTCAAGAGAAGAAATAACTTCTGTGCTCTGGCTCACAGTGGGAGAGGTCAGTACCTGAGAACCAAGAAAAACCTAGTTTCAACCAATAGAACCAATATTCCTCATCATCAGTCAGGAAACGCCTTCTCCCTCATTCCACGCCACAACCATCACTATACCAGCCCCAGAATCATTAAATTGGTTTCCAATATGTCATTGCCCTGAAGACTATAGCTTCCAGACACGTGTTTCCTTCAACAGGAGAGCAGCAAGACTCTGTTGTTATGACATGGGACATGGTAAGCCTCTGGAAGAAATAACTGGAGAAAAAGATGGAAAAGAGTATTAACTAAAAACTTTGCTTATCCATGGGCTGCCATGATAGCTTTTTCTTCACTAATCTTAGGTTGTGGAAGCTGAGGCATTACTCTTTTGGGGTGAATTGTTTTCTTCAAAAATAGAATGGATTTTTATCTTATTTGGTCTGAGTTAGAAGCAATTTCTTCCCCTTTTAGTGAATAATGTCTTTCCTCTCTGTTCCTCAAAATCTCTCCTCTCCATGCTTTTACTTGTCTCCCATGCTAAGTATGCCATCCTTTCTCCCCTCTTGGAATCCATGGCTTCCTTCAAAACTAAATTCAAATAAATACCACTTTCTGCAAGAGGTCCTTCCCAGTCTCTACCAGCTTCCAAGCCCTGCCTCTCTAAAGTTACCTTCCACCCATTCTTCACATATATAGTATTCCATCTATTTTGCATAAGCCTACTATTTATCAACTCCTCCATTGGAATGGAAGCTCCCTGAGTGTAAATTTCATATGTTTGACTTTCTTTGTATCTCCAGTGCTTACAAAAGGTCTGGCATATAGTAGGCATTTAATAAATGCTTATTGATTGATCGATTCATCTTGATCATGATTATTTCTGGATCTGATGAGTACAAAAATGCCTGCAAATGGCCCCAGTAAGTCTCAGAGCAAGGGTAAGTTAATATTTAAACCCTGAGGTATCCCTTGCCTTTCCCTATTTAAGATGATTTGTATCTTGGATTTGAAGTCAGGGCTTCCTAACTCCAGTTGTAATGTTCTAGCCAGTGAATAACCTAGACACCATCAGAAATCATAGAGTGAAGGTCTATAGCCATTAGGTAGCCCTTTGTAGTAGATCCATGGCAGGATAAGGACTAGAATTACATGGATTGGGAATTCCTGTGTGGTTGAACTTAACCCTCGGATGGTTGGATGTGGCCCAAAGTGATGGAGAAAATGCCAACACTGATGAAGTCCCAGATCCATTGAAGCATGGAAACATCTTTTAGAGAAATTGGCAAGAGACAGAGAGTTCTAGAGCTCTCCAATACTTTCATCCCATAAGAATGGTATCCTGATGGATTGTCTATAAAACAAAGTCTTTGAAGAAGTAAGTATTTGTGAGGCAGCTAGGTGACTCGATGGATAGAGCACCAATTTTGGGGTCAGGTTCAAATCTAGTCTCAGATACTTACTGTGTGACCCTGAACATGTCACTTAACCCTGATTATCCCCCTCCCCCAAAGGAAGCATTTGCAATGGGTATTTTGCCACTAGAGGAAATCCTTCTGCCCTCTTTCAACCTTGACAGCTCTCCAGATACATAAATCTGACAACTCTGTTGTGACATCAAAGTGTTTTCAAGCATATTTTCTATTGACTCATAGTTCTGTGTGGAATTGTGGAAAAGAAGCTGGATTTGGAAGGGTAAGATCTGGGTTCAAATGCTACTTCTAACATAGCATGACCATTTCCTCCATTTCTTGCTCTGTAAAGGGGGGGATAATATAATAGTACAGGTTATAGAGGTTGTGAGACTCAGACAAGTTCTTGTATGCATCCTGCTTTGCCAAACTTAAATGCCAAAGGAATGGCCAGTTGTTATTACTGCTATTATGGGGTTAATTATTATTATTATTACTACTACTAATAGATATTCATTGGGCATCCACATTGGCTGAGGCTTTGGACAATTCTTAGTAAATGATGATTTGTCTGATGGGAGAAAGGCTTTTTCTTTACATTTGCCTAAAAGACTATTTTACAGAGAACTACACAAAACAAACACATATAAAGGAGGTCAGAGGAAGCAATACAAGGACACTCTCAAGGTCTCTCTGAAGAACTTTGGAATCAATTGAATGATATGGGGGATTCTGGCATAGGATCAACTGCCCAGAACAGTGTGCCCTCATCAGAGAAGGTTCTGTGCTCTATGAGCACAGCAGAATTGAATTAGCCCAAAAGAAACATGAGATGTACAAATTTAGGGAATCCACCTCATTGTTCACACAAACTATTTGTGCCCAACCTGTGGTAGAGCATTCCAAGCTCATATTGGTCTGATCAGTCACAGTCTGACACGTAACTTGGCTCTGAGTGATGTCATTTTGGTCCTCTTCAAGAACAAAGGACAATCAACCAACTGATTTAATTATATTTATTCTGTATATTCTTACATATGTTCCAATCAAAAAAAAATGGAAATTTCCAGAAGAACATCGTACACAGTAATAGCAAGATTTTATGTTGATTGACTGTGATGGTCCTGGCTCTTCTTGGCAATGCAATGATCCAAGATGGTTCCAATAGACTTGGGATGGAAAATGCCATCCATATCCAAGAAAGAATGATGGGTGTTGAATGTGGATCAAAACATAGTATTTTTATCTTTTTTTGTTTGCTTGTTTTTTCTTTCTTGTGTTTTTTTCCTTTTATTCTGATTTTTCTTGCACAGCATGATTAATATGGAAATATGCTTAAAATATTGTACATGTATAATCTATGTCACATTGCTTATTGTCTTGGGAATGGGGGATGCCAAGGGAGGGAGGGAGATAAAACTTGGAAAGCAAAGTCTTAGGAAAATGAATGTTGAAAACTATCTTTACATGTATTTGGAAAAATAAAATACCATTGAGAAAAAAAAAATTTAAAGACAAGAAAATGGAGGTTCCTTTCAAGTTGGAATTGTTTCATTCATTAGATTTGTATCCCAGGCAGGAAGCATAGGGGTCTGGCAAACAGATATTTAATAAGTGCTTGCTGGTCGATTGCTTGATTATAATGCTAGTGATGAAAACTTTAAAAATAAAAAGAGTACATAGGACAGGGACAGAAATATGTCAGGCTGAGACTAGAAGGTTTCATAATTTCTTCAAGATGCTAATGTGCCTTTGAACAGCTGGCACCAATATGGCTCTTAGCTGTCTCTGCTCTTCTCATCCCTGCCATGAAGCTAAGGAAACCACCATTCTTCCATCTAGATACCTTGCCAAGTTTTCTTTCCCTAACATGACCAACTCGTTTTTGACTTTCCCATAAGTCTGCTAAAAGCTAAGTTTCCTGGGTTTCTTAGATCCATTTATAAGCCCTTGTGTTTTTAACAGTTATAAGAAATCAATTCAATCTTCATAGAATTAATTATAGGGTTACTTCAGAATATGGGAGCAGTGGGGATTCCTGGTTATCTCAATACTTTATTATTTTTATAAGCATTTGTTATCTTTCTCAATGCTCCTCCTATTGAATAATTTTTTTTAAAATAAACACCTCATAACAAACATATAAAGTCCAACAAAACAAATCTCTATATTGTCCATGTCCAAAAATATAATTCTCATTCTTGATTTTAAGTCCATCATCTTTCTGGCAGGAGGTGGATTGTAAATTTCATCTATAGCTCTTTGGAT
This sequence comes from Myrmecobius fasciatus, assembly GCA_023553655.1. Taxonomy (NCBI): domain Eukaryota; kingdom Metazoa; phylum Chordata; class Mammalia; order Dasyuromorphia; family Myrmecobiidae; genus Myrmecobius; species Myrmecobius fasciatus. Next base: position 232,343 of record JAJPUD010002407.1, on the reverse strand, counting down.
TCATGTAAGCCATTGCTTTGATTAAAGTTCTAAAGTCCTTCAAAGTTCTTTTCTCTAGAATGTCATCTAAATTACTCCCTTCACTCTAGAGGAATTCATAGTGGGCTTCCCATTTTACTATGAAACAGTTTCATCATTCTTTAAGGTAGAATTATACTTCATTACATTTAGATGCTATCATTCATTTAGCTACTTCCCAATAGATGGGTACTACTTTAATTTCTATTTGGGGGCTACTATAAAAACAACTGCTATAAATATCTATGTATGTATGGGTCCTTTCTCTCTCTTTTTTTTTTTAATCGCTTTGGGGTATAACAGTAGTAATGATATATCTCAGTCAGAGGGTATGTACAATTAGGTAACTTTTCTGGGTGCAATTTCCAATTGTTTTCCAGAAAGGTTGGACCAATTCATAGGTCCACCAAAAGTACATCTCTGTACATTTTCCCTCAGTCCCATCTACATCTGTCCTTTTCTTCTTTTTTCCATTTTTACTAATCTGATGGCTCTCACCACTTTTTTTTATTAAAGCTTTTTAATCGCAAAACATAAATATGGGTAATTCTTCAACAATGACCCTTACAAAGCTTTCTGTTACAAATTTTCCCCCCCCAGTTCCCACTCCTCCCCTAAATGGCAGGAAGTCCACTACATGTTAATTATGTTAACAATTTATGTTGACAAATCAAATATACATATGTCTATTTCCATACTTATCTTGCTGTGCACGAAAAATCATATCTACAAGAAAGAAAAATCAGAGAAAGGAAACACAATGCAAGCAAATATCAATAGAGAGCATAAAAATGTTATGTTGTGGTCCATATTTCATATCCCTCTCTCTGGGTGTATATGGCCTTCTTCACTGAACAACTGGAACTGGTTTGAAGCATTTTATTATCGAAGAGAGTCATGTCCATCAGAATTGATCATCATATAGTCTTGTTGCCGTCTCACCACTTTTTAAAATGATATTTACTTCACTTTTTAAAGGTCCATTTTTCCCAAGGTTTCTCTAGCCCCTGTCCAGAGAGACCAGTTAGAGCTGTCCAGGCCATATTCATGAGCTGGCCCCAGAGTGAGACATGGAAGTTTACAAAAATGTATTTGGAGGGATGAAAAAAAATACAACTGGATGTTTGATTTGGTCAGACAGAAGGAGCATTGACAGGACAAAGAAAGATTGGGGAGGGAAGGAAAAAGGACCTTTCAAAGAGGTCTAGGAAAAGACTGTCATTCATTGCTCTAGCTTCAAAATGTGTGTGTGTGTGTGTGTGTGTGTGTGTGTGTGTGTGTGTGTGTGATTTTGATTTTTCATGATGGCCACCTCAAGTTCAGGGCAGCATCTGGTCTCAATATGTGACTGATTTTAATAAATCTAAGGCATTTTCTGTAATCCAATAGACTTGGAAAGAATTGTCAAGGGACAGGGGGATGCAGAGACCCTGTAGTGTTGCTAGAAGGAACAGAGAGAGAGGGAGGAAGAAAAAAAAGTGATTAATGTGAAAAAACAGAGTGAGCCATGCATGGCTTTGGGAGAGAGGCAGGGTTTGTATAGACATATGTTCCATCCCTAAAATCTGAAGGATAAATATCAGACTAGATGGGTTGGGTGCTTTATCAGACAACTAAAGTCAACAATGGTCTCTGGCAAGAGTCAGACTGTTTCCTAACCTACTGTGAAGCCCATTCCTCCATCTTTCCCTTTGGTCCCAGGCCACCATTCCCTTTGTTTCTACCACAGGGAGTCCTCCTTCCCTCCTGGATTGCTCTTCTCTTTCACTAGTCAGCATTCAGCATTTAAAAGACATGGGATTTCTCCTCCTGGGGAAGGGAAGAGGAAGATGAGGAGGAGAAGAGGAGGAAGTGTTATTTTTCCCACCTCCAGGCTGGGAAAGTGAAAGGTTAAGGAGTTCAACAGGATTTCTTGCAGATGTTCAGAACAGTGAGGGGAATTTGCAGCCTGCAATCTTTTGCAATGGCCAGAGAATACAGAGGAGGAGCTGCCAGCAAATCCAGTTCTGTTGGCTTCCATCCCTCTCTTCTGTAGTCAATTGAATCCTGATGACAGAAGAGAAAAAGAAGGAAAATGAGGAAGACAAGGAGAAGGAGGGAAAGGAGGAAGAGGAGAAAGAGAAGAAGGAGGAGGAAAAAGAGAAGAAAAAGAAAGAGGAAAAGGAGAAGAGGAGGAAGAGAAGGAGGAAGAGGGGAGAAGGGGGAAGAGGAAGTAGAGGAGGGGAAGGAGAAAAAAGGATTTGTAATAGGTAGATAGAGAGCATAGGGAAAGATGGATCTTAAATAAAAAAAGGAGGAAAGAATTTTCATTAAAAAGTGATGAGGTCCCTAGGAATCCCCACTCCACCCACATCCTGCTATAGTTCTCTAGTCATTCCATGATGAGGTGTGAATGAATTCCTCATGGTCATCTTTTATGATCCTCATTAGGGCTTATATTACCTTTCCAGACTTATTTCATGTTGCTCCCCTTCACATGCTCTATGTTCCAGCCAAACTGGTCTATTCACTGTTCCTAGAACTCAGCCTTTCACCTCCAGTCTCCCGGCCTTTGTCTAAGTGTCGTCCCAAACTTAGACTTACCATGTTCTCATTTTCTCCTCTTACAATCCAAGCACACTTCAAGACTCAGTTCAGGTGCCCATGACTCTGGGAGCCCTTCCTCGATACCTCTCTTGGTCAACATTCTCATCTTTCTCAAATTACCTGGTAAATGCTTACCTGTTTGTTGTCCTGTCTTCCTAGTTAAACTCAAGTCTTTTTTGCCTTTGAATCCCCAGTTCCTAACATAATGCCCTGTACTTAGGATAAAGGTAGAAAATGGGCATGTGCCAGTGGCTTGACTGGTATAGGGAATTCCATTTTCCTACCAACATTTTACAGATGAGGAACTGAGGCAAATAAGGTTAAGTGACTTGTCCAAGGTCACACAGTAAGTGTCTAAAGCCAGATTTGAACTCATAAAGATGGTCTCCCTTGTTCCAAGTCTAGCACTCAATGCACAATGGTCCCACCTACGTATTCCATATTGGCAATCTAGTAATGAGGGTACATAATTTAAGAATCTTGAACCTTCCTTTCAACTCATAGACTTAGTTTCTTGAAACAATGAGGATTTAACTGACTTACCCTTAGTCACTCAGTCAATATATGTCAATAACTGAATTACACTTACTAATCTCCTTAAGAGTTATCAAGGAACTGGATCTACATCAGGAAGACCCAAGTGCAAATCCAGTCTCAGACACTTATTAGCTATAAAACCCTGGATGCACCATTTAACCAGTGTCTGCTAGACAGATGGGGATGATAATAGTATTTTCCTTCCATAGTTATTGTGAGATTAAAATGAGATATTTGTAAATCTTGTTGTTGTTCTTATTTTGCATACAGGAATTCTGTGTCATTAATTAACTCCCTCTGTCACAAGTTATACAGAAGAGAATAATTTTTTTATGAGTTAGATCAGTTCTAGAGTTGCCAAAAGCATTTAAAAATAAAATGACTTACCCAAGTTCACCTAGTTAGTGTCCAAGATAGTATTATTACCTTTCCAAAGTGATTTAGATATATTAACTCATTTGATTCTCATATCCTTGGGATGTAGATTTTATTTTCCCATCTGCTTTTTACACATGAGGAACTTGAGGTTTAAGTAACTTCCCAGAATCCCACAGTTAGGAAGTGTCTGATGCTGGATTTGAATTCAGGTTTTCCTGATCCTAGGCCCAACACTCTATCCACTGAACTGCTTAGTTGTGCATACTACTCTCATTCTCCCCCTCTGCTGGTTTAATTATACATATAAGTATGTTATATACATGTATGTATATGCACACAGATGCATAAACATATATATCCATGCATATATTGTAAATATTCACATACAATATGGTGGGAGGGGGTGTGCACATGCAAGCACATATGCACTCATGCCTAGGATAAATTAGCAAATTTATTTTCTAATTAACTAATTAATTTGCTAATTAAAATTAGCAAAACTAACTTACTCTATGATTTTTTATGGCGTCTAGAGCATGCATGGGCTAGAACACTACCACTAGAGTCAGGAAGATTTGAGTTCAAATCCATTTCCAAATGTCCCCAAACTTAGCTTTTCTTTCCTTGCTGAGTTGATTTTTCTGAGTAAGTTCTCAAACTATGATCTTCAAAGATACCCCTCCTTCCCAGCAGTCAATGGGATGGGCTCTTGTGCTTTAATATTGATGATCTTGTTGTTATTCAATCATTTCTTCAGTTGTGTTCAACTCTTCACAAATCCATTTGGGATTTTCTTGGCAAAGTTGCCAGAATGGTTTCCTTCTTCAGCTTATTTTACAGATGAGGAACTGGGGCAAACAAGGTTAAGTGACTTGTCCAAGGTCACATAGTAGGTGTCTAAGGTCAGATTTGAACTCATAAAGATGGTCTCCCTTGTTCCAAGTCTAGCACTCAAGGCACGATGGTCCCACTTACCTACTCCATATTGGCAATCTAGTAATGATTATTCCAAGTCTGCCTTTGGAATGAATCCATTTAATCAGAAGCATTAGGTACAATGGAAAGAACACTGGCTTTGGAGTCCAAGAACCTGAATTCAATCTCCCTTCTATTGGGCTCCCATCTATACACCTGCCTGTATGACCTTACTTCCTGGAGCCTCAGTTTCCTCACCTGTAAAGTGCAGGGTTTGGACTAAGTGGTCTCTGCAGTCCCTTCTAGTTCTAGATGGATGATAGCAACTTGGCACATTCTTCATACTGGTAAAACACTTGATCTCCCTGCCAAGTGGAGCCATAGATACAGCAGCCAAGGGCAACATCAATTTAGAATATAAACTTGTTTGTAAAATCTCTGGGAGAAGGATGATGGGAGTTGATGAGTGGCACTGCCTTATAAATCAGGAAGCAGGCAGGGTGGGGAAAATAAACAGACAAAAAGCTTGGCGAGAGACCCACTGAAGCCAAATTATTGCAAGAGCATTGAGGCGACAAACAAATTAAAAATGCACAAAAAGTCTATCGGCATTGCCCTGACAGACTGTTTTCTCCATCAAAGACTGTGGAGAAGCCACGTCTGAATTATTTCAGTGCCTGCTCCTCTGCAGAGGGAAGGAGATAGGACATGAAGGGAAATGCAGCTGGATGGGACCAAATCCACATGGAGGAGGTCTGTGCTGGAGGCCACGCAGCTTTGAGGGCACTGAGATCAGTTTTCAAGATATCTTTTGAAATGGTTGGGAAAACACATGGGAGCATCTGCCAGCAAATCCAATTCTGTGGTCAATGTGGGAATTTGTTTTGTTGAACAATGCCTATTTGTTGAAGGGATTTATTTTTCTTTCTTTTTTATTGTTCAAGGTGGGGGAGTGGGAGGAAGGGATAAGATAAAAAAAATTTAATAAAAGAAAAAAATGAAGTTTAAAATAAAAGAAATTCAACACTGCTTGGCTTCCATCCCATAGCTTTGTTTTCTCTCCCCAGACTAGCCTGTAACAACAGTTTGGGGACTATGCAGGGCTGTCATAAAAAGAATCAGGCGAGCCAGTAATTCTTAAAGCAGTAGATCTTTAAAATGGTACCTTTTAACCCATTCAAGGGAAGACTTAAGTCTTAACTTGAGATACTCAAAGATGGCAGCAGGAGTCATTGAGTTACAACCAGGGAAATTGTCAGAACTTCTGATCTGATGATCTTCAGACCAAGGCAGGAGCTGGGAGGTAAAGGGTAGAGAGGGCAGAGTAGAGAGACAGGAGTGTTAAATGGTTAATAATCAGCAATTCTGGAGGGGATTAGGAATGTGTCTTTGACACACTTTTAAATTTAATCTGAATTATTAAAATTTTCTCCATCACTTTCTTAACTTTAGACAAAACAGAGAAATGATAGGGATTGGCTAACAAGGCATGGAGATGGGAGTTTCTAGAAAAGAAGAGGAAAAAGAGACATGTCCAGAACAGAGGCAGCCTGCCATACGGACTCAAAACGGCCAAACCCCTTCCCACCTCCACCTCCACTCCCCAAAAAACTAGAGAAATATTTGGGAGACTATCTCATCACAGAAAAAAAGACAAGAAACTTCCCACAATCCCCTACTGTTGTTCCTTGCATAAGTCCCTCCAGGTGGTCGTTAGAAATAATTAGAAATTCTGCCCTCACTTCATCACAAAATAATTCAAGTCAAAGAATTGTAATCTTGGAGTCCTCTTCAAGAACTTTCTTGAAACTTGTCCAAGCCCTCGGGAAGCGACTGACTCATTGACTGACTCAATTTGAGAATGATAAGAGCCATAACTAGTGATTTTGTACCCAGGGCAAACAGTAGGACATTGACTCTCGATTCAACAAGCTAGGAGAAGCACAGTGAGGTTGAGCTAGGTAAGAACTCTGCTGGGAAGCTGCTCTTTGGGAGAGGAAGCTGCCTATTTTAGCAAACTAGTCTTGTTACCCAGATGCTGAGTTCCATTATTTCTACATCCCTGAAGGACCCAAAAAGTGCTTTCAGCACCACCTCCCTGAGGGACAGCCCCGGTCACTTTGCCCTACTTTTAGTTCTGGACCAGGCCCAGAGAGAGCATTTTGCAAGATCCAGAAATATTGAGACTGTTCTATCCAGGATTAAAAAAGGATGTTAAAATGACCAACCATATACCACTTCACACCTGTCAGATTGGCTAAAATGACAGGAAAAGTTAATGATGAATGTTGGAGGGGATGTGGGAGGGCTGGGACACTGATGCATTGTTGGTGGAGCTGTGAATGGATACAGCCATTCTGGAGAACAATTTGGAGCTATGCTCAAAAAGTTATCAAACTGTGCATACCCTTTGACCCAGCAGCATTTCTATTGGGCTTATATCCCAAAGAAATCATAAAGGAAGGAAAGGGCCCCACATGTGCAAGAATGTTTGTGGCAGCCCTTTTTGTAGTGGCTAGGAACTGGAAATTGAATAGATGCCCATCAATTGGAGAATGGCTGAATAAATTATGGTATATGAATACTATGGAATGTTATTGTTCTCTAAGAAATGACCAGCAAGATGATTTCAGAGAGGCCTGAAGAAACTTACATGAACTGATGCTGAGTGAAATGAGCAGAACCAGGAGATCATCATACACGGCAACAACAGTATTACATGATGATCAATTCTGTTGGACATGGCTCTCTTCAACAATGAAATATTTCAAACCGCCTCCAATTGTTCACTGAAGAAAGCCATATACACCCAGAGAGAGGGATGTGAAATGTGGACCACAACATAACATTCTCATACTCCTTGATTGATATTTGTTTACATTGTGTTTCCTTTATCTGATATATCGTTTGTGTAGACAAGATTTTTCTTGCACAACAATGATAAGTTTGGAAATATGTATACATATATTCGATTTGCCAATATTTTAACATAATTAACATGTAGTGGATATTCTGCCATCTAGGCTCCCCTAGTGGGGAGTTGGGGGGAAAAATTTGTAACAGAAAGCTTTGTAAGGGTTATTGTTGAAGAATTACCCACACATATGTTATGCAAATAAAATAAAAAAATAATTTAAAATAAAAAAAAATTTTAAAAATAAAAAATTTTAAAAAATGACCAACCATAGATAGTCTGTTTGAGGGGGGAGTATATGAAAAACCTCCTGGGCTGGTGTTTCCCCCTGCTCACTGCCTCGGCTGGTGCCCCACAGAGCAGAGACTTCCCAACTCATTCAAAGCCAGCTGGGATGGGAGTGCAGGTGTAGACTTCACCCAGAAAACACACACCTTCCTAAAGTACTACCAGACCCACCTGGTACACTAAACAGGGATACTTGAAGATGGGGAAAAGTGGCACTCATTCCCATTTGTCATGGGCAAAGGCAGATAGAAACAGTAACAACAATAATAGTAGCTAACATTTGTGTGACTCTGAAATTTATAAAGCATTTTATAAAAATATCTCATTTGAACCTCAGAACAATTTTGCAAGACAGAGGCTGTTACTCTTCCCATTTTACAGGTGAGGAAACTGAGTGTAGCAGTAGTTAAGTAGAACCACATCATTCAAATTCAGGTCTTTATCACTCCCAAGTCTCTATCCCATTCACTGTGCTACCCAGCTCCCTCTACAAAGCAACATGGTCTATCCATCTTGTATTGTTAGAAAAAAATCTATGAAGCTTATAACCATTGATTTCTGCTCCCTCACATGTAGCAGCAGCTCTGTTAACAGGGGAAGTTTGTTTCCCTTGGATCAGGATCAAATCTGTGACGATTCATTTGGAAAAGAAAAATTTTGCAGAAGTGGGAATAAAAGTCCAAAATGTCTCCACCTTGAGTTTAAAAAAATATTGTGCCATGGTAGAAAGAACACAGGATTTGATGATAAGGACCTGAGTTGAAAGTCTGCCTTAGCTACTTGTTACCAATGCTATTTTGGACAAGGAGATCCTCTCTTTGGACTTCTGGCTATAAAAGGAGGGGATTAGATTAGATTTGAGGCTTCTTTAAGCCAGAATATCAGCTCCTTGAGGACAAGGCTGCTTTGTTCATGTCATTGTATCCTCAATGGCACAGAATAGGTATATAGTACGTTTTATTGAATTGATTTGAATTTTAGCTCTAAATCCCATGACTTTGTTTTAGTCCGAGAGTGTAGAGCAAAGGAGAGAGAGCATCAGGAACAGTGTCCATGGGGACAAATTAAAAGAAATAAGTCCTCTGGAGTAAGGATACAAGTGACCAGGCAAATACCCAGGCACAAAGCTATGTGACTCTTGGTCATTGAATTATTCCTAGGAGGGAACAACTGCTAACACAGTTCCAATTTGATCAACCAAAGAGTCAATCATATTCCTACACCTCTTAGCAGGCAGAGCTTTAATATAGGATCTTATATTTTAAGTTAGAAGGGACTTTCAAGGTCATCTAGTCCAATGTCTTCATTTTGTACAGGAAAAGAAAATTATGTGAAATTAAGAAATCAGTATTCTGACTTATTCAGAGTAAACTTATAGGACCTTACATTTGGGACTTTCTTTATCCTAAAGTTAGAAGCATCTAGGGCAAAGCTTCTTAAACTGTGGATTACAACCCCATATGGGGTCATGTAACTGTACATGAGAGTCACAAAATCATGATTTATTATCAGTAAATGTTTCATTTTATATTTCTATTTTATGTTTCTATAAAATGTCTATTTCCTAAATCTATATACCTGGCTTCCTATAAAAATTTCTCAGGCAAAAGGGGTGAGCAAGTTTAAGAAGCCTTGAGACTTTAGGGCACTGAGCCCCTGTTCCACTTTCAGAAATCCAACAATACTCACTGGTGTGGAATGACACTGGAGACAGCAAGATGCAATGGATAGAACAGTGAGTGCATTGCCAGGTGACCTGGATTTGAATCTTGGCTCCGTCTCTTAAACCTCAATGATCTTGAATAGATCACCTTTCTTATCTCAAAGCTACAGTTCTATGATAAATTTTTCTTTTCTTTAAGAAATCCTCCAAAGATGCTCCATGATTTAGGGGTTTGGGGACTAAATTGTAATAGGAGAAAACATAATGACAATATTGGGGTTCGAGGGGCAGCCAAAGAGAAGGGGAGGACAATGGGATGAGGGTTTTCATCGATGAACATTATCATTTTCTCCCTGGAGTTGTGTTCTTCCTGGGCATGGGAGGCAAGCCTTCGGGGCTGGCACTCACAGGCTACTAACAGAGGCCTGGATTCCTCCACCAGGGCTTAATCCAAGGCAACATGCTCAGCACATGCTTTTGGTTACTGGACATCGTGTAGCTCTGAGGAACACATCTGAATATTGTTTCCATACCCAAGACCAACTGAATCCTTTTATGGAATACACTCAGTTCCTTTACTAAGAGATGACACAGCTATTTCTAGTTCGGGCTCAGCTGTCTCATTCCTTGGGAAGAGAAGGCTTGTGGGAACTCCTTTGGTAAAGGCTGTAGGTGAAGGAGGCTGCAGTCACAAATTCCATGAAGGAAGGAAAGAACAAATGCACGAAGGGAGGAAAAAGCATCTATTAAGGCCTACTGTGAGCTGAGCGCTTGAGGGTGCAAAAATAAAGATGAGATGATTCCTGTTTTCAAGGAGTTTGTATTTTAATGAGGAAGATGTGTCTCTCAACATGGAAAGTGGGCTGAAATGGCAGGGCAGGAATGCCTGGGGTAAATGACTGGCTGGCTGGGTTGTGAAACATGAACAATGAGTCAGGCAAGCAGGAGGATGGGAAGAGAATGGATTAATCTCCCCATGCAGGAGAGAGAGAGAGAGCTCTGGTTTTTTGGAAGACAGAAGAGTACTCTTCTCGACTGAGAGAAGGGGGATTAGTCAAGATGGTAGGGGTCTCCCCACATGGGCTATCTCAGGCTCTGTGGGATAGGAGGAAGGGTCAATACTGACTGGTAATCTCTGAATCAAGCAGATCTGTGTCTGTCACATCACAGGAAGAGGAATCCATTACCTCCTGAGACAGTCCATTTAAATGTTGGGAAGTTTTTCATGAAGCAGCTGATGGCACTGTGGATAGAGTATTGGTCCAAGAATCAGGAAAACCTGAGTTTAAATCACCTTTACCTAACTAGTTGTGTGACTCTGAGCAAGTGACTTAACTGAATTCTGCCTCAGTTTTCTCACCTGTAAAAATAACAGCACCTGCCTCCCAGAATTCTTGTGAAGAAATAAATGGGACATTTGTAAAGCTCTTAGCATAGTGCCTTCCTGACATCAGACCAAAATGTGTTCCTCTCCAATTTCTATCACTTCCATTTCTGCCAAAAGGAAAAAAAAACCTCACTCTCTTCCATGTGACAGCCCTTCAAATACTTGAAGGTCACCCCCTCTCCCCAACCTTGAGTCTTCTCAACACTCCCCGGTTTCTTCAATCAATTTCTGTACAGCATTCACTTATCCTGGTTGTCCTTGTCTGACACTCTCCAAGGTTATTAAAGTCCTTCCCAAAATTATGGCACCCAGATCTGAACATAATACTCTCTGAATCCAACCCCCTAGAAGGGCATTGGTTAGAGCAGAGTATGTAGGTGGCTTCTTGTTCTGCAATGATCTGTGATACACTATAACAAAACATCTTATAAAGCAGCTGGCCAATCGGGATGCCAGCATCTGCCTGTAGCATTAGGTGGATGCTGGGTACTCCAGGACACAAAAGGGGGGAAGCCTTCTTATTTGAATGGGTCACTCAGGAGGGGCAGGATTTTACCAACTGAGTCTGTACAACACCTAAAACATGGTGGGCCAATGCACCCCCAAATCAGGAGTGAGCCCCTTAAAATGTTCCCCAGATGCTTCTATTTTCAGATGGCATTCTGCTTATTGCATTAAACCCCAGATCACTGCAGGGTCTGGATGAGACTAACTATTCAAAAGGGTAAGAAAAAAACAAAACAAAGGGATGGAGAATGCCAATTCCCCAGACTATCCCACATATGAATAGCTATCAATATATGTATATATGTGTATGTGTGCAGGCAAGCCTATGTAAATGATAGAAATATAGCCATAGACATACATACAGATAGAGATGATACAGATAGAGATGGCATAATAGAGAGCCAGCCTCAGAGCCAGGAAGATCTGCATTCAAATCTCATTTCTTACATACACGGGCTGGTATAATTCTGGGCAAATCCTTAGTCTCTCAGGTTTCCAGGCAGCTCTCATTGACTTTAAGTAGCAGAGAAGGTGCCAACCTGAATTAGTAGAGAAAATTCCTCACCAGAAACTCCCTACAAAAATAAAATCACAGACCTACCCTCAATAGTCTATAAAGGCATAGATATAGACACAGTTACAGATACAGATGATGTAGACAGAGATATAAAGATATAGGTAGAGACATAAACCGAGTCAGACAGAGACACAAATATAGACATGGATACATGGATGGAATCTCTTAAGAATTAAAACTAAGCATCCCTAAGGGGTCAAAATAAGCAAATACAAAGAAGAACCAGAGTAAAGGATGAACCATCAGAGAAAGGTATGATTTAAAAACAAGGATGGTTCTGTGGCAAGATGGAGTGGTGAGTCTCCTCAGAGCTCAAATCCAGTCTTCTTTCTACTAGAATACACTATTCACAGCATTACAGAATTTCGGATATGGAAGGGACCTCACATGTGACCTAGTTCGGCCCATGCCTGAACAAGAATCCCCTTTACTACATACTCATACAGAAGACCAATGAAGAGCATGCTTCCCACAACATGAAAGCACAAGGGACTTCAGTGACACGAAATTTTCCATATGGCCAGTGTGGGAATTTGTTTTGTTGACTATTCATATTTGCTAAAAAAAAAAAAAAAAAGGAAGAGAGAGCTGGAAGTGAAGTACCTGGGAGGAAAGAAGAAAGAAAGAGAAAAAGGAAAGAAAGGAAGGAAGGAAGGAAGGAAGGAAGGAAGGAAGGAAGGAAGGAAGGAAGGAAGGAAGGAAGGCAGGAAGGAAGGAAGGAAGGAAGGAAG
>JAJPUD010002407.1:200467-219442 GCA_023553655.1 Myrmecobius fasciatus | reverse complement strand
GAAAGGAAAGAAGGAAGGAAGAAAGAAAGAAGAAAGGAAGGAAGGAATGTCCTCTCAAATGTCCTGACATCATCTGAAACTCAACTTTTTCATAACTGGATGTATCATCTTGCCCCCTGTCCTCCTCTCCCTCTTCTCAGCTCTTATCTTGCTCAGTGACCAAGCCCCAGCCCAGTCCCCCAGTTTTTGATTTTCCCCCTTTCTTCACCCCATGTATCCAGGAGTCACCCCATCTTTGCAGTGGCTGTTTCTTTGAAGAACGTAACCCCTTTTTCTCTATTCCTGCAGCTACCTCATAACACTCATTTGTTGAATGATTAATGATGCTGTCCCTACCCTCAAGGAATTTCCATTCTAACTTGGAGAAACCACATACTCACAAAATAGCTCATATTTAATAACACTTTGAGGCTTACAAAAGAGCCAGGATTATCTCACTGTACAAATTTGTATGATTATGATCCCCATTTTGCAGGTAGGCAAACAGAAATCTAGAGTTTCAGTGACTCGCCAAATGTCATCACAGCTTGAAAGTACGTCTGTCGGAGCCCAAGTCCGGTGCTCTGTCCATTAGGGAATACTGCCTCTCAATTGACGTGTCAAGTGATTTGATGACAAAAATGAACAGGATAGAAAATCAATGCTGGAGGAATTCTGAGAAGCTTCATCATGGAGAAGGTCAGTAACCCCAATCCCTTTGGAAACTGTAGTCTCACAGACTCTGAGGTCTTAAATAAAACAGGCTGATGGCAGTTGCTCTGACTGACTGCCTCTGCTCCCATATCCATTTGGCTTTTGGGGGATGAATCACCCAGCTGAGACCCTGAAGCCCCTGCTTCTCATCTGAGAATACTTAGCCACATACTCTTTCTGCCTCCTGCCCCAAATCTGGCAATACTTAGCAAAGCCCGAACAGATGCTTCTGAAGATGACTTCACCGGTCTGCAGCCCAGGACTCTGGCATCAGGAAGGGTTTGGGGGCCGATGCTTGCCCAGCCAAGTTCAAGGACTCTCTAAGAGTCAAATGTACAGTCACCAGAGCCAGACACACTGGGTTTTTTTGTTGTTGTTTTGTTTTTTGCAGACTTAAGTTTCCCACATCCTTCTAAATTTTTTCTTCCTTCAGTGCCATCTGGAATTGAGCTAATAAAAATGTCAAATCTAGCAGACAGATAGCTTATGTCATAAAACTCCTTTTAAAACATTCAAACTAAAGAAATATAAATGCATCAATGAATTACAATACTAGTTTCTACATATACTACTTTAAGTTTTATAAAATGCTTTACATTTATCATCTCATTTGAACCATTCCCAACCAAAATAATCAACTCTATAAGGGAGATGCTATTATTGTTCCCATTTTATAGATAAGGAAACTGAGGTTCAAAGAAATTAAGCGACTTAACTAGGGTCATGGAACTGGTAAATATCTGAGGCAAGATTCACACCCAGGATTTCTTGACTCCATACTCAATGCTCTATCTACTTCATCACACTACCTTCAAAAGGGATATTTCCAACTTTTAGGAAATGAACATTCCCCTCAAATAAGATGTGTCAATCTAAGGACAGACAGTCCTACAGCCTGAAACCTCACAGATCTCTAAAACTCTATTCCTTTACTGTTTCTCCTGTGTGGTGAAGAAGGAAGACAATCCTTGTCCTTTTTGCCTTTGTCAGTCAAAGGGATGGATCTATTTTTCATGTAAGAACAAGCTGATCTGGCCCCTTAGTGACTAATATTAAATTAGCTCATGATAGAGAAGGAGATAATGACAAACATTCCGTTCCAGCTCTGTTTGTTCTGTCCTTATTTATACCTCCCCCATCTCAACTTACACCATCTCTTCTTTTTCCTTTTTGTAAAAAAAAATTTACATCACTTTCATTTCTGAATAAATCCCTCCTACCTCCTCTACCCAGAAAACCATACTTTGTGATGAAAAATAAAAAAATAAAGAGAATAAAAAGCAGTTCAGAGAAACTAATCTCCAGAAGTCTGATTGTATAGACAATTCTACATCTATTGTTCCTTCCCCTCCTAAAGGAAGGGAACTCATTTGCTTGCTTCTTTTATGAAATGAGGCTTGGTTATTATAATTACATGTAATAATTGGTGCAGTGGATAGTGCATCAGGACACAGAATCAGGAAGGCATGAGTTCAAATTCTATCTCAAACAATTCCTGGAAAATCACCTAATCTTTCTCAATCAAAGTTTCCTCATCTATAGAATGATGGCTAATAAGAGTATCTACCTTATGGATGTACCTAGTGAGATTTATGCAAATTTTAAAGTGCTACATATTATAATGTTATTATATAATGTATAAAATATATAATATATCATAATAATGTGATATATAATAATATCTATAATAAAAATTAGTTATTGTTTTTTCTTTTTCTTTTTAATTTAAAAAACAATAGAAAAATAGAAACAAAATAGTACATTGTCATGTGCCCAGAAGAACATCAAGAAGGTTTCAAAATATATGTTCCTAGTTCAATTAAAGATATACAATAGTAATAGAAATTATACTCATGAGTGTCCATCTTTTCTTTGTTTCCTTGTAGATTGGGTTTTTGTTCCCTATTGTGTACTTTTTAAACTTTATTCTTTTTTCCTTTTCATCCCTCCCACTTCCCCCAAGCAGGCTTATAGGTAAGCACAGATAATAGTTATTATTATTAATGCTGTTGTAGTAATTATATATTATATACATATATTATTGTATATTTATATTGTATGTGTTATTTCCTGGTTCACTTTACTTCACTCAGCATCAGATCATCTAAATTTCCCCCAGGTTTCTATGTATTCTTCCCATTCATTGATTCTCACAATTTAGTAGTATCCCACTATATTCATCTGCCACAATTTGTTAGTCATTCCCTAATTGCTCATCTCTTATTTTTCATCTCTTTCTTTGTCCTTCATGCTCCTATCAGATTTCCGAAAGAAGAAATGATGTGTTTAACATATATTGGACTACTTGCTGGGCAGGAGAAGGGACGGGAGAGAAATTGGAACACAAGGTTTTGCAGGGATCAATGTTGAAAAATGATCCATGCATATGTTTTGAAAAATAAAAAGCTTTAATAAAGAAAAAAGGAAAGAAGAAGAAGAAGAAATGATAGTATGTAGTATGATTCTAGAGAGAGGAAGACCTGAGTTCAAATTTGACCTCAGATTCTTGTTACCTGTGTGACCCCAAGCAGATCTTTTAATTCTGTTGCCGCAGTTTCCTGATTTGTAAAATGGGGATAATAGCACCTACTTCCCAAATTCTTGTGAAGATCAAATGAGCTAATATTTATAAAGTACTCTGCATATATAAAGACTAGTTAGGAGGAGGAAGAGGAGGAAAAAGTTGATTATTCTATTTCTAAAAAGTAGGAGAAAGAAGAAAAGGAGGAAAACATTGATTTTTCTATTTAAAAGAGCAGAAAAGTCAGAGGTTTTATTGAGTGTGTGGAGTTTTTACTGTCATTTTCTCCCCCCAAAGGCTTTTTCTTGGTACCTCATCATCTACAATGAGGTCCCACTTTCTTGCAAACCAATGGCCCCCTAGGCAAGTGAGCAGAATGTGCAGCACAATGATCAACCCCAAGGACAAACTACCCTGACCCCATTACTGGCCAGTGGTAAGGCCCCATCCTGGGGCTGGCCAAAATTGGGACCCTTTCCCTACCAGCAGAGAGAGACCTTGTTTCCATAACAACTTAGGAATAGGGCTGCATCCCTGGGGCGGACCAGCAACAAGATCCCTGGGGTTCAGGATCAGCCAACAGAAAAACTCTGTTACCATAGCAACTCAGCAGCAAGGCTCCACCCCTGGAACAAGAATACACCCAGAGGGCCAATGGAGAGGCCCCACTCCTATAGCTATAGTTATAAGGGAAGCCTACCCTCCAGAGAAAGTAAACAGCTAAGTCCTAAAGCCCAGTGAAAGCCAGCAAGACATCCAGAGCCCCAGCACAAAAAGCTTGGAACAAGACCAGAGGTGAACTCTCACATAAAAACACCAAGTCACAAAAAAGGCAGGAAAAAAAATGAACAAAAAAAACAACAACAAAGATCTTGACTATAGAAATTTACTATAGTGATAGGAAAAATCAAGGCATAAACTTAGAAGAAGATATTAGTGTCCTAGTGGCTTCATGTGAAGCTTCAAAGAAAAATGCAATTTGGTTGGCCCAAAAAGAATTCCTCAAAGAGTTTTAAAGGATTTTTAAAATTAAATTAGAGAAGTCAAAGAAAAATTGGCAGAAGAAATAAAAGCAGTGCAAGAGAATAATGAAAAAAGAGTCAATAACATGGGAAAAGATATACAAAAATTTACTAAGGAAAATGACTTTCTAAAAAAAAAATAAAATTCACCAAATGGAAAAAAATTACAAAAGCCCACTGAAGAAAATAATTCCTAAAAAATTAGAATTGAATAAGAGAAAACTAAGGACTTTATGAGATATAAAGATAAAATAAAACTAAATTTTAAAAAAAATTTTAATAGAAGTTAATGTAAAATTTCTCATTGAAAAAACAACTGACCTAGAAAAGAGTCCACAAGAGACAATATGAAAATCATTGAACTACCTGAAAGCCTTGATAAAAAAAAAAACCTGAACAATATCTTTCAAGAAATTATCAAAGAAAACTGCTCTGATATACTAAAACCAAAGGGCAAAATAGAAATTGAAAGAATCCACCAATCTCCACCTGAAAGAGATCCCCAAATGAAAATTCCTAGGGACATCATAGCCAAATTTCAGAGCTCACAAATTAAAGAAAGTACTGCAAGCAACTAAAAAAAAATTCAAACTTTGTGAAGCTACAGTCAGGATTACATAGAACGTCTCATTAAAGTATCAGAGAATTTGGAATATGACATACCAGAAGTCAAAAGACTTATGATTAAAACCAGGAATCATTAACCCTATTTTAAAAAATCGAAGATTTTTAAGCATTTCTAATTAAAAGACCCAAGCTGAATAAAAACATGACCCTCAAATCCAAAACTCAAGGAAAACATAAAAAATTTAAAAAAAAAAACGACTAAGAGAAAACAAAAATTCAATAAAGTTAAACTATTAATATTTCTACATGGAAAGGTAATATTTGTAACTCTTAATCTTATTACCATAATAACAATTAGAAGGAGTATATGTAGATAGAAGGTGTGTATATAAGGTAACTTTAGTGAAATGGTACCCCTCCCCCCAAAAAAGGGGTGAGAAAAATTGCTCTGGAAGAAACAGGAGGGAGATTG
Organism: Myrmecobius fasciatus; assembly: GCA_023553655.1. NCBI lineage: Eukaryota > Metazoa > Chordata > Mammalia > Dasyuromorphia > Myrmecobiidae > Myrmecobius > Myrmecobius fasciatus. The sequence continues at coordinate 214,167 of JAJPUD010002407.1, read as the reverse complement.
AATGGGGTAAATTATCCCCAAGAAGTATGAAAGAAGTATTATAATGAAGGAAAAGATGGAGGGGAGGGGAGTGGCGGCAGGCAAAACTTAAACCTTACTCTCATCAAAATTGACTCAAAGAGAAAGTAACATATATTCAGTTTATAATAGAAATCTATCTTACCCTCTAAGGAAGTAAAAAGGGATGGGGATCATAGAAGAGGGAGAAGGGACTGATAAAATGGAGAGTTTACTGGGGAAAGCAGTGAGCAGAAGTAAAACACTTGTGAGGGAGGAAAAATGGGGGAGGTAAGAGACAGAGGGGCATAAGCAAATGAAAACAATGTGAAGGGAAATTCACAGTTAATTATCATAAATATAAATGTAATGGGATGAACTCACCCATAAAACAGAAGCAGATAGCAAAAAAAAAAAAAGAGCTAGATTCCTATAATATGTTGTTTACAGGAAACACATTTGAAGCAGAGAGATACAAGATAAAAGTAAGAGGCTGGAGCAGAATCTATTATGCTTCAGGTGATGCAAAAAAAGCAGGGTAGTAATCATGATTACACACAAAGCAAAAGCAAAAACATATCTAATTAAAAGAGATAAATATATCTTGTTGAAAGGTACCATAGACAACAACAATATATTAAACATACATGCACCAAATGGTATAACATCTAAATTTTTGAAGAAGCTAAATGAGTTATAGAAGGAAATAAATGATAAAGTTATACCATTGGGGGACCTCAACTTTCTCCTTTTGGAACTAGATGAATCTAACCAAAAATAAACAAGAAAGAAGTTAAAGAGGTGAATAAAATTCTAGAAAAGTTGGATTTGATAGATCATTGGAGAAAAATAAATGGGAATAGAAAGGAATATACTTTTTCCTAAGCAGAATATAGCACCTAATCAAAAACTGATTGTATTAGGACATAAAACCTCACAACCAAATTCAGAAAAGTAGAAATAGTAAATACAATAAAAATTACATTCAATAATAAACAATGGAAAGAGAAATTAAAAATTAGTTGGAAATTAAATAATCTAATCCTAAAAAAAACTAAGTAGGTCAAAGAACAAATCATAGAAACTATTGATAATTTCATCAAAGAAAATGACAACAATGAGACACTATACCAAAATTTATGGGATGCACCCAAAGTGATGCTCAGGGAAGTTAATTCATATCTGTAACTGGTTGCATTAATAAAATAGAGAAAAGCATATTAATGAATTGGGCATGCAACTAAAAAAAACTAGGAAAAGAACAAACTAAAAATCCCCAATTAAACAACAAACTGAAAATCCTGAAAAATCAAAGGAGTAATAAAATTGAAAGCAAAAAAAAACATTGAACTAATAAATAAAACTAGAAGCTAGTTTTATGGAAAAAATAATAAAATAAATAATCCTTTGATTAATTTGATTTGAAAAAGGAAAGATTCAAATTACTAGTATCAAAAATGAAAGGGGTGAACTCACCACCAATGAAGAGGTAATTAAGACAATTCTTAAGAGCCATTTTGCTTAATTAGATGCCAATGAGTCTGAGAATCTAAATTAAATGGATGAATATCTGCAGAAATATAAATTATCCATATTAATATAAGAAGAAATAAAATACTTAGCCCAATCTTAAAAAAAGAAATTGAGCAAGGTGTCGATGGACTTCCTAAGAAAAAATCCCCAGGACCAAATGAATTCACAAGCAAATTCTACTTCACTTTTAAAGAACAATTAATCCTAATACTATATAAATTATTTGGAAATATAAGTGAAGAGAGAGTCCTCCCAAATTCCTTTTATGATACAAAATGGTGTTGATATCTAAATGAGGAAGAGACAAAATAGAGAAAGAAAATTATAGACCAATTTCCCCAATGAATATTGATGAGAAAAATTTAAATAAAAAATTAGCAAAGATATCACAACAATATATCATGCAGATCATATTATATACCAGGAATGCAAGATTAGTTGAATATTACAAAAACTATCAGCATAATTGGGCATTTCAATAAAAAACCAACAGAACTTATATGCTTATCTCAATAGGTTCAGAAAAAGCCTTTGAGAAGATGCAGTATCCATTTCTATTAAAAACATTAGGGAATATGAAAAAAATTTAAAGTGATAAGTAATATCTATCTAAAACCATCAGCAAGAATTATTTGTAATGAGTATAAGCTAGATTGTTTCCCAATATGATCGGAGATGAATCAATGATGCCCATTATCAACCTTTATTATTTAATATTGTAGTAAAAATGTTAGCTATAGGAGTAAGAGAAGAAAAAGAAATTAAAGGAATTAGAATAGTCAATTAGGAAACAAAACTGTCGCTTTTTGCATATGATATGTTACATTTTGAAAATTCTAGAAAATTAATGAAAAATTACTTGAAATTATTAACAACTTTAGTAAAGTAGCAGGATATAAAATAAATCCACACTAATCATCAGCATTTCTATATATTACCAACAAAGTCCAGTAACGAGATAGAAAAGAAATTAATTTAAAATAATTGTAGAAATTTTGCTCAGAGTTAAATGATATGGAATCTCTTCCACTTTATTTAGATTAAGGGTTCCATCTCTACCTTTACATTTGTAGAAGGGTTTGCAAACCTTAAAATACCATTTAAATGCCAGTTGTTATTAATAGTAACGATCAATGTTAATGATAATAAAGTTTATATCCAGATTCAAAAAGTAACACAAAATAGTTGTAGACAACATAAAATACCTGGGAGTCTACCTGCCAAGACAAACCCAGGAACAATATGAGCATAACAATAAAACACTTTTCACACAAATAAAGTCAGATCTAAATAATTGGAGAAATATTAATTGCTCATGGGTAGGCCAAGCCAATTTAGTAAAAATGATAATTCTCCTAAATTATGAGGAAAACAGAAGACTGGGAGAGGGAGGTTTCTCTGATAAAGGCCTCATTTTTCAACTTTAGAGAGAACTGAATTAAATTTATAAAAATACAAATTATTCTCCAATTGATAAATGGTCAAAACTATGAATAGGCAGTTTTTAGACAAAAAATCAAACCTATCTATAGTTATATAAAAAAATGCTCTAAAAAGAAATGCAAATTAAACCAACTCTGATACCAACTCAAACCTATCAGAATGAATAATATGACAAAAAAGGAAAATTTTGGATTTTGGAGGGGATATGGGAAAATTGGAACACAAATGTAGTGTTGGTAGAGTTGTGAACTGATCTAACCAGTCCTGAGAGCAATTTGAAACTATACCCAAAGGGTTATAAAATTGTGCATACAGTTTGATCCAGCAATACTATTGCTAGGTTTATATCCCAAAGACATCCAAAAGGGAAGGTAGAACCCATTTGTCTAAAAATATTTATAGTGTGAAGAAAGCCATATACACCCAGAGAGAGGGATGTGAAATGTGGACCACAACATAATATTTTCATGCTCTTGATTGATGTTTGCTTGCATTGTGTTTCCTTTATCTGATTTTTCTTTCTTGTAGATACAATTTTTCTTGCACAACAATGATAAGTGTGGAAATATGTATACATATATTCAATTTGTCAAGTATTTTAACATAATTAACATGTAGTGGATTTCCTGCCATCTAGGGGAGGGGTAGGGAATAGGGGTGAAAATTTGTAACAGAAAACTTTGTAAGGGTTAATGTTGAAGAATTACCCATACATGTGTTTTGCAAATTAAAAAAAGATAATAATACTTAATTCATAGCATTGTTGTGAGTCAAATAAATAGAATGTTTTACAAACCTTAAAAAATTAAAAATTAAAAAATAAAAATATTTATAGCAACTCTTTTCATGGTGGCTAAGAATGGAAATCAAATGAATGCCCATCAATTGGGGAATGACTAAACAAATTGTGGTATATGATTGTAATGGAATATTATTGTGCTATGAAAATGACAGGCAGAATGATTTTAGAAAACCCTAGAAAACTTACAAGAATATGAACTAGTGAAGCAAATAGAACCAGGAAAATGCGGTACACAGTAATAACAATATTGTCTGATAAAGAATTGTGAATGACTTAGCTATTCTCAGCAAGCAATATAATGATCCAAGAAAATCCCAAAGGACTAATGATGAAGCATACTCTCCACCTCTAGAGAAAGAACTTATATGGATTGAATACAGATTAGAGCATACTATTTTTCATTTTCTTTCCTTTTTTCTTTTATTAGAGTCTTCTTATATAAAAGTACTAATATGGAAGTGTTTTATATAATTGCACATGTTTAACCTGTATCTAGTTGCTTATTGTCTCAGGGAAGGGGAGATAGAGGGAGGGATAGAATTTAAAACTCAAAACTCTGAATAAAAATGTTTAAAAATTGGGAAATTTTTAAGTATGCCAGGTTAAATAAGGTCCCTAAAATTGTTAAGTTGGAAGTAGATTTTCCCCATCACAACATGACAGGAAAAGAAGTTAAATAGGAAACCCAAGAAAAAGACATTTAGGATGAGAATGGAAGGAGGATCACAAAAGAATGATAGATCTGCCATGCTCTGCCCTGGTTATCACCTCTGGAATATTCAGTCCAAGTGTTCCCAAATTGTGGACAATAAGCACTCCCACCAAATAGGTTGGCAATTTGACTTATTCTTGATTTGGCCCTGCCTTGGGCAGAGCTCCACCTGTCCCACCCTAGTTATAGCTCTTCCTCTTCATGTGGTGTGATCTCAAGAGATGAGAAGCATATTTCTGGAAGGACATTGGACAGCTTCCAAGTGAAAGCAATCAATGTGGCAAAGATCTTGAGTTCATGCCATAGGGAGATTGCTTCAAGGATCTAAAGCAGCCTAATGCAATGGAAAGAAACTGGATCTGAAGCAGAGAATCTGGGTTCAAATCCTGACTTTGACATTTACTTTCTACGTGATCCTGGATAGAGCATTTAACGTCTCTGGAACTCCGTTTACTTATTTATAAAATGAGACAAGATAGACTCTGGGGCTCCTACAATTTAAGTCTATCATCATATTCCCAGCACAGTGCTTGGAGCATGATAGGTTCCTGATAAATTCTTGCTGAATTTGACTAAAGAGCCAGTTCTGCTACTTATTGTCTCTGGGACATAGGACAAGGCACTTCCATTCTTCAGACTCGGTTACCTCATCTATAAAGTGAGGGCATGGGACAAGATCTCCGAGAACCCTTCCATCAGTAATACCCAGACGGGGAGAAGCCCCAGCCTCCCAGCAATAAAAGTAGGAAAAGCCATCTTCTATGGCTCTGGGTCAGTGGCTGAAAGATTGTGGAAATCCCAGTTCTAGAACAAGAAGGATCAAATGACGGAGCCCATCAAGTCCAGCCCCTTTATTTTACAGATTAGGAAACTGAGACCCAGAGAGATTAAACACTTGCCAAGGTTTATCTGGCAAGTAAGGTATCAGGGTCAGGATTTGAACTCGGGTTCTGTGACTCAAGTTTGTCACTCTTAGGCAAGGTGATGATGAGGGTCAACATTCTTCAAATAGGTCAAGTTGGCCCATGACTGTTGACCTTCTGCATAGCGGCAGAATTGCATCCAAATGAGTCTTCCAAAGATTCACTGTTCAGACAAGAATGACAGCCTCCATTTTAGGGACCTCCATATAGCTCACGTCAGTCCCTTTTCTCCACTCCAATGACTATCTCCTTCTCCCTATTCTCCCCTTGAGTTCACGTCTTCATCCACTCTCATCTGCACAATCTCAATAGCCTCTGGCAGTGAACTCTAGCTTCCAGACTCCACCTTTCCAATCTATCCTTCCCACACCAGACAACATTTGATCAAACCATGTGCCTGCTTAAGAAACCTAAACTTGGGGCAGCTAGATGGCGCAGTGGTTAGAGCATCAGCCTTGAAATCAAGAAGACCTGAGTTTAAATCTGATCTCAGACACTTAACGCATCCTAGCTGTGTGGCCCTGGGCAAGTCACTTAACCCCAATTGCCTCAGCAAAAAAACAAAAAAAAAAAAAAAAAAAAAACACTGCCTTATACTATTATCCATCGGCTCATGGGTAGAAGTTAAAGAGGAAGAGCTGCTTTAATGCTGTCAAAAGTTTTTCAGTCTTTAAAGCTGCCCCCAAGGGGAGTGGGTGCTTGGGTGGGTATAAGGGAATAAGTTTACCTTGGTACGTAATACATGATTATTTGTCTGTGGATAGCTATTAAATTTCTAATTTTTAAATTGGTTCTTTAATCTCTGGAGATAAGGTGATGGTAGGAAAGTATATCCTTGGTTAAAAGTCAGAACAAAGGCAGGATCTCTCAAAAATCTTAGCCAGTTCTTGTCATTTGCAGGGTTACTACAGGACCCCAGGGTGTGATCAGCAGCTAGTGCCTGGGGACACAGCTGGCCCCTGTGGACACCAGTGGGTGGGACCATCCCCAAGGAGCACATTGGGATATTCCCAGGGCTGGTAGATCAACCCTCCTTCTTGTCTCCTCCAGACTTGAGGCAGGTCCAGCAGACAGGCACCCCTCCTCCCTGGCTCCTCAGAGACACTCCTGCTCTGTTCAGCAGCGGGGCCTTGGCCAACAAGTGGACAGTGCTTGTTGAACTTGGCGAGGTCCAGGATCTGGCCAGAATCCCAAGAATTTCTCACCTGCAAAAAAAAAAAAAAAAACATCAACAGCCTCTCTTTTTTTGTTGCTGTTGTTAGGGTGGCTTTTAAAACTCTCCATTAAACAACTGAAGCAGCCCTCCCAAGCTTTCCCTCTTACCCTCTCCACTTTATATGAACATATACTTTCATCTCCACAGCAGGATAGCAAGCTCTTCCTTTCAAGGCACCCACAGGTTGATATCCAGGGTCCACAGCAGAGATGCCTCCAGAGAGAACATTACACGGAAGCTATGGGAAGAGGATGGGAGAATGGGGCATTAAGTCCAATCAACAAATACTTACCTACTATGTGTCGGGCATTGTGCTAAACACTGAAAACCCCAAGAAAATGATTCCTGCTCCGAGGAACTCACAGTCAAATGTGGAAAATAACAAGCCAACAACTCAGTGCAAGCAAGATACATGTAGGAGAAGGAAAATGGTTTTGGAGGAAATACTCTCCAGGGTTAAGGAGAACCAGGAAGGACTTTTTGCAGAAAGTGGGGGTTTAGCTGATAGTTGAAGGAAGCTGGAAGACAGAGATGAGGAGGGAGAGAGTTCCAAAATCAGGAGATGGAGCGTCTTGTTCAAGGTACAGTAAGGTTAATGTCACTGGATCTCAAAGGATGTGCTTTGAGGTATAAGAAGACTAGAAAATTTAAGGGGGGCTGAGGGGTCCAGGTTATGAAGGGCTCTGAAATAGAAGCTTTTCTATGTGATTCTAGAGGTACCAGAGAGGGGCTCTCTGCATAGATCTGATGAAATAGAATCATGGAGTGGAAAGGGACCCTGGAGGTCATGCAGTCTCACCTTCCACTTAGTGAGGAATCCTGTTAATAGTCTCTCTGAGAGATGAACGGCCATTCAGCTTCTGCTTAATACCAAAATAAAAATGTTCACTACCATCCAAAGCAGTCTGTGACATAATTAAGTAGCTCTAATTGTTCAAAATCCAACAAAAAAAAACAATTATTAAGTGCCTACTGTGTGCTAGATTATTAAATGCCTACTGTGTGCCAGTCAGTGTACTAGCAACTGGGGATACAAAGAAAAGACATAAACATTCCCTACTTAATGTCAAATAATTGGGCTTGTTCCTTGTAGAGAGAGTTCTTCAAATCTTCCCGAGATCAATGTAGGAAGACCTTCACCAGTGCAGAACACAACCCATTAGCCTGTGTAGTTTTTTTTTTTTCCAGGTCCCCTCCATGAATTCTCCATAAAGGATCTACTCAAGGTATCAGAGGCCATCTTCCAGATCTTTGTTGTTATTCAGTCATTTCAATTGTGTCTGACTCCCCGTAGTCCTATTTTGGGTTTTCTTGGCAAGGAAACTGGAGTAATTTGCCTTTCCCTTCTCCAGCCATTTTACAGATGAGGAAACTGAGGCAAACAAGATGAAATGACTTGCCCAGAGTCACACAGCTAGTAAATGAGTCCAGATTTGCATTTAAAAAGATGCAAGCCCAGCACTCGATGCACTATGGTGCCACCTAACTGCCCCTTCCAGGTCTTTGATATTCTATTAAAAGGAGATCTGTTTTAGAGATGTCCTGAACTAGAAAGTATTTTAATAAAATGTCCACAGTGTGTTTGAGTATAAGGAAAAATTCCGATAGGATCTTAAAAATAGTCGAAATGCAAAGATCTTGGAGATCATTCAGCTGCCACAGGAAGCTAAGTGGTACCAGGGATGATGGTACTCCTGGGAATGGAGTCAGGAAAACTGAATTCAAGTTTGGCCTCCAGACACTTCCCAGCTGTGTGCTTAAACAAGTCACACTTAGGGCAGAAGGGCATAATGGAGGGACTGCTGAACTGGACTCAGGTTTCCACCTCTTGACATTTACATGACTCTGAGCAATCCCCTCAGCTCCCTCAGAGGGGGTCTCAGTTTCCTCATCTGCAAAAAGAGGGACAATGATCCACAATGCACCCTTCTCTCAAGGTTGGTGTGAAGATCCAAAAGAACAAGCGTGTAAAGAACTAAATATCATATATTATTATTACTTCATACTTCCAATGTTGGGGAATCCAAATTTACCCAAACAAATGGTCTCCCAATCCCTGTTTGAATGTTCACACAATTAAAAAGAAACTTATTTCAATCCTGGAAAGACTTATATGAACTGTTGCTGAGTGAAGTGAGCAGAACCAAGAGAACATTGTACACAGTTACAACAAGATTATGCGATACATTTAGCTCTTTTCAACAATGTGGTGATTCAAGGCAGTTCCAATAGACTTGGGATGGAAAGTGCCCTCCACATCCAAAGAGAGAACTATGGAGACTGAATATGGATCAAAGTATAGCGTTTTCACCTTTTTCTTGTTTGTTTTCTTTCTCATGATTTTTTCCCCTTTGGGTCTGATTTTTCTTGCACAACATGGCAAATATAGAAATAAGTTTAAACAAAGCACATATTTAACCTATCTTAGATTGCTTGCTGTCTTGGGGAGGGAGGAGGTAAGAGAGGGAGAGAGAAAAATTCGTAACACAAAGTCTTACAAAAATGAATATTAAAACTATATTTATTTGTATTTAGAGAAATATATTTATTTGTATGTGGAAAAATACAACACAATTTGGAATACAAATACAAAATACAATTTGGAAAAATAAAATATTGTTGAGAAAAAAAAGCTGTAAAGCAGGAAAAAGACATTTCATCCATCAGGATCTTACCTCTGCCATCGACTAGCTGTGGGACCTTGGACTTGGCTTTTCTGGACCTAGTTAGAACTTAAGGGGGTTGGACTTCATGAATGCTTAGGTCTCTTTCAATCTACAGTTCTGCAAATCTGCTCAACAGTCTTAAAGTCAGACTCAAAGAAGTAAGTAAGGGTAATTCATCTTGTAACCTCAGGCAGCCAGAGAAGGCAGAACACAAACTCCAAGCCAACAGCATCACTTGTTCCATGGTATCTATTTATAAGTTGTCAGTATACATCAGTATTCCCATCCTCTGCTGCCCAGAAGCAAGCTTGTGACTCCCTTCCCCACCCCCTGCCTTCCCAGGGCAAGCAGGACCCTTAGTGATGGGAAAGGACCTCAGGGTCCAGGGTCTCCTGCTGGGTACCAGTGATCCACACTCCCTATTTGCTCTGGCAGAAGTAAGGATTCTCAGGGTCCTTGCTTCAGGTACATGGCCCTCAGATGCTAAAGGAAGCATCCTCTAGCACCTTGCTCCTGCCTCCTGCGTCCCTCTCCAAAGAAGGACCAGTTTCATCCCTCTGCTACCTCCTGTATCCCTCATCATCGGGCTTGTGGCTCCTCTTTCGGGAACAGCCCAGACCAAACCTCTTGCTGACTGCACACAGGAGGGTTTCAGATTTAAATGCCAAGTTCATCATTTCGAAAGGCTTGCCAGAGACAGCATGCCTGATCAGACCGCAGCTCTTGATCCCCGTCCCATATTTACCCTGTAGCTTTCACCTGAAGACAAAGAGCCCTTGTCTAGGTGACTGGTTTTTAAGGACACAATTTTAAAAAAATAGGATCTTAGCTCCCTCTCTTATAGTACCAGTGAGAGGGAAAAAATGACTCCCACCAATTGCACAGGAAAGTGAGTCCCCGTGAAGAAAGGGAACAGCCAAAGCTGCTGGGATTTCCCTGGGCCTCAGCTCCAGCTTCCTGCCTATAAAGCAAAATCCATCTTGAAAAAATTGGCCCACCTCCAACATGAGCATCTGACCCCTTCTTCCCTTCTGGGGCACAATGGAAACACGGGTCACAGAGTGGGAAGTAGAGAGGCTTGGGAAGTCTCCTCGTCTTCCAACACTGACATTATCTAGATGATGAAATTTAAACCCACAGAGTAGAATTGACTCACCCAGGCAGGAAGCAGCAGAGCCAGGATTCAAATCCAGCCTTCTTTCCACAGCCCCGATCTGGATGATGGACCCTCCACTCCCACAATGAGAATAAAGTCCTGCTAGACCATGAAGATCAGAGCTCTAGAACTCAGAGGTGACCTTGTCCACCCCCTTCCTTTCACAAATGAGAAAACTCAGGGAGAAATGAGACCTGGGGAGTCCGCTGTTTATTCAAACTCAGCCTTCTTCAAATGATGATTGCTTTACCGAGGCCATTTCATGTGGTTCAATAACCCTGAGATAGATGCTATTCTCATACCCATTTTATAGATGAGGAAACTGAGCCTGAGTGATTTTTCTAGAATCACACAGAGGGGAGGATTCCTAGCCAAGGTCACAGAATCTCCAAGCTGGATGGGACCAAAGCCCTGTTCGATGCATGAATCCCCTGAATAATACCCCTGCCTAGAACTTAAGTACCTCTATCCATTGGTAACTCCCTCTCTGACAAGACAACCTAATACCTTTTTGAAGTTTTCATCATAGAAAGAGCTTCCTTATCCCTCAATCTCCCTTTTCCACCTCATTGCACTTTTCAAACTCCTTTGAAGCCTCCATCATGAAACCTCTGGTACTTTCCACTCACTTTTTCAGCTTTATTTTGTGTTTTTTTTTCTTCTTCCATGTCTTATCTTCCCCCATTAGATGATAAGCTCTAATGGATGTCTTTCTTTTTCATATTTATATCCTACAGCATGACAGGTGCTTAATAAACATCAATTGAAATTTAATTTACTTATTTTTTTTTGCCAAAATGTTTATTTAGGAGAAGAGGTTACAGACAAATGAAGAGGTAAAACAGGCACCAAGAGTGGTAAATAGGAAACAGGTTTGGGAGAGCAATAGGGTTAGCAAGGAAAGGAGTTTGGAAGAAGGAGGTAAAGGAAAATGCTGTGGGACCTGAGTGTGTCATTGGCTGGCAGGTTAGATCCAGAGAGGAGTCTAACAAACTAATCAGAATCAGTTATAGGAAGAAATGTTAAAATTGTCTTTACATGTAGTTGGAAAAAATAAAATGATATTTAAAGGGGAAAAAAGAAAGATATTCTTCATGACTGAATATATGTAGTCTATATTAAATTGAATTTCAATTTTTTAAATGAATGCTAAAATTGATTCTACATATAATTGGAAAATAAAATATTTTAAATGATTTTAAAAATCTGATTAGTTGACCAACTTATACTGGATGTTTCACTCCTATAACTTTTGCCCAACGATCAGAATAATAGACTCTCAGAGTTGGAAAAAACTACAGACATTGCCACAGACACTCTCAGTGGGATTGTTGGGTTACTGGAAAGTAGGGTAGCCGTGGCTTGCTGAATAAGAAAGAAAGCAGTCAGTCTATCATTTATAAATAATTACTCACATTTATAGATGTCTTCAAAATTTCAAAATTCTTTCCTTACAACTACCCTGTCCTATTTTACTGATGAGGAAACTATATACCTGTCTTCATCAGGAAAGTTAGGGGGAGAGTGAGTCAAGCTGAGTGAAGGGCTCTGCATGGCTTCTAGTAATTTCAATATGAGGAGACTTGATCAAGTTCTCTTATCCATCTCAGTGGCTATATTTGAGGGTAAATACCTCTTTTTATGAAATTCAACATGGTGGACAATTCAGCTCTGAAAGTAGGGAGGAGAAAAAAGGCAAAACTCCTTGGTAAAGCTTCTTCTGGAGTACTGGGCATCAAATGTGGGGAAAGACATAGATGAACTAGTGTAAAAATGAAAGAAGAAAAACTGGGGAGATGAAAAACCTGGCACCCAGGCCAGACAGGGATCAGTGGAAGGAAAAGGACATTTTTCTCTTGATTGGGGGGAGAACTTGATAACTTTTGTGAATGGTTTCCACGTAGCAGAAAGAGTGACTTTCTGTTCAGCTTCAGAAGGCAGAACAAGGCACATTAGGTGGGAGTTTCAGAGTCAGATTTAAGCTTAATGTAAGAACAATCTTCCTAACAATTAGTATTCTTTGAAGGAAGAATAGAATGCCTTGAAACATAGAGGGTTCCCTCCAATTAAGGTCTTCAGTGATTGGAAGATTCTGGGGAAGCTCAGTTTGGAGTCAATGGGGTCTGAAGAGTTTATTATATATGATATATATAACATATTATATATACATTATATTTTATATATAATATATATATATATATATAAACAAAGACAGTTTATTACTCTTTTTTTTTAACTGAGGCAATTGAGATTAAGTGACTTGCCCAGGGTCACAGCTAGGAAGTGTCAAGTGTTTGAGGTCAAATTTGAACTCAGGTCCTCCTGACTTCAGGGCTGGTGCTCTATCCACTGCACCACCTAGCTGCAGTGAGAGTTTATTATTCTGACCATTGCTTAATCAATATGAGTTGATTTGAGGATGAGTTGAGTCGAATAATATATTTAGTAGAGTAACACAGTAAAGAAGAACATTAATTCTTCAGTCAGAGGCTCCAAGTTGGACCCTCCCCACCATCACCCCATGCTTACTAGCTGTGTGACCCTGGGATAAGCCATTTAACTCTTTGCACTCAGATTACTCATTTTACAGATGGGGGGGGGGGTAGGATGGATTGACCTCTAGATCTCTACAACTCTGGATCTGTGTTCCTATGAAATGCTTCCGGGACCAGTCCAAGAACCATCTCCAGTCTCTTCCCTGCCCATGACTATTCTCCCCTCTAAACACCCAGAATAAAACACACATTTTTGGACATGGCTGATGTTGAAATTCATTTTACTAGACTACACAAGTTTTGTTTTTTTACAAGGTTTGTGTTTTTGTTTTTCTTTTCCCAGAAGGATTGGTGTGGATGAAAGGAGAGAAAATAAATTCTTGTTAATTGAAAAAAGAAAGACATAAGCTGCTTGCAAGGCTGATCTTCCCTAAGGGCAGGTCTTGTAGACAGGAAGACTTTGGCATGAATCTTGTCTCTGCCACTTCCTAGATGTTTAACCCTGAGCCAATCCCTCAAATTCACTGAGTTTTAGTGTTCTAATCTCAGAATGGAAATAATAAAGCATCTACCTTGCAGGATTGTTGTGAGGGTCTGATGATAAAATATATGAGGAGCTCTTTGCAAAACTTAAGTACTCATAAAAGTATAAACTATCGTAGTAGTAGTAATAGTACTAGTAATAATAATAGTAGTAGTAGTACTAGTAATAGTAATAATACCAGTAGTAGTAGTGGTGGTGATAGTGCTATTAATG
>JAJPUD010002407.1:95685-170342 GCA_023553655.1 Myrmecobius fasciatus | reverse complement strand
AGATAGATAGATAGATAGATAGATAGATAGATAGATAGATAGATAGATAGATAGATAGATAGATAGATAGATGGATAGATGGATAGATGGATGGATGGATGGATGGATGGATGGATGGATGGATGGATGGATGGATAGATGAATGGACAAGTATGTAGGTAAATAGATGAGAGAAATGATAAGAAAGATCAGAAAGAGAAAGAGATAGAGAGATTGACTGAAGGATAGATATATAGATAGAGAGAGAAAGAGAGACAGAGAAAAACAGGAAACTAAATAGAGAAACAGGGCATTTATTATATATTTCCTTTGTGTTAGACAGTGTACTAAATGCTGGGGATACAAATAAAAGCAATCAAAATCATCCTTACTTTTAAAATTATGTTTTAATGGGAAGACAACACATAAATGGGTGCTGAAAAGTTGGGGGAGGGAAGGACAGAGGTGGAGGGAGATGGCAAAGAAACACTGGAGCCATATTATGAAGCCTTAGGCCCTCATAAGAGACAGCAAAAGCTGTTCTGTCACTGGCAGGGCATCCAGGATTTTAGTCTAAGTTTCCAGTGAGTTGGAGATTATTGAAGAGCAGGGGCATAGAGAGGGGAGCTACGGTGAACATAATTTGGACTTGATTTAACAATCAGAGCTCTCCCTAAGTGGAATGGACTGCCTTCAAATAGAAAACAAGAGAAAGCTGTTTATCGGAGGAGACTCACCATATGACTGCTGAAATCTTTTCCAACTCTGAGATTCAATGTCATCCCAGGTGGGCTTTGTAAACCTTAATAATAGCCTGGACCTTGTCATAATTCATTGTAGGATAGACGTCTCCTGGTGAGAGGGGTTACAACATGTGTCTGGAAGAATTAACCTTCAGAATTAACACATCACAAACTTGCCAGTGGGCAGCTAGCATAAGTCCTGAAGTCAAAAAGACTCATCTTTGTGACTTCAAATCCTGCCTCAGACACTTCCTAGCTGTGGGACCCTGTGCAAGTCACTTTACCCTTTTTGTCTCAGTTTCCTCATCTGTAAAATGAGCTGGAGAAGGTTTTCCTTGCCAAGAAAACCCTAAATGGGGTCACAAAGTTAGACACAACTGAATAACAATGAAATCTTTCCAGTCCTTTCAAATGCCCTAGCATATATATATATATATATATATATATATATATATATATATATACATTTACATTATTGATATTACTTAACTACAATCCTTCACTAGTGTCTCACTGAAGCCTAGAGACAGCTCTGGGTTCTTGAATTTTAAACCTGAGAAACATAGACTCCAGCAGGCCCTACAGCTTGGAAAGGCTTAATAAGCAGGTCCAGAAATGGACTGTGTGTCTACCATCCAAGAGCCAGCCTGGCCCAGCTTGGGGATCTCCATCATCAGAAGTTTGGTCTCTGGGAAATGAATATTTTAGATTACAAGACCATCTACAAAGGTAGGCTGTGATCTGCACAAATGGAGGGAGGCAGTCATAAGTCTTTTATAGTAGTGAAAACAAGTCTTCCTATACCCATTTTGCCTCTCCTCATCACTCATTAGAGTTATAGCCCCACCTGGACAGGATATCTGCCAAGAGACTCTTCTTCCCCATCTACCAGGGATGCTTCCAGAGAATCCTGCATTGTGTAGGAGCTTTAAACTCATTATCTTTTCCCTTTAAACCTGTCTCTCTTCTACATTTCCCCATCACCATTCTTCAGTCACCTAAGTTTCCCCTTCTTTACTATCACCTTCTTTGATCAACAATTCCATCTCTACAATATTTCTCATGGCAGCTCCTTTGTCCTTGTTCTTTCCTGGACTCCTGGAAGAGCCTCTTCCTAATTAGTCTCCTTTCCCCAGCTTTTCCCCTTTTGAAACCATCTTCACAAAGCTGACCACGTCACTCCTCTCCTGCTCAAGCCAATCCCTAATGCCTCTGGGATAACATTAAAATGCCCCAGTTTGGGACTGAAATCTTTAGACTGTCTGGGTACAGCACAGCATAATTTCATAATTTTCTCCTTGGTCCCTCTATGTCACAGTCACGTTGGTCTAACTATTGTCACCAAACTCAGAATTCCATCTCCAGTCTCTGTGCCTTTGCAAAGCCTCATTCTCCATGCTTGGGATGCACTCCTTCCCTTCTTGGGTTGTTGAAAAATAGACTCATCAAGTATTTTAACATAATTAACATGTAGTGGACTTCCTGCCATCTAAGGGAGGGGTGGGGACTAGGGGGAAAATTTGTAACAGAAAGCTTTGTAAGGGTTAATGTTGAAGAATTACCCATACATATGTTTTGCAAATAAAAAGTTTTTTAAAAGGAAAAAAAATCTAAAAAAAAAAAAAGAAAGAAAAGAAAAGAAAAGAAAGAAAATGGACTCATTTTCTTAATTATCCAAAACATTTCTTTTGGTGACAAAGGAAGAGCCACACCCCAGACATGCCAAGTTTCACCATTTTTAAGGTCATTTTTTTTAATTAAAGCTTTTGTTTTCAAAACTCATGCAGTTAAATGGCACAATGGATAGAGCACTGGTCCTAAAGTCAAGAGAACCTCAGTTCAAATCTGACCTCAGGCACTTAACACTTCCTAGCTGTGTGACCCTGGACAAGTCACTTAACCCCAATTGCTTCAGCAAAAACAAACAACAACAACAACAAAAAAAAAACAATATATGCATGGGGATAATTTTTCAACATTGAAAACCTTACAAAACCCACAATTCCAAATTTCCCCCCTTCCCTCCACCCCCTGCCCTAGATGGCAAGTAATTCAATACATGTTAAGTATATTAAAGTATATTAAAAATATGTGTTAAATCCAATATATGTATATATGTATATATACATACATATATATATATATATCTTGCTGCACAAGAAAAATCAGATCAAAAAGAGAAAAAATGAGAGAGAAAACAAAATGCAAGCAAAATACCAACAAAAAGAATGAGAATGCTATGTTGTGACCCATATTCAGTTCCCACAGGCCTCTCTCTGGGTATAGATGGCTCTCTTCATCACAAGACCATTGGGACTGGCCTAAATCATCTCATTGTTGGAAAGAGCCATCAGAATTGATCACATAAACTTCTTGTTGCCGTGTATAATGATCTCCTGGTTCTGCTCATTTCGCTCAGCATCAGTTCATGCAAGTCCCTCCAGGCCTCTCTGAAATCGTCCTGCTGGTCATTTCTTACAGAACAATAATATTCCATAACATTCATATACCATAATTTATTCAGCCACTCTCCAATTGATGGGCATCCGTTCAGTCTCCAGTTTCTAGCCACTACAAAAAGGGCCGCCACAAACATTCTTGCACATGTGGGGCCCTTTCCCTCCTCTAAGATCTCTTTGCAATATAGGCCCATTTAAGGTCATTTCTAAGCTAAGAAAGTTCAGCTCAACTGAGGCCGGTTGATAGTGAGTTTGAAAGATTAATGAGGTAGCGAAGAAAACGGGGGACATACAGATGGAACATTTCAAGAGCTAGTAACATATTAAAAGGAAAACTGATTCTAGCATATTGGGCCCGTGTTGATTGATCATTGCTCTGCCTGGAGACAAGACTTCCCATGGGAAAGACAACTTTACCTACAGTCCCTTGGGATGGCAATGTTCCTCTACCCATAGTCCTTTACAGCAACATCAGGACCCACAATTACAATAGAAAGTGCTCAATCCTAAAATCCTATTTGCTCCCAAACCTTATGCTTCTCTCAAGGCTCATCTCAGATGCTAATTCCTACAGGAAGCCTTTGGTGGTCTCACCCACCATTTCTTGGTGCCTTCTCCCCCCTCAAATTACTCGCCATGTATTCATCTATCAGCTGCTTTAACCCTTCAGGAGAACATAAGCTCCTCTGGGCCAGAGATTGTTTTTGTCTCTATACCCCTAATACTTGGCACTGTGCCCCTCACACAGTAGGCACCTATTTGTTGAATGGAATTAAATGGTATGGGTTTGACTCTAAGGCTCCAAGTACCAAATGAGCTGACAAATCACTGGTCAGCTCCATAACAGGGCAGCTGCCATCGCCCTCAGCAAGGTCAGCCTCACCAGGAGAGAGAGCATAGTGACAGAGGCAGGCAGAAAGAAGCTTGGAGCTAAGGCAAGGTTCATGGTTGCCAAGGGGAGCTCAAAGCTGTCTGGGTGAGAGTGTGGGTGGCTGGGCAGGGCCCAGCATCCCTGGCAGGGCCAGGAATTGGACAGAGCTCACACACAAGGACAGAGAAGCTAAGTTTGGGGCCCAGAGATCTTATTATATACTGAGATCTCCTCTGGGCTCATTTCCCACTCATTTCTGAGCAGATGTACTCCATGCTGGGCATCTGGGAGCTGCCAGCCCCTAGGCGGCTGCCCCCTCTCTCCCCAGCAATGTGAGAAATGGAGCCTGGGCAGCTGCCAGACACAATAGGAGTGGGGATGGGCTGAGAGAGTGCACTCAGGATCCTTCCTCTCCTCAGCTACAGAGTCCTCCACCCTTGATTTCCCACAGCCTCCAAAACCTTAAATACAAAGGGGGTCACTAACAGAAGTACTGGAACAAGGGGGGATCCCCACCAGCACATGAGACCCAGGCAAAATTTCAAGCTAAAGACAATGGGTCCTGAGCCTCTGCACAAATTGTTTCCTGCCCCAGCCTGGAGGGATCCTAATCTCCAGAAGCCCGGTTCTGGCGTCCCTGCTTATTTCACCCCCATTCCTTCCCAGCTTTCTTCACTCCAGTCCTAGGACTGGATATTATTAATAATATTATATTAACTAATGGATATTGATAATAATAATAATTGCTATTTGTTACATAATTCGACTCCTTTTATATACAGTGGGCAAAGTGGAGAGAATGAAGGGCTTACAGTCAAGAAGGACAAGGTCCAAATCCTGCTTCTGAGTGAGACTGGCCAAGTCTTGAAACTTCTCTCTCTGCATAAAATAACTCCCTGGAGCTTATCTATTAAGTCATAGAGAAGCTGTGATCTGAATTGATAAAAGCAACTCCCACACCATTTAGGCTGAAAAGGATTTTAATGTCACCTAATAAAGAGGTAAAGTGACTTTGATTGTAAAGTCCTAGACCATTAGAGTGGGAGGAAATTAGTCTAAGAGTTCTTAAATTGAAGTCTATAAACTTGATTTTTTTTGTTTGTTGTTTTGCTATTTTGATTACTGGCTTTCAATAAAATTGTTTTCCCTTTGCAATCCTATATATTTTACTTTCCTTCATGGAGTCCCTTAGTGCTTTTATGGTTCCCATCAGGCTACATCTTCCACAGGAAGGTTTTACAATCCTCCCAATGCCGGTGCCCTTCGCCCCAAACCTATGCTGCGATTATTTTGTATTTGTGCTTCATATCCTTGTGTTGTACGTGTGGTCTCACTGGATGGAATGGTAAACTACTTGAGGATAAGAACTGTTCTGTTCTTGATTCTGAATCCCCAGTGTCTAGCATATAGTGACTGACAGATTGAATGCACTATTCAGCAGCCTTGTGAAGCAGTCATAGAATCACAGATTTAGAGCTGGAAAGGCCATTCCTTCATTTTACAGATGCAGAAACTGAGGCCAGTGAGGTAATGACTTTACAGAGAGTAAATGACCAAAGCAGAATGTGAACAGATTTCCTCGGATTCTGAATCAAGCACTCATGCCCCGTGTACAATGTTCTCCTCAGTAGTATCATTATCCCCTTACAAATGGGTAAACTGAGACTTGAAGAGGGCCAATGGTTTGTCCATAGTTGCACAGCTAGTTAAGTGCTAAGGACAGGATTATGAGCCTCAATTTCTACTGAATCTAAACTTACTACTCTTTCCATTCTACCACATTGTAGGAGAGACAGACATTCATCACTATCTACCTAGACCATTAGAGTTGGAGGAAATCCTCCGATCTTCCAACGTCCAAGAGTTCTTAAATTGAAGTCTGTGAACTTGGGCTTGTTTGTTTGTTTTTGCTATTTGGATAACTGTCTTTGCATGAAATTGTTTTCCCTTCATAATCATAAGAACCTTTGTTCTCAAGAGAAAAACTGGATCACGACGGCCAACTAGTCTATATGGTCTCTGTGGCTGCCTCTTACTACTCTTTGAGATTCCTGTGATGGAAAAGAGATTGATCTAGACCCCAGCTTCTTAACCTGTGGTTCATGATCCCATGGAGAGTCTCCTAACTGAATGTGAGGGTCATGAAATTATGATTTATTATCAGTAAATGTTTGATTTGTATGCCTGCTTCATATACCTACATACCCAAGGTTATATAAAAAAAAATTTTAAGAAAAAGTTTAAGAAGCCCTGTTCTAGGAGCAGCTAGGTAGCGCACCAGCCCTGAAGTCAGGAGGACCTGAGTTCAAATCCGGTCTCAGACACTTAACATTCCCTAGCTGTGTGACCCTGGGCAAGTCACTTAACCTCAATTGCCTCAGCAAAACCCAAAAAAAGAAGAAGATAATGCTTTAGACACCGAGTCTTTGATTCCATCTGCTGATCTGACTTAGACCCAGCCCATTCATCATCCACCTGCCAACCAGCCCATCACCAAGTCACGCCTCCCAGAGTCAGTTCAAGGCAGCACTCTTGGGTGTCAATAGTCAAATGGATCTGTGATTACATCGATGTTGCTACCAACAATGCAGGCTGCCACCATCCTGCCTGACCGTGAGATGTGCCTCTTGTCCATCTTTCCATGCAGTCACAACTGGCATGCTGAAGACCTTTCAGCTCTCTCCTGACACTTCAAAGGCACCCACAAAAAACTCATCTCTCTCATCACAGGATCAGCCCCTCTTCTCCCACGACCATTTGTTTTTCTCGCGATACTTTTTATTCTTGTTCTTCAGAGTTCCCCATTGGTTGTATGTGGAAACCTGCTCTGGTCCAATACGTGCTTGTTGTGGAATGGGGCTCCTAAGATCCTGGGGACCATTAGAAACCTCATCCATCAGATATTTACCAAGTAATTCCCTTCATCAGAATCAGCTTCTGTCACCCCCAAGTAGGAGACCCCTTGTACTACAGTAATTACTATTATATCTAAGCAGCCCTGAGTGTTCCCCTTTCCCTGGGCCAGCTGGAGGGGGGGGGGCGCTCCTTGAGAGCTGTCCAAGGTACTAGCCAGCTGCTCATCTTTCCTTTCTAACGGCAGCATCTGTCTCCCAGTTGGGGGTGACAGAATCTGATTTGGTATCATCTTCACCGCCGCCCTGTCTACACTGTCCACTCCATCTCTATGCTTTATTTGTGCCACCTTGAGGCGTCCTCTGCTCTCCTAGCTAATTCATCCCCATCTTCAAGACCCAGCTCCCTCATGAAGGTGACCTCTCCCCCTCCTGACCTCCTGGGTACCATTCATCTGAGTTTAGACAAATGCCATCCTATTTGTGCATCATCCCCCAACTATATTTCAGCCTCCATGAGGAGTGGGATTGAATCCTAATCATCTCTGAATCCCCATAGAGCTGTATCCCCCACATACCTCATGCATCCAAGGCAGCTCAATAAATATGACTATTGATTGATCGATGGATCACTCCCCTTGGCCTCCATCTTTAGCCCAGCTCAGCTTCCTTCCTCTCCAGCAAACTAGTTTTCAAGTCCATTTTTCTCTACCATCCCTTACTAACTCTGCTACATCTCTTCAATCATCCTCTGTGCCCAAAGCAACCTCTCACTGGCTCTTTCTCCTTTAAATCCTTCCTTCTACACTCTCTTATCAGGAGCATCTCCAGATTCATTGTAGCCTGACACAGAAATGTGGTGCCTAGAAAGGTGTATAGCAAGAAAACATCAGCAGCTCCTCACCCTGGAAATCTGCTGGTCCAAAAAATAAACAAACAAATGAATGAATGAATAAACAAATAAATAATGCATAAATAAAGAAATGAATGAATAAACAAATAAATAAATAATAAACAAATGAATGAATGAATAAATGGAATTTTTTTTTTAAATCTGCTGGTCCTCCCTGGGAAAGTTTTGGAATACTGGAGAAATATGATCTTTTAAGACATTGAGGCAAGCCATGCTGGGGAGCAGGAGGTAAATGGCAAAAAAAAAAAAAAAAAGAAGTCCTGGGTTCTGTTCTCCTACCCAAGGAGTCCCTTCTCTTCAGTTCCATCCCCCACCTCACCCCCACATTCTTATACAGGAAAATCACCAAAACAAAATTGTTTATTTAAATTCTTTTTTCTTTTTTTCCTGAGGCAATTGAGGTTAAGTGACTTGCCCAGGGTCACACAACTAGGAAATATTAAGTGTCTGAGACCAAATTTGAACTCAGGTCCTCCTGACTTCAGGGCTGGTGCTCCATCCACTGCGCCAACTAGCTGCCCTCTATTTAAATTCTTTTAAACAAAATTCTGGATATAAAGAGCACAAAAATCTGTGTTCAAACTTAGATTCTGCCATTCATGATGTGATTGGGGCAACTGCCTTTCCTGAGTCTTGATCTCTTCGCTTCCAGAATGAGAGTTATACTCCTACCTCTTACTTGTTGTGTTTGTTGTGAGGGAAGCACTTGGTAAGTCTTAAAACACGAGATAAATGTGAGTTATTTTTCTGCAAAATGCTGGTGTTCTGAACTTTTCATTGGGGTTGGGGGGAGGAATAAGAATAAATTAAAAGCAAGAGAGAGCATTTATAAAGTTTTTATTTTCATTTTCTTAAAAATAACATCTTATTTACTTATATGTATGTGTATGTATTTGTTTCCTTAGCTTCTTAAGTATTAGGCAGATAAAGACACAAGGCTGTGTTCCCGAGGGGGGTGGGGGGCACACGAGGAAGGAGGGGAGTCTGGGAAAGGAAGGGGAAAGAGGGGCTCTGTGAAGCTGATCCGCCGGATGCTTCAGTGCCCGTTCAATGCACACACATATTCTAACACTTGGTTTTTCTTTTTTGTGATTTTTGTAAAAACATCTAAAATGACTGAGATATACAGTGTCAGCACTTAAATATACAGACTGAGATCCAAGCACTTGAACACAATTCTTAACTCTAAGGTCAGGTATTGCACATCAGACAGGTGGAATATGTTTCAGGCTAAAAGCAGTCCACTCCTTGGAAGTCAGGGTTTTGCACCGCTATCCCTCCTTGGCCGCTGTCCCTCCTCAGCCACTGTCCCTCCTCGGCCGCTATCCCTCCTCCGCTGCTATCCCTTGGGGGGAAACTAGTCCATCCCAGGCCTTTCCAAGTCCTCCCAAGTGAGGTCCTTCTCATCAAGGTTCAGGGCCTGAGAGGAGGGGGGGGCGGATCTTTGAGGTAAGCCCAATTTAAAAGTGTGAGACACAGCCCCCCCATGCACACATATGTGGGCCCCTCACGTGGGCATGGGCCAGTCGCAGGCTCCTCCCTTTTCAGGACTCTCAAGCCTGGACCAAAAAGGGGAGCTGGGAGTGCTCCCTCTCTTGGGGTGGAAGGAGGGACAAAGTTGTTCCCGGGTATTCTTTACCACCTCTCATGTCCCACAAGCCTTATCCCGACCTCCTTGATAGCCACCTGCTAAGGAGACACCGTTTGGAGATGCTGTCAGTCGGACCCCCGTGCCCCTGGGCCCTGGGCTTCTGCTCTCCACCCTTGTTCCTTCGGTGGTCCAGGTCTCTCCCCCAGGGGGGCTCCCCTTGCTCAGAGGCCTAGCAGCCGCCTCGCTCTAGTGGGGACAGTCAGGCGGAGAAGAGGGCTTGGGGGCCCAAATGCTCTTACCCCAGGGTGACCCTCAGCTCCTCGGCTCTGGCTCATGGAGAAGGAAACTCCAGACCCAGGTTTGATTTGGAAACCCTGGGAAGTAAAAGCCCGAGCGGCCACTGTGAGCCCCCACCCCAGCCCCACCCTGCAGAAGCTCAGCTGAGAATTCGATGGGGGGCAGCAGGACCTCGGGGAGAGGGGAACCCCAGCATCCAATCCGGCGCCTTTGCTTTCTAAAACATATTTACAAGGTTATATAAACGTGCACAACCAGAGAGAGACCCAGGACAAGCAGACATAGAGAGCACAAGCCTCCTCGGGGAGGAAGGAGGGGAACAGCGAGAGAGGGGGACACAGGCCCTCCTGCCCTCTGACCCCCACCCCAGCCACCAGCGCTAGGACTGAGGGTGAAAGCAGTCAAGAGAGCAGGGTTTGGAGGGGGTGGGAGGGGAGAGAGTTATCGCAACCCTAAAGACACTGGGGGTCTCAGGGAACTCAGGGACACATGAGAGGGCCCTCGGAAATGTGGGGGTGGCAGGGGGACCTGGACTTAGGGAGGAGATGGGGGAGGGGGTGGTACGGGGAAAGAGACAGCCAGGAGGGAAGAGGAGGATTCGGAAGGCAAGACACGTTTATTATCAGAGCTGAGCTACAGAGTGACCTTTCCGATGGTACTGCTGAGAGCAGGGGCCGGGACGAGGCGTTCGGAGCTTGACTCCTCCCAGGAGAGGATGGGGGGGGGGTCCCTTGGGGGGGGGGAGGGTCTTTCAAGGCTGAGCTCAGCCCAAGCGATGGGATTTACAGGGAAAGTGAAAGGCAGGCAGCCCAGAGACACATCTTCTCAGGCCTCCCACCCTCCCTCCCACCCCCACTGCCTCCCGTGCCCATCACACACACACACTCACACTCACACATTCAAACACACTCACACGCACATTCTCACACACACGCACATTCTCTCACACACACGCACATTCTCTCACACACACACTCACAAACACATTCTCACACACTCACACACACACTCTCACAAACACACACACTCACACGCACATTCAAACACACTCACACACACACGCACGCACATTCTCACACATACTCACAAACATTTTCACACACACATTCTCACACACACACACTCACAAACACATTCTCACACACTCACACACACTCACACACACATGCACATTCAAACACACTCACGCACACACACATTCTCACACACACTCACATTTTCACACACATTCTCACACACTCACAAACATTCTCACACACTCACACACACACACACATTCAAACACACTCATGCACACATGCACGCATTCTCACATGCATTCTCACACACACATTCTCACACACACACACTCACAAACACATTCTCACACACATACACATACACACACTCACAAATACACTCAACACGCACACTCACATGCACACATGCACACACACACATTCAAAAACATTCTCACACACGCACATTCTCACACACACATACATACACAAATGCACACACTCACACACACACTCACATACACATTCTCACACATGCATACACATACATACGCATACACATTCTCACACACACTAACACACACACATTCAAACACATTCTCACACATACACTCATAAACACACACACACACACATACACACACACACTCACACAAACATTCTCTCTCACACACACACACGTGCCCTTAGAAACAGCCACACAGACACCCATGCAGAAGTGTCTGGGAGCACTGGGTGTCAGGATGGTGAGGACATGAGCAGGAAGCCTTTTCTCATCAATAGGAGAATTCCTTCAATTACAGGGGAACCCGATATCGAAAAAAACTGAAGAAACGAACCCGAGAGAACCAGAGGTGCCCGGGCCTGGTCTGTGCGCTGCCCTCAGAGGAGCCTGACCAAGCCCACCTTTCCCCGCCAGCCCGCTCCTGGAGGTCTCTGCCCCCTCCCTGACTCTCCCCCTCCCCTTCTCCCTCTGCTCTCCGGGACACTGTTACCCATCCAAATGCCCAAGTACCAAAGGCCCTTTGGGCCACGGCTGCAGAGGGCAGGGAACAGGCCCACGGTGGCCGCTGCCTCCGACGAGAGCCCTGTGCCAGAGTCCCGTCCCCCAGCCGCCTGCCCTCCCAGCCCTTCCCCAACCTCCGTCTCCCCGAGTCCCCGGCTTCCCTTCAGCTCCAGAACCGGCTCCTGCAGCAGGCCTCTCCTTGTTCCCCGAGGAGCCAATGGCTTCCCACCCTACAATGACTTTGCTTTCCCTGACCAAACCTGGGACGCAGGGGCACGTGCTCTTTCCCTCCTCCCCCAAGGGAACGTCAAGTCCTGCTTTCCCCGCCCTTGAATGCCCAGAGCACATGCTTGCCAAGGCCTTGCTGAATGGATGGTCCGGAGGAGCGAGGACGAAGGTCCAGAAAGGGCAGGAAGGGATCCCCCTGCCACCACTCCCAGAGCGGCCTGGCCATCTTTGAAGTTTGTTTCCAAAACTCGTTCCAGAAAACTGCTCCCGTCCGTCCAGGAAAGGAGGGGGAAACTCTGATAAAAGGGCCAAGGAATCAACCCAGACAGGCTCGGGCAGCAAGATCCCACAATTTACGGGGACAACGAGTCACCACGCGCCAGGCAGGAACTGGGAGGGGAAAGTGGATGGAAGGGCGCCCCTGGGCAGTCCCGGTGCTAGCCCCTGCTGAAGCTGGGGGAAAATCCCTGCTCCAGCCCCGGAAGGCCCTACGCCTCTGCTCTGCAGCCAGAGCTCCTCCGGTGCAGCCAAAGGTGTCCAGCCTCATCTCTGCGGGGTGCTGCCAGTCGTAGGCCCCTGGGCAGCCCCCCACGGGGATCAGTGACACTTTGGGGTGGGCAAGGCCTTCTCCCCAACTTCTTCCCCCACGTCTGGGAGCTTGTCCCCTTCCCCCGACTTCTCCCACCACTCTCAGCTCTGCAAGAAGCGGCCGGGATGGCTTTCTCCTGCTTTCTGAGGCTAGGGATCTCAGGAGCCGCGGCCCTGCTGCCCCGTCTCCGGGAAGGACGCCCAAGGTGCCCGCCCTGCCCCGCGCTCCGCAGGCCTTTTCCCCTTGGAGGTAAGCGCAGGGCCTCGGGCGAGCCCAGGATAGGAAGGAGCTGGGTCAGGACAAATGGCAGCCCCAGGGGCCGAGGGCTCGGGGCCTGACGGGAAGGGGGCAGGCACAGGCATCTCGGGCTTTGGGAAGGCATGGAGGGAGAGAGCGTCCCACCTCATCCATTCTTAATGTAGTGTTTAAAAAAATAAGACCGCGGAAGGCCGGAGGGGACGTCTGGCGGGAGTTTGCCAGGAGGGGCGTCCCTGGGACGCTGCCCACAGCCGCAGGGCACGCACACGCTCACGGGTCACACACACACTCACACCGTCACCCACACCACAAACGGCTCACGCTCACACGCACTCATTCTTCCCCACTGGAGTCAAGTTCCATTGGCTGCGCTTCCCTGCCCAGCTCCCGCCGCCGCTCCCTCCCAGCTCTCAGTCCCTCAGCATCCCCCTCCGCCGGCCTCCCTCGCTGGGCTTCTACCAGATGTAGCCTCCATCGTCCGCCTCGCCCGCCTCGCCCTCCTCCTCCTCGGCTTCCTCGCCGGCCTCCTCCGTCTCCTTCTCCTCCTCGTCCTCCCAGCCGACGCCGCTCCCAAAGTCCCCAGAGAACCCAACGATGTCATCTGGGGGGGGCAGCAAAGGCGCGGTTAGAATTAGGGCTCCCACCTCCCCGGGAGGCCGTGAGCCTCCTCATCTAGTCAGCCCGGAGGAGGCCCCGCCTTGGCCGGACAGGCAGCCCCCCCCCCCCAGCTCACCGCAGTCTGGGCTCCCGCGTATCCGGGTTCCCGTCAGCTCCTGCCCCATCTGGTCCACACACCAGCAGTCGCCGCTGCTCTGGTCACACTGCATCTTCCTGTAGTAGCCATCCTCATCGCAGCTGGGGATGAAGACGCCTAGGAAGCGGGAGGACACAGGAGTGTGGGAGCGGCCAAGGCCGCAGCGGCGGGGGGCGGGGGGCCCAAGAGGCCCAGGGGCGTCTCCCAAGGGTCTGCTCTGTGCGGGGACAGGGCTACGCAGTGGGGCTACAGACGCCAGGGGGAGCTGACCGTGGGACAGACACCGATGAGACCCAGGCAGTCTTGGGGAGGTCAGTCACCGGCAGGAAGGAGGGCTGCATGTGGAAGGCGGGGCTGAGCCAACACTTACACACTAAGGGACTCTCGGGGGAGGGGAGGCTTCACAGAACTTGGGGGCAGCCGGTCTGTCCGGCCTGCAGAGCGCAGGAACGGGGCCAGGTTGTGAAAGATGCCCTTAACTGTCAAATAAAGTTCATGTTCCACCCTAGGAGAATCAGGAGCCTCGTGACCATAACCAAGAGCCTCTGGGGCTTCTCCCAGAACCCGAGAATGTCGTCATAAGTCACTTAACTCTGCCTGCCTCAGCTTCCCCAACTGTAAATGGCATCGTGATACCTCAGAGAATTGCTCTAAGGAGCAAATGAAATAATACTTGTCAAGTGCCAAGCAGAGTCAAGGAATTAAGAAAAGCTTATTCCCTTCCCACTCCCTATTCAAATGCTACTCATCCTTCATAACCAATCATGAGCAAGAGCCTCTGGGGCTTCTCCCAGGGCTCAGCACCCTCCAACAGCCAATGTTCCTTCAGGCTTAGAAGACAGACACTAGTAAGGAGACCCATCTTCCCCTTAGAGTACTGGGTGGTGGAAATACCACCAAGCCAGGAGTCTAGAGGCTTGGGCCCTCCATTAATTGAGATCTAGGACAGATCACTTTCTTTCTTTTCTCTTCTGTAGAATGCCAGAGTTGAGTTAGTCAAGTGTCCCTTCCCTCGCCTGGGATCTGGGAACTTTTTTTAAAAAAAGGTATTTCGATAGCAGACACAAAGTCAATGCATTTGGCATCCTTTGCAACCCTGTGTCTTATTGTATGCATTTAAAAACCTTGTTCTGAGAAGGGGTCCGTGGTCCATGGCACCAGGAAGGTTAAAAGCCCCTGTGCAGATGACTGATTCTCATTCTAACAGGCTACGATCCTGTGATTTAAATCCCTTGACTTCGGGGTAACCCTTAGACCATGTACAAAGTTCACCTTTACATGGAGCTTTAGGCTGTGCCGAGTGCATTAGATATGCTTTGCCATTTCCTGACACGTGGACGGCACTGTTGACAGTTAAAAAGCTTCAAGAGACATAGTTTCTGGGTGATTTAATCATTTTAATTAATAAGGCCAGCACGCTATTAATAAAAGGATGGTCATTTGGCCTTCTCTCTTAGACATAGACAATCACGGGTGACAGCTCAGGGATTATATTTTGTTTTGGAAGAAGAACGGCAATCCTCTCTGATTGGTTAACACAGTGGGAGGTGGGCTATATCAAAATGAGGGGCTGAGGGGGGCGCCATGTTCAAGGGACAGAGACACTCTCTCTCTACCCAGACCACCTCCAGCTTTGGGGCCCACCCAAGCCTGGGCAGGGAACAGTGGTGGTCCCAGGGTGAGTCCTGCAATGTCCTTCAAGAAGCTGAATTTTCAAATCAGGACTTCAGGAGAAGGGGAGAAATCTAACTCTCCCCAAATTATTGGCTATTAAAATCATTTTTCTCAATTGTTATCCTGCTCATTTTTCTGAGGAGAAAGCTAAATCTGAAGGAGACTTGCTCAGCTTCTGGTCAATATGAGGCTGGATCTGAGCCCCAGGGGCTCCCTGTTAACCCTGAGGCAGAATATCAATCCTGGTTGACCCCTTTCACAGCCGGGCCCCACCTTGCAGACATTCTGCCCTGGTTTCCTTGCTATTCCTAAAACCAGCATTCTTTCTGCCAATTGTGCAGAGGGGCGCTCTACACCCCTAAAAGGACTATAAAAGTCACATCCTCAATGTGCCCATTTCACAGGGGAGGAAACTGAGGCAGAAGTGGCTCTTTCAGAGTCACACAGCTCAGGCCACATTAGAACGGCTTCCGGAACCAGCACTACCCACTGCACCACCAGCAGCCTGTATAAAGGCCTGTTTCTTATCTAACCAATTCAACCCGATTTCCTATAACTAAGAACCTTTCAATCAGGTCAGTCATCTGACCAAACCCTGCTTGTTCTGACCCACTCCTACCTTTGCCATAGAGCATCCTAGAGCATGCTCTCCCTGTTCCCTTCCCTTCCTTCCCACAAAGAAGCTGAGCCTGGAGGCAAGAAGACCTGAGTTCTTGCCTCAGAACTTATTAGCCATGAGACTCTAGGCAAGTCACTTAACTCTGCCTGCCTCAGCTTCCCCAATTGTAAAATGAGATCGTGATACCTCATAGAATTGCTATAAGGATCAAATGAAATATTTGTAAAGTGAGTAGCACAGTTAAGAAATTAAGAAATGGTTATTCCCTTCCCTCTCCCTGTTCAAATGCTATTCATCTTTCAGAGCTGAGTTCAAGTCTTCTGACTTGATTTGAGTTGATTCGAGTTGATTTGAGTTCATATCAACTCCAGTCCCTCCATTCCACAGTGATCTCCGATTTCAGTCATGACTGCCTCTCTCTGATCCTATTTGGGGTTTTCTTGGCTGTGGGGTGGCTGGTTATTTCCTTCTCCAGCCCATTTTACAGATAAGGAAACTGAGGCAAGCAGGGTGAAGTGACTTCCCAGGGTCATACAGCTGGTAAGTATCTGAGGCAAGGGCTAAACTCAGGTCTCTCTGATTTCAGGCCCAGCACTATCCCCTGAGCTATCCAGCTGCCCCGTAGTGCCCTTTGCAGCATTTAATCCATTTACCTATATTAGCCACCTCAATTAGATTAAATACTCATAGAAGGTGGACACTGACCACAATTTGTTCCTTCTCTATTCACGGAGAATCCTAACCCGAGTAAAACACCCAGCACGTACCCAATACTCATTGAGTGGCTGGGGCTGCCTCCCCTCCCACAGAAGAAAACCAAAGATGGGCTTCCTTCCTCCAGCCCTCCCTCAGCGACCAGGGCTGTTGCTTCTTGTCCACCTGCTGTTCACAGTTTCCTTCTGAGAAGTCTCCTTCCTCCAGGTACTCACCAGGTTTCTTCTTAGCTGCCTCTTGGATCTGAATCCTCTCCAGTTCAGCCAGGCAGGGGGGTTCTGAGGGTGACATAGAATGTATCAACTGACTGATCAACAACCATATTTAAAGCACCTACTATGTGCTAGACACCGTAAGGGACGAATGCTGCCCCAGGTATGGGGAGGGGCAGGAGAACAGCCCTATAAAAAGTGGGATGTTGTTGTTGCTGATGATGAAGCTAATAAGTGATAACACTAATAATACAGAACCTGCTTTCATGGCTAATGGCAGTGATCATTTATGTAGCTCTTACAAAGAGTTAAGTGCTTTAATCAATTTTCTCATTTGAGACTCACAAGAGGACCAGGCAATGGTGGGTGCTGTTAGCATCCTCACTGAGGAAACTGAGGCAAACCTGCCCACAGTCACACAGCTAGTAAGAGTCTGAGGTTTTCTTGACCCTAGGCCCAGCACTCTATCTGCTGCCCATGCCAGATAATTGGGAAAGAGATCATCTAAGGATTGGCCAGGTGAGCAAATGTGTTGTCTTTATGCATCTGCAAGGTGGGCTGGGTAAGGGGCAAGAGGACTGGCCCCCAAAGTTTCCAAGACCCCTTGGCTCCTGGTGGCCCCTTTCCTTGCTCCCACCCTCAGGGCTAGGGCCCCCCAAGGATAGGGCACTGAAGGCAAAGGGCCTACGCACTCTCCCTCCAGAAGCAGAAACACCACTCGGCAGTGGAGACGCGGCCGTCTTTGTAGGTGTCGCAGGAGTTGAAGAAGGGACGGATGCAGATCTCATACTTGTCCAGGTTGATGGCCGCTAGCTCGGACTGGTCCAGGAAAAGATCATTGCTCGTGTCCAGCTTGGAGAACATCCAACCAATGGAATCCTTACAGCTGGCCCCCAGGCTCTTGTCCAAGACTGAGGAGAAAAGGGTGAGGAGTTCGTTGTGGTTGGCCCCTGCAGCCCCCTGCTGACCCCATCTCCACTCATACCCCTCCCCATGCCCTCCACATCCTCCCTGAGATCCCCCAAGCTTATTAAATGCCTCCTACCCTCTCCTGTTTACCTGAGATGGGTACGGCTCGAACACAGTCTGGAAACCCTAGAGGCTCCAAAAGGCTTAGTCCATCTATCTACCCACCTTGAGAAAGCACTCCTCTGGGCCCCTCTTGTTTTTCAAGAAATCAAAACAACTGCTTCTGTTCCAGGTTTGCAAATGTTTGCAGGTTTTACATCTATTAAGTCTTTTGATTTCACAACAACCCTGGTTGTTGCTATATTTGTCCCCATTTTACAGATGAGTAAGGGTCAGAGAAGTTAAACATAATCTATTTACATATTGCATCGTTCAATCATTTCTTACTCTTTTTTTATTTTTTTTCTTTTTTCCCCTGAGGCAATTGAGGTTAAGTGACTTGCCCATGGTCACCCAGCTAGGAAGTGCTAAGTGTCTGAGACCAAATTTGAACTCAGGCCCTCCTGACTTCAGTGCTGCTGCTCTATCCACTGCACCACCTAGCTGCCCCTCATTTCTTACTCTTCATGACCCCATTTAGGGTTTTCTTGCTAAAGATAAAGGAGTCATTTGCAATTTCCTTTTCCAGCTCATTTTACAGATGAGGAAACTGAGGCACACAGGGTTAAGTGACTTGCCCAGGATCGCACAGCTAGGAAGTGTCTTAAGGCCAGATTTGAACTCACGAGGAAGAGTCTCCTTGATTCCCTAGCCCACTGCTATCTACTGCACTACTCACTATGTGCCAGGAACTGTGCAAGGTGCTTTAGAAATACATTTGCTCCTACCAACCAATTGGGGACGTAGATGCTGATATTATGCCCATTTCACAGATAAGCAAACTGAGACTCAGAGAGCTAAGTGACTTGTCCAGGTAGTACAACTGGTAAGTATCTGAGGCAGGACCCGAGCCCAGGTGTTCCTGCCTAATCAGCAAATGTTGAAGAAAATGTTATACTCTCCTTGGTCACCCTTTCACTGTATAGTTCTCCCTCGTAATTGGACTGCCTCCCTCCACTCGCAGCTAAAACCTCTCTCTTTTTATTACCGGATTGGTGTTCTTCTCTGGGGACTTGAAACGGGAGCCCAGGGAAGCAGGGAAAGGGGAGGTGAAGCCTCACCACCCAGGCCCTACAGGATGCTCCCAAGGTCTCCTTCCATCCATCCTATCTGATGCCATCCCATCCTGTCCTTGTTCTGTCCCTATTTTGTTCCATCCTGTCCCACCCCATCCAGTCCTGACCCCATCCACTCCCTTCCCATCCCCATTCTGTCCCATCCAGTCTCGTCCCTGTCCCATCCCATCCAGGCTTGTCCTCATCCAGTCCCTTTCCTTCCCCATCCCCTCTCCATCCTGTCCCTCATCCCATCCCATCCCATCCCGGCCTGGTCCATACCTCCCACAGGGTTGGCTCCGGCATTGGCGGTACCATTCTGTTTGGAGTTCTCATGAAGGAGCTGGAACCAGTCCCGCAGCCGGTCCCCCAGATCCGCCAGATCCTGCCCCGTACAGGTTTCTGCAGCCAACACAGCATGTGAGGAGCGGGGTGGGTAGGGGTGGGAAGGGAGCACCAATGGACACTCTGCCAGCAAGGGCTCTCTGCTCAAGGTCAAAAGGGGCAGGAAGAGTAATGGGGGTCATGGGGAGCACTCACAGGGAGCACAGCTGAGAAATGGGAAAGACCAGGTCTCTCTCCCTGCCCACTTTCTTAACCCCACCCTGCCTCTTCTCAATGTCATCCATGACCAGTCCTGTTCCCCTCCTTCCTGGTATTAAAAATAATAATAATAATAATAACAACTCAGGATTTTAGCCTTCCAGCCCCCTACAGTTGTGCTCCTCAGCTTCTCCTTTCCAGAAACCTAGAAAATAAATGCTGAGGGCCCGAGCTCTAATTTTGTGTTAAGCCAGTCCAGCTGAATCTGGGGCTCCTAAAGCTTCCCGGGGCCCTCACCCAGAGCCAAAAGTGAAAATCTCAGCAGGGTGGGGGTAGAGTCAGTGATAAGGAGGTGGAGGGAGAGCGGGCCCAGGAAACTCCAAGGCCGGAGTGGCCCTGGGGGTCTGGCAGGGTCAGGGCTCTTGGAAAGGGGACGCCTAGACCACCGGATCCATACAGGAGCACCCCAGGCAGCATCAGGAAGGCGGGCCACAGCAAAGGGTGACCTTGGGGAGCTGGCCCAGGGACCACCCCTCAGGTCAGCACCCTGAGGCAAAGCCCCTGTTACCCAGGGCTGGTTATAGCTCCGACCTCACCTTCCTTCCCCCTGCCCTCCTGCTTCCTTCAGTTTCTCGTCCCTTCCATCTTTTTTTGGCTGCTCATGGATCCTTTCCCCCCCAAAGAAGGCTCACACAGTCCTCCACTTCAGGGAGTAGGTTCTGTCCCTGTCTCCTCTCTGGGGGACAGGCTGAATCCGAGGCCAGTGGACATTGTCTCTGAGCTCAGGGAGAGCCCTCTGGAGAGCAGGGACCCTGTCAGAGAACAGGCTGGGCCCCCGGGGGAGGGGGTGCTGCTGCTGCTCCTACCTTGTTTAGCGTCCGTGGTGGAGGCGGGAGCCTGTTCTGTCGGACAAGGACACTGGCCCTCACATTTCACTGTCAGCTGCTTGCTGGTCAGGCAGGCCTGCTGCTCCAGCTTGCACTGTAGGGAAAGGCAGGTGCAGACAGCTAACCAAAGCGCCCGGAATCCCATCCCTCCTGCCCGGAGAACTTCACAAATAACCAGCGGGAGCTGCTTGGGACAAGCTATTTCCCAAGCCCATCCAGTTATTCCCATCCAAATAGGAGAGCGTTCCCAACACAGCGGAGGGAGACTTCTCATCAGTGGGGACAGGTTTATGGGGAGCCATCCACACTCCCCCAACTTACAAACCCAAAACGTTGGCCATGGGGAGCGGCTGGGGAATCAAACAAAGCTGCCCTGCAAGAATCGGGGTTCATCAGTATCAGACTCCAGCGTGGCTCGCTACTTTTATCTCCTGTCCTGAGAATACCTATATGCATGTAGCTACATGGGTATGTAATTGTGTATATGTAGAAATGTGATGCCCACCTACACCCACAGGTGATGTCCACACCTATATCTATCCACGCGTATTTGTGCCGTTCTATGTCTCTCTGTATACACATGTATGTGTGGGGGTCCACACAAGTACACATCCACACCCACAAATAGAGGCAACGTGATTTAGAGAAAAGAACGCATGAGCAGTTCAGGGGAAGAGGCTCCAAACAGGCAGAAGTCTCCAAGAAAACCTGGGATTCTAAGGGGTAGGAGTAAGCAGGTACATCTGCTGGCTGCGGGGGGTGGTCAAGATAAAGGCACAGAGATGAGAGAGCGTGTGCCATGCATAATTAGCAGTTAAAAAAAGCCACTCTGCATGGATTACAGAGTGCACCGAGGGAAGTAATACGCAATAAAGCCGAAAAGGTAGGCTGGTACCATGCTGGGAAGGGCTTCTAATGCCAAGCACAAGGTTCCTATTTTATCTTAGATGTAAAGAGAACTGGAGTTTACTGAGGAGGAAAATGATATGATCAGACTTATAGTGAAGGAAAACAGTGCTGGCCACTGCATAGAAAGGGGAGAGATGTGAACAAAGAAACCAGCAAGAAGACTATTGTACCTTATTTGCTGGAGACATGATGGTTTACTTAGAAAACTCTGGAGAATCAGCAAAGAAACGAATTGAAATGGTCAGCTTTTTTAGCAAAGTAGTAGGATTTTTTAAAAAATAGAACCACCCCCTCAAAATCAATGTCATTTCTACTTAATGACAACAGAACCCAGAAGGGAATTTAAAAAAAAAAAAGAAAGAAAAGAAAGTTCTATTCAAAATAATGACAAAATTCATAAAGGATCTGGCAGTCTACCAGACTCACTATAGAAATGTGATTACAAAATGCTCTTTAAAAAATAAAGTATATGCCTTTGGAGTTTCAAAAGATGTGTCTACTAACCTAAGCACCCATTCTTGCAAGAATTTAAAATAAATCTTTCCTGCATTTAAAAAAAGTATAACTTAAATAATTAGGAAGATATTCAGTGTTCATGGTTGAGCTATTACAATATAATAAAAATGGCAATACTAGCTAGATTTTAGGGTTATACCAATTACACACACACACACATATATATATACATAGATTTTATATACATATATATATAGGAATACCTTTAGAGAAGTAGAAAAAATAACAAAACTAAACAAAAAAACCTAGAAAAACAAGGGAAATTCCCCAAAAGAATGGAGAAATAGTATTTCCATACCTCAAACTATTAGTAATCATTGAAACTATTTTGTATTCATTAAAAAATAGAAATGAAGTCCAGAAGAAAAGATGAAAGCTTAAGCTATGTTGGTGACTGATGAATTGAAAGGGGCAGAAGTGCTGTGGAGGTAGAAATGATAAGATTTGGGAACTAAGCTTAGTTTGAGATATGTTTAGTTTTAAATACTGACAGGGACATCCAATTTTCCCTGTCCAGTTGGCAGCTGGTGAGGCCAAAATGACACTCAGGAAAAGGGGAGTCATTCCTAGGGAGGATAAGTAAACTCATAAGAGCTGAGGTCACCAAATAAAAGAATTCAAGACAGAGCAGGGCTGGGAGGGGAAGTGGGGGGGAGTAATTCCTTTTATTGGGGAGGAGGTGTTATGAATGAAAATACAGGAGATAAAAGAGAAAAGGGAAAGAAAGCAAGGAGATATACTGCCCCAGAAGCAGAAGACAGTCTCCTCTCCTCTTTCCTGAACTTATCTTGTTGTTGTCTATTTCTGCTGAGTGAAACCATGATATTCCCAATACGGAGGTTCAAAACCTTAGAATCATCTTTGATTCTTCTCCCTCAGTTATCTATATTTGGTCAGCTACCAAGTCTTATCAATTTTACCTCTAAGGTACTTCTTTAATCTACTTCCTCTCCACTCACACAACTATCCCCCTAGTTCAGGCCTCCATCATCTTTTTTCTGGACCACTTTAACAACGCCCTAACTAGTTTCCCAACTTCAATCAGGAAAAACATGGTTCTGGCAAATATGTAATTTAGTCTGATGGGAGATATGCAAGTTGAACAAGTAAATCTACAAAAGGAAAGTTAAAAGGAAAGAGCTATGTAGTGCTAAAAGGAATTTGACTGGGTCATCAAGGAAAGCTTCCTGAAAGAAGC
The DNA here is from genome assembly GCA_023553655.1 of Myrmecobius fasciatus. NCBI lineage: Eukaryota > Metazoa > Chordata > Mammalia > Dasyuromorphia > Myrmecobiidae > Myrmecobius > Myrmecobius fasciatus. The sequence goes on along the minus strand of JAJPUD010002407.1, from coordinate 147,409 downwards.
ACCACTGAACTTGGATGTTAGAGAATGGGATGAATTGGACAGGGCATTCCATAAAGGGAAAAGTGTATAAACCTAAAAGTACCACATGCATTCAGGGGACAAAGAGGAATTAAGTTTATCTAGAGCAAAAAGGAAGCAACAGAGCTGAGATAAGGCTGGAAAACTGAGGCCAGATTGTGGAGGGCCTTGAATGCCAAGCTCAGAAGTGTAGACTTCCATTAGTCAAAGGTCTGACTGTTGCCACACCCGTGGAGTCATTGAATGGTTATAATGCTCTAATGCCAGGGATATTTGAGATTAGCCTCTGCTATGGCACCCCAAGTGACTTTGTGTCCATCTCTGTCCATATCTAAGAGGTATGGTGTCCCAGAGAAGGGATGGGAGGACGGTCAGTGAAAGCAGTCCCAGCTCCCCAGTTGGGCCCCCAAGTTCAACATCAGAGACAGAGGCTGTGTCTCCTAGACTTAACTGGCCCACCTCCACCCCACCCCCATCTATGAAGAAGGCCACCGGAGTCCTCACCACGGAGCTGTAAGTGTGTCCATCAGAACCACAGACGGAGGCAAGCTGGGTCATGTGACAGGGTTTACAAAAGCCTTCTTTGTTTTCATGGAGCTTGAGGGCAGGCTGCTTGATCCTATGGGATAAAAAGAAAGGGAGGGAAACAAGAGTTAGAGAAATTAGGGGAAGAAGGAAGGTGATAAAGCAAGACCAAAAGAGAAAGGAAAATGAGAAGAGGGAAGGGGGAAAAGTAATTTGTTGATAATTGTTGTTTTCAGTCATGTCTGACTCTTTATGACCCCATTTGGGGTGTTCTTGGCTACAATACTGCAGTGGTTTGCCATTCCTTTCTCCAGCCCACTTTATAGATGAGGAAATAAGGCACACAGAGTTAAATGACTGTCCCAGAGTAACACAGCCAGAAAGTGTCTGAGGCCAGATTTGAACTCAGGAAGATGAGTCTCCCTGACTCCAGGTCCTGTGTTCTGTGCACTATGGTGCTCCCTAGTTTCCCTGTTGGTAATTAGTAGAATAACAAAATGGAAATAGAAAAGGAAAGGTGGACAGGAGAAAAGAAGTGTTAAGTGAAGGAAAAGATAAAAGAACCCAAGGAAGGGGGGGGGCCCAAAGAGGAAGCACAGAGCAGGATGTCAAGAAACACCGAGGGTTTGTTGTTGTAGTTTGTTTTTTTAATCAGGGGACTCCAATCACTTACATTCTTCCCTTTTCCTCTCTCCTAGGATCAGAGAATTGCATAATTTTGGGGAATCTCAGCAACCACACCCAAAATAAGATTCCTCCACAACAGACCCAGCCAACAGTCATCCAACTCCAGGGAACACAAGGAACCTCCCTTCTTCCACACTGACCCCGCTACCCAAAGACCTTTAATAAAGAGTGCCTTCATTCTCTGGGGGAAATGTGGCAGAATGTCTAACTTTCTGGGGGAGAGGCCCTAGGGTACACCTGACCTGAAACTCATCCTTCCTACCTGTGCTCTAGTTTCTTCCGGCTGATACACATGGCTCTCTGGTAGCCCTGAGCGATGCACACCTTGTGTCGGCTGCACTTCACCTTCTGGCAGGGGTCCTTGGTGGTGTCCAGAGCTGGGAAGAGATGAGAGTGGGAAATTATCTTGGGGGCCCATAGCAAAGAACCCAGGGAATCTTGTTTTCCAAAGTCCACAGCTTGGTCATCCTCTTCCTCTGGTACCAGCTCTCTGGATGCTGGTAACTCCTATCATGTCCCTTTTCAGGGCTGAGCTCCCGAAGGATCTCTCAGATCAGAATCTGGGACTCTCCAACTTAAACTTGACTGCTATTGCATACCCTTTTCCCCATCCTCTTGCAACTATTTACCTTCATCTCCTTGCTGACTGTCCTCCCAACTCTTGATGTAGTCATCCTAGGAAGGAGGAGAGAGGAAAAGGAAAGAGATAATCAGAGAAACGAAGTTCTGAAATCCTAGGAAAGAGGTCAAGCTCAGCGCTCAGGGTGAACAAAATTCAGATTTAGAGGGCAAGAAAGACTTGGGGATCAAAGAAAAGAAGGGGAGAGAAAGAGAAAAAGCAAAAGAAAGGGAGTGGAAACACTGATTCCCTGAGCAATTATTCCCCATTCCAGCTTTTCTTCATCCTTGCTAAAGAGACCTCTATCTTACTTGAGTTCTAACAAAAGTTCTTCTCCTAATCCTTAATCATTATTGAGTACCCTTACATATCTGTACTTTACTTTCCTAATCTCCTTCAACTCTGTGCAGAGCCCTTCAATTCACTAACCCCCCAACACACACACACACACACACACACACACACACACACACTATCTGTAAGAAAAAGAGAACTGAAAAGGAAAAATAAGGGAATCCAATGGCAGCGAAATAAAAGTCATTGGAGACTCAGCCAGTACTCACCTCTACCTCCTGGGCTTTCAGAGGACAGTAGGCCACAGAACATAGGGCAGGAGAAAAAAAGAAAAAGAGAAAAATCAAGGAGTGAAATCCATCCCCTAGAGAGTGATTGATACAATCCATTAGCCACCCCATATTTTATTGGCTAAAATGATGGAGTTGGAGCCAGGAAAAGTTCAAATCCAGCCTCAATTACTAGCTCTGTGATCCTGAGTAAGTATCTAACCCTCTGTGCCTCAGTTCCTTTATCTGTAAAATTGAGGAAACTGAACTCAATGGCCTCTAAAATCCCTGCTAGCTTTACAACTATAATCCTATAATCCTTAATCAAAATGGCAGTAGGCCATTTCCCAAGGGCTGAGAAAGGTAATATATGCTCCATTCCTTTTTCCCCTGACTCACTTGCATTCACTAAGCTAAGGTCCCCATCAGAGAAATAGCAACAACAGCTGATTACAATAGCTCTCTGATTTCAAGGTGGGGAATCCAGCCAAGAAAGCAAGAGATTAGCTAGAAAGAAACCAAAGCTATTCCTCTCTAAACTTAAGAAAGTCTGGGGTGGCCTAATAAGTATTAACTCTCCAGCCCTAGAGTAGTAAATTAAGGAACAGTTCCTCTCTACCCTTGTTTCATCCTCATCATCTATACCATCTGAGAGTCTTCCCAAAAAACAGTAGCATTGCCTGGACTGCAAAAGCAATAGGGGCTTTGGACTCACTGGAACCCTATCACTTCCATAAGAACTTTTCCTTTTCCTTCAGTTTCTTTGTCTGAAACTAATCCTGCCTGCTAAGGATTTGAGTCAAAGGAAAGGGCCCTTTCCTTAAGGTGAACCACAGAATTTAAGAAAATACAAATGAAACTAGTACTGGATTGTTCAGATCTTCTCAGCCAAGATGGCTGGAACAGGTGGAAGAGAACTTCCTTGGTGTTTCCCTTCCTTGATGTTTGGTCTCTGAGCTACCATGGCCCATCTCTATCCAGTTACAAGACCACAGAACCAAAGAAAAAATATCTGGAAGATATCTTGGGGATCTACTAACCCAACCCCTTCATTTTACAAAGGAAGAAACTTAGACAAAGAGGAGTTAAGGGACCTCCCCATGGTTATATCAACAATAGCCAAGCTCAGGCTCAAACCCAAGACTCTTAGCCCACTTGTCTTTCCAGTGCTGCCATACCATTTCCAAAACACTGGAGGAGGGGAAAGAACAACAGAAAATGCACATTTATAAAGAGGCTCTGGAAAACTGCTGTCTGCTCTTGCCCTAGGGGGCTATCCTTTGCCAGCTGATCCCCCAGCTGTCTAGGGACTGAGCTGCTATCTCCCACACTAACCCCCTGGCATAAGACTCCAACTTCTTCCACTACCCCTGCCATCACCAGACCCAACCTCTGAGGGGACTGAGTCACCCATGGAAAATTGACAAATGGCTCCCAGAGAGAGACCTCATTGTTGAGACTCATGATTCCCTGACAGGTGGTGGGAGTGCTGCCAGGCAGGGATTCTCTGGGGCCAGAGCCTTGCTGCACTGAGGAGCCAGCTGCCAGCTACAGCCTCTGGGCTAACATCCAGGAGGGCCTGAGAGGAACTGATGCAGCAAGGACTAGGAGGTTAGGTGGATGTGAGAATTCTCTCTTTCCTCTCTGCCTCCACCTCCCTTCTAACTCCAACTTCTACATTTACTTTATAAGAGAAAATCAGCAAAACTAAACAAGTGTCCCAGTGGAGGCTAAGTTCACAGCTGACCAGTCATGGAGATGACTTGGACTAGCTGACTCCTGGATCCCTTCAAACAGGAGATTCAATGGATAAGCAGATTCCAAAATTATAGCAAGTAGGCACCCATGATAGAGCAGCTGCTAGCATGAGATAATAAAATTTCAGTGGCTCCTCTGAAGTCAACGAATGTTAGAATAAGTATAATATAGGAATCCAGAGGGAACATATATTTAAATGGTTCTCAGGGAAAAGTGAGTCTAATAGACAGTGAAAATTCAAGGCAATGAATAGTCAGCACCATGGCCAGAGATTGTGTTATTACTTAATATGTGCTTATGTATGTGTGTGTCCAAGGCACATATTAGCCCATGTGTGTAATTGTAGTGAGTGCTAGGCACATTCACACATGACTATATCAGAGAAAAACCAAATTACTAAAAGAGTAATTTCTATTTTAAAAAAAATCCACCATTGAGCATCCAGCCTCAAGTCACAGCATCAGCTTCTTGTAAATCTCTTGACTGCATTGAGGAAGGCTTCAGTCTCTGAAGGTCTTAGGATCCACTAAGCCTTAGAACTCTGGGAGTCTCCTATTCAGTGGTAGGAAGGATGGGAGTGTAGGCAGCAAGAGAGGAAGGGGACCAGAAGAAAAGTTAGAAGAGATGATGAAAAGGAAAAAGATAATAAGAGATATGTCCTCCTTTCCTCTCATCACTCCTGGTCAGTCTTATGCATCATCTTCACTCTTGGGAGTAATAATTATTGCAAGGATCTTTGTACTCCCAATAATGATTGATATTTCTAGAGCATTTTCAGGTTTGCAAGGTGATACACATATACATAAATTATCTCATTTGTCTTATAGGTTATCCTGTAAGATAGATGCTTATTATTATCTCCATTTTATAGATGCAGAAACTCTAGTGAAAAGAGGGTGAATCCCTCTCAGATTGGTTAAGATGACAGGAAAAGATAATGATGAATGTTGGAGGGGATGTGGGAAAGCTGGGACATTGATACATTGTTGGTGGAACTGTGAACTTGGATCCAACCATTCTGGAGAGCATTTTGGAACTATGCTCAAAAAGTCATCAAACTGTGCATACCCTTTGACCCAGCAGTGTTTCTATTGGGCCTATATCCTAAAGAGATTTTAAAGGAAGGAAAGGGCCCCACACGTGCAAGAATGTTTGTGGCAGCCCTTTTTGTAGTGGCTAGAAACTGGAAACTGAATGGATGCCCATCAATTGGAGAATGGCTGAACAAATTATGGTATATGAATGTCATGGAATATTATTGTTCTGTAAGAAACGACCAGCAAGACAATTTCAGAGAGGCCTGGAGAGACTTGCATGAACTGATGCTGAGTGAAATGAGCAAAACCAGGAGATCATTGTACAGGGCAACAACAAGACTATATGATGATCAATTCTGATGGATGGGACTCTTTCCAACAATGAGATGATTGAGTGCAGTTCCAATGATCTTGTTATGAAGAGAGCCATCTACACCCAGAGAGAGAACTGTGGGAACTGAATATGGATCACAACATAATATTCTCACTTTTTTTGTTGTTCGCTTGCATTTTTTATTACTCATTTACTTTCCTTTTTGTTCTGATTTTTCTTGTGCAGCAAGAGAATTGTATAAATGTTTACACATATTGGATTTAACACATTTCAACATGTATAACATATATTGGATTGCTTGCCATCTAGGGGAGGGGATGGGGGGAAGGAGGGAAAAACCTGAAACACAAGGCTATGCAAGGGTCAATGTTGAAAAATTATCCATGTATATGTTTTGAAAATAAAAAGCTTTAAAAAAAAAAAAGAAGAAAGAAAGAAAGAAGGGTGAGTCACTTGTCCAGGGTCATATAGCTTATGTCCAGAGGAGAATTTGAATCCAAATTCTCCCGACTCTAAGCTACTTGATCTGAAGTAGGAGGGTGGGAGCCTCCCATAGGTTCAAAGGTTTCTGCTCGGAGATTCTACATATAATTCAAGCTGGAGAAACTTTTGGAGATCACTGAATCCAATTACCTTCCTTAATTTTTAACATAAATGAACATATTGTTAAATTTTGTCAGGGTAGAGACTCTTCATTTTTGAAGCACCTAATATATTAGCCCACAGTAGGAGCTCCATAAATGCTCACTGAAGTCAAGTGAATTGTGGCATGTGAAGGGGCACTTTTTGGAAAGGCTCTAAACCTCTGGTGGAGGAGAGTGACCTACAGGGTATCTTGCTTTCCCAACTCACCTTAGAAAATGCTTTGTCCCAGCTCTGCTGTGGACTTTCAGGCTCTCCATGGCTGTGTCCCCAAGTCACCCCCCAGATGCCTCAACCTCCAATAGAGACAATAAGGGAAAGGCCTTCAGAATTCAGTACAAAGTAAGTTATTGATGGTCAATACTGAACAGCAGGGAGGACAAATTCTCTCAGGAAGTCTTGCCAGGAAATTCAGATGGGAAATTCATGAATGACCTCAAAGGCAGGCAGGTGCATGAGAATAGACTTTTTATCAAAAGCCCCTAGATCATTCCTTCTGCCAAGCCCCTGGTATAGAAGAGTCCTTAGACCTTTTTAGAAGAGGAGAGGGAGATTGACTCACTCCCAACAATCATTTCACAAATATTCATTTAGAACATATTATTTGTATAATTTGAATAAACATATTATTCCCCACACCTCATAACCCTAGCTTTTCTAAGGCTGTGTCATCAGAGCAGATACTGGAAAAGTTTCAAGTATGGATCCAATGACAGATTGTATATCTCTTGCCTCAGGACTAGTCTCACTAAATTTGAAAAAACTCATCACCAAGTTGGCAACTCTCAAAGACCATTTACTGAAATTGCCTGAAGAGGGCTTGTCATCTACATGGGAGGAGAGACTACCCACATTGCAGAAATCACAGCTTCTTAAGTAGAGAAGTATATACTTTTTGTAAGGCACACCCTAGGGAAAGCTGAGATCCAAGGTAAAAATCTGAAGGGCTTAAAGTCTAGGGGAAAGGATTTCTGTTTGGCAGTGAGTGGGGTGGGGTTGGGCTTGATGCTTCTTGAAATTCTGGGAATAAGGGGAGAGAAGGGCCCCTGGGAGATAAGAGAATAGATTGATTCAACTTCAGTTCAGAGAATGGAAGAAAAGACAAAAAACACTGGAATCCAAAGGGAGGGGATGGGCTGAGGAGTAGGCACAGTAATAGCAGAAGAAAAAAACAGCCTCCTGGGAAGGAGGAAATTTCTTTGAAAGCTGGTGGGACTAGCTGGCAGTGAAAACATGGACTATTTGTGCCTGAGCTGTGGCAGACTGTTCTGAACTCATATTGGTCTGATCAGCCTCAGTCGGACACACTGTAGCTTAACTCTGTCGTGGTGATGTCATTTTGGTCCTCCTCAAGAACGAAGGACAGCAACCAACCAACCAATGGGTAGTAGTAAGAGCAGAGCACAGAGACTAGGGTAGGATTCAAAACCAGATTAGGAGCTAGTCCTCCAATTTATGGGAGACCATGAAGGCCAAATTTAAGTGCCCTTAGGACAAGGATTACACATCAGCCCCATAACTTGCTTCTATATCCTTTTAGTCACATATTGGATTTGTGCCATTTATAAACCTAAAGGAGATAGTCATTAGTAAGTGTGAATAAAGCCAGTGGAATGTGTTTATTTATATCACCCAAGTGGGCTCATTAACATTTGCGGGAAATGACCAAATAATGACACCAGAGTGTATTAAGGAATCAGGAGACCCAAGTCCTACTCCCAGCTCTGCCACTGACCAGACGTGTGACTTTGAGCAGGCCCTTCACTTCTCCAATTTCCTTATCAGAAAAATGAGGTAGTTGTACGAAGTCATCTCCAAGGTCACTTTCATACGGCTCAAAAATATTCTGCTTCTGATTGGAAGTCACTCCAGATGGCTGTGGAGGAGGGTAGGGGGAGTTTAATAGCACAGGAACAGAAGCTGATAGAAAATTGTTCATCCTTGCACTGGCCAACACAGCATTTCCTCAGCAAAGATCTTGAGTGATCAATGCTTGGCCAAACAACAAATATTTTAGTAAGAACTATGACGGTGGTTTTTAACTTAATATATGGAAACTTGATTGTTTTTTTAAACATGATTATATTTCAATATAATTGCTTTGCAATAACATAGATTTTATTTTATACAATTAAAAATATTATTCTGAGAAGGGATCCATAGTTTGGTTTTTCAAGGCATCCAAGAGCTGTCTGCCACTTGACCATGTTGGTGGGTAAAAAAGGGAACGATCATACCAACCCTTCTCCTCAATTCCACATCCACATCAACCTACCATTGTGGCTAGAATAGGAGAAGTAAGCATATGGCTCAAAGGCACAGGAGTCTGGTTTCTAAGAACCCTTTAAAAATCAAAGCTCTAGTTTTTAACCAGACATTCCTTAAGGACTGGACCATTTATAAAATCATATAATCCTAAATCTAGAAGGATCTTTAAAGATCATCTTATCCATGCCCTTGTGTTACAGATATCCAAAAGCCGAATCCCAGTGAAGTCAAATGATATCCTTTAAATTACCTGCCTTTTAAATTTTGGGTTAAATGTACATATTGTCAACACGAGCATTTATTTTGTGACATTTTCCAGTGCCTTATGGGGAAGTAGCAGAACTCAGACAGGTACTCAGCCAAATCTAGTTATCTTGTCACTTGATACCATATTTTTTCTTTAACAAGGATACACAAAGCAAGGGATGATGATAACACTTGTGGATATTATATTACAGAATCAGAATCCCAGAAGGAGAGAGGTGAAAGGGATCTTAGTGGCCATCTAGCTCAACCCATTCCCCCAAAAGAACCACTGCCATAGCACCCCCAACCAGGTATCAATCAGCCCCTGTTTGAATACCTCCAAAGAGAAAGAACTCTACCATATAACAGAATAGCTTATTTTTGCATAGGGTTGTTTTATTTTTTTTACAAAAAGCACTATTTTCTCACTAGATAATTTTATTCTGACAAAAGCCCTAGAAGGTAAATAAGATAGCTACTTCTACTCACCCTGTTTTATAGATCACAGAACATCATGACAGGTAAAGCAACAGGTTTAAAGTCACAATTAGTTGCTGCACCCTAACTACCTCCCTTACTCGGGATAGTGTTTCATAGGTATATGTCTAACTATCTTAAAAAGATTATAAGTTCCTGAAAGGAAGGAACAAATTCCATACCTTTTCAAAACCTCTGGGTCTAAAATAGAAAACTTCAATACAGATAGTGTTTAATAATAATAGATGATTGGATTAATGATAGACTAGCACTTAAATGGGGGCAGCTAGGTGGCTGAGTATATAGAGCACTGGGTCTTGAGTCAAGAGGACCTGAGTTAAAATACTTACTAGCTATGTGACCCTGAGCAAGTCATTTCACCCTCTTTGCCTCAGTTTCCTCATCTGTAAAATGAGCTGGGGAAGAAAAGGCAAACCACTCTTTGTCAAGAAACCTCAAATGGAATCACCAAGAGTCGGACATAACTGAATCTCTTGATTTTCAACTCCTTTCAATGAACCAACAAAAAATCTTGGAATCTCAAAACTGGAAAAGACCTTGAGTATCACCTAGTCCAAAAATGGCAGTTCTCCCTTTGAAACTCTGTTTCTTCATCTTTAATTTTCTCCAAGGCTACATTTAGTTCCCATGAAGCCTGTCCAAATTCCCCTAATTAATTGTTGATTTTATTTCATTTTTATTAATACCCAAATCACTCCACTATCTTCACAGCTTAAATTAATCCTCTTTTGTACATAGTACAGCATTTACTATATGTTTGCCGAATCTGAGCAAGAACTCCCCTCTACTCCTGATGACTGGTCATCCAGGGCATGAGGGAAACTCTCAGGAGGAGAAACTCATCACCCCTAGTCCATTCTCAGAGCTTTAAAAGTTCAGAGGGGGACGATGGTCAAAAGAGGCATCATGTTGTATTATGGGAAAGTGCTAGATTTGGACTTAGAAAATCAAGGACTGGCTTCAGATTCACTCTCTGTGAGCATCCTTTAAGATGAGTCTCAATTTTCTCAGCCATACAAGGGGATAATAACAGTACTGTCCTATCTCATGAGAATTAAACAGTCATAACATCATTGCATCATGGATTTAGAGCTGGAGGAGCCTTTAGAAGTCATCTCTCCCAACCCTCCCCCCATTTTACAGAAAGGAAACTGAGGCCTACAAAGGGGAAGTGATTTGTCCAAGATAACATGTACAAAATGTTTTGAAAACTTTACAACTTATTTTATGTAACATCAGTGCAAAGCTATCCACTCACTGTGCCTGACTCTACCCTCTGAGGTCAAGTGGAATAGAATCCCCTCTTCTATTGGACTTGTAAGGCACTTATCACATATTCCTCTGCCTTCTCTTTTTCAGGATAAAGAGCCTGGGCTCACAAGAAGAAAAGTAGGGGTAGGAGCAGGGGCAGGGGCAGGGACACAGCCCCCCTCCATCTGAGCACCCTGGACAGCACCAGAGAAAAGGGGGAATTTCAGTACAGATTAATAGCAAAAGTGGTACATGCTGCTTCTCTTCCCCCTTCCTCTGTCCCTGTTTCTGTCTCTCTCTTACTCTGTCTGTGTCTCTTTCTCTCCGTTCTCCTTTTCTCTCCTTTCTACATTCTTTCCACTTTTCCCCTCTCCTCTTCCTCTTCCTTTTTCCTCCTCCTCCTTCTTTCTGTCTCTCTCTCTATTCCCTTCTTTTTCTTCATCCTTCCCTTCCTCTTTCTCTTTCTTTTCCTTTCTTTCTCTTCTCTCCTCTCCTCTTTTTTCTCTCTTTCTGCCTTTTTTCTCTTTCTCCTACCCTCTCCTTCCTCTTTCTCTCTGCCCTATCTACCTCTCTCTCTCTCTCTCTCTCTCTCTCTCTCTCTCTCTCTCTCTCTCTCTCTCTCACACACACACACACACACACACACACACACACACACACACAGAGGCACAAGCATTTTCCAGAAGCCCCACCACACTTCTGTGTGGTGCTTGGAAGCTAACCCACCTCCAGCTTTGATCTCTGCAGCTCTGCTCCGTTGCCATGGAAACATGGCCCTCTGCTGCAAGCTCAGAGAAAGCCTGGGCTTGGGAGATTCCCCCCTCATGGGTAAGAGCCACACAGTGGGTGTTTTCGGTTGCTTCTGTTTATTTCATTTCATTAATATCCTAACTAACTTCACAGCCTACATTCATTCACCCCCCTTTTCCCTGACCTCTCCATCTTCCACAGACTAAGGGGGCCATGGAAGGCTAATTGGTCCCATCCTTCAGGAAGAGGAGGACAGATGACATCCTGTGGACTGGATGGGACCTGCCTTCCATTTGTAGTCTTTCCTGGTATGGAAATTAAGCCAGCATGGGATTCCTAAACCTTTCAGGGAAAGAGCTAAACTTTCATATTATACAAAGCACAGGAGGAAAGATGGCCAGGACACCTTGGATGGCAAGATGACCCCAAGCACTTATCTCTTTCCATAACACCTCCTTTCCAGTTCCTGAGCTTCAGAATAGTGTCTGTTCTTAACTCGGTTCTAATTGAAATTTAGAAATAATCAAAAACAGAAACAGAAATACTTTGAAAAGCTACCTTTCCATAGGGCTAAAAAGGAGAAGAGAGACTAGAGACGGAACTAAATATGGAAGTTAACTTTGAGGTAGATTGGAGGTGGGGAAGTGGGAGGGAAGGTGAGTCATTAAATATTTACTCCCCTCTTGGAGAAGTTGGAAGAGGGTTTCTGCTGAGCTCATGCAAACAGAATGAAGTTGGAAATCCAATCTTCTCCTCCACTCCCCAGTCTGAGGAATTTTTGGTTAGGGTAAGAATGTGCTTATCACTCCCTCCTTTGGTGCCAGGCACAGTTCCTAGCTAGGATCACAAGCCTGGCAACACCAATACACCAATATAAGGGTGCCCAGTTTCTCATCTTCTCCCACTGTCTCCTCTACACAGATGATATTTGGGGGTATCATCCACAATATGCCATTTTCTCTCCCTTATGACCTCAGAATTTAGCCCTGAAAGGGATGGAGACAGAAAGGAGAAAGATCTAGAATCACACGCTAAGAAATTAGAGTTCTGGTCTTATTTTTTGATGATGCGACATCCTCTGAACCTCTTTTTTGATCTAGGAAATAATTCCAAAATCAACAAAAGATAAAATAGCACACAAAAAAAGGAAAAAAAAAAAGAATAATTCCCAAAGCCCTAGGACATCTGGAAGGATCACAGATTGGAGCTGTCAAATGCTCAACAATTATGAGAGGTCTAAAGTTCCAATTCTCCTTATTTGGGGCCTAGTAGAGGAGTACTATGTCTATAAGCAAGAACCAAAAATTTAGACAGCATCCTAATCTGGGACTGGTGTGTCCCTTACTTGTAAATTGTCAGATTAGAAAGAGAAAATGCTTCTTTCAAAAGTGGGAGCCAGAGAAGAACTGAATGTCCTATCTTGTTCCTACCACTGATCCCCAGAGGTACAAGGAAATGAAAGGTAATCCCCAGACACCCAACCCTTGCAGCCTTAGGAAGCAGGATCACACCACAGTCACACAGAATATGTGTGGTTGGGCAGGGAACTTGCTTCTGAAAGAGAATAGGTCTGAACTTACACAGGAGACAGAAGAGATGGAGGAGAGCAAAGGGTGCCATCCATCAATCTGTCAAAGCTGTATGTTGTTACGGGTGGGAAATAGGGCAAGAGGCAATTTTATTTCATTCATTCATTCACACATAAATTAGAGAGTGCGCAGTATAACCCCTTTAGGTAGCTCATATTTTTTCTCTCTCTTAATTAGCTGTTCAACCCGGGGAAACTAACTCACTCTTTCTAGGCCTCAGTTTCCCTTATCTGTAAAAATGAAGGAAAATGCAGATGATTACTAAAATCTAAAATTCTATGCTACCATAAATTTATATTAAGAAAGTATCTATTATATGTGGAACACTGAGTAGACTATAAAGACATAATTCATAGGCCCAGCCTTTAAAAAGTTTCTGGTCTAATTGGAGAAGCAAAGCGCACTATTCACATTAACTGCTAAACAACAGTATAAAACTTTTTAAAAATGTAGGATAAATGCTGATGGAATAATAACTGGTACTAGACCAGATGGCAAGGAAAGATCCCTATGACTGATCAGGAAGAATCCACGAAGGACCTGAATGGAATTTCTGCCCAATGCCCCCTTCCCAAATCTGGCATCAGCATTGCTTCTGAAAACCGAGATAGGTTTCCTTTCCTGTGGATTTCAAAGCCAAGGAATAAAGGCATAAAGGAATAAAGAGGGTAAAGGGATGCTTTCATCCCTTCATTCCCCCCACCCCCTCCAGGGAAAGTAAGCAAGTCCTGGCTGTCTGCCCCTACTCCCTCACTGACGCTATTCCCACCATCAGCCACAGACCATGCAGAGAAGAAAGCTGGCTTTTTTAAGGACTTATCTTTCTCTGCTTCAAAAGGCTAGAGAGACACCAAGATCCTCTTATTAATAAAATCAGAACTAAAAAGTGTTCCTGGAGCTGCACCTGTGTCAGCTTCTTGGCTAAGAGCCCTGGTGGATGAAGATATTTATACCTTAAGTACAACTGGATGCATGTGGCCAACGGCTGGGCCCAGACTTGCCCACTCTGGCCACCCACAGGCCTTGACAGAGATGAACCTGTGAAGATACGTCCTCTCCTGCACAGTTCTACAGATAACCACTGTCGGATGAGAAGAACACAGGTGGATAGCCTGAAACAGAAGCTCCTACACTCCCTTCATGTAAAGGGATATTGCTATTGGACTCGAACCCGCCGCTGCCACCCCCTTAGAAGAGCAATTCTCCTAGCATAACTGATACACAAAGTCTTCCTCCCGGGAGATTTAGAATGGAAACTCCTTTCCTAAACAGTCTTCCAGCTGAGGGTTGGAGGGAGGGCAAGGGGAGAGGGTAGGGAAAAGAAATCGCCAGATTATCATTTTTCAAAGCTTTGAATTCAAACTCAGAGAGAAACATTTCCCTTTGGTTCTTGCCACCAGTGGCATTCAAGGGCCCTCTCCTTCTCCTGCCCTCCAATGCCTCTTCTCAGAAATGGGAGGGGGAACACAGCCCTTCATGTGCTACAGATGGGATAAATTTGACATCACGGACTCCCAAGCCAACAAAGGTAGTTCTTAGTCTTCTCTCACCACTTTTTTATTGGCTTTCTGTGGGTTTATCTTAGAACAAGTATTCTTAATTTGATATCCAAGAAATTACTTTTTAAATTATTCATGTAATTATATTTCAGCATAATTGCCTTTCTTTGTAATTCTATGTGTTTTATGCATTTAAAAATATTCTGAAAAGAGTCCTTAGATTTCACCATGGCCATCTGGGTCCATGACACATAAAAAAGGCAAAGAACCCTTCTGAGAAGAAAAGGATTTTAGAATTAGGAGGGACCTTTAGAGATCAAACCAGTCTAAATCCTTCCTTTAATGATAAAAATTAAAGACTGAAGGGCAGCTAGGTGGCCCAGTGGATAGAGTCAGAAGTAAAAAGGAGCTGAGTTCAAATGTAACCTCAGACACTTACTAACTCTGCATCCCTGGGCAAGTCACTTCACCGTTTGCCTCAGTTTCCTCCTCTGCAAAATGAGCTAGAGAAGGAAATAGCAAACCACCCCAGTATCCTTGTCAAGAAAACCCCACGTGGGATCATAAAGAGTCAGACATGAGTGAAACAAATGCACAAGAAGACTGGAGAGTGGAGAACGTGTTCAAGATCACACAACTAGTAAGTAGCAGGGCTGGAATTTGATTTCAGGTCTGGTCCTTTTTGTTCCAGACCACACGCTTCCCATTAGGAGAACATTCTGTCCACTCTACTTACTGCCCTGGCTCATGATCTTGGGCACAGGCCAAGAGACATCTTGGTGATACACAAAGGTATATCATTTTATATCGGGCATTTCTGAGAGGTACCAGGGCTCTCTAGTTAGGGAAATAATTTTAAAACTGGAAGGGAGGGAGGGGCTCTTGCTTGGATAGCCTTATCAAATTGAGGATGCAGACCCTCCTGTCCCTCTGCTTCTGTCCTTTCCCCGAACTCACTAAATACAGTCATAAGGCATCAGTTTTGATCGAGTTCTAAGATCTTTTGACCTGCTCCATCTCACCCATCCACATGCCCTTAGAAAGGCTGTCAAGAACCATATACAAAGAGAGTCCTCTGGGACTCACCAATCGTAACTGAGGCCATCTAGTGTTCCTAAGACTATTAAAACTGCCATAGTGTGTCAGTCTCTTGGAGCATCTAGCCTAGAGTTCTAAAGAAAAGTTTGGAGAAGGCCATAATCACCAATCTCAGGCACAATGCCCAAATATTTGAGTAGCTTTTAATAATATGTTATAGATTGTGATTCACTATGTTTTTTAAATTTATAAATATTTTCAGTCCATACTGGCCATCTTACATACATCAAATTTCATAAGCTTAGTGTATATATGGTATAGACTCATTTATGGATAATTAGAGTTTCCATCCTTATAGACTGGTTAGGAATTGGTTCTCCTTTGATGTTATCTGAGTAAAGGCTTTTTCTATAAAACGCAAGAACTCTCTTCCTTACTCCCACCCCAGTCATAAGGCAAAATCCTTCTTTTTCTATGTACACTTTGTCTTGAAAGAGAAGTAATCCACTAAGTTCCTTCTATCAAGCACAGAGGATCTTTAGCTGCCCTCAAGCTAATGTCAAGATCTTCAGACTTTGACTCAGAAGACAGTTTGAGTCCTGGTCTTTACTAGCTATAGAATCTTACAAACATGCTACTTAGCAAACAGATCCTGTTTCTTCATCTGTAAAATAGGATAATAACATTTAACATTCCCACCTTGCAGGGGTGGTTATGAGAACCAAATCAGATAATGTGTTAATAATAAGAGTCCATACTTCTATAAAACTTTTTAAGTTTCCAAAGGGCTTCTGTCACAATAATCCTGACAGGTAGTAGTAAAAGGATTATTATCCACATTTTATAAATGAGGAAGCCAAGGTTCAAAGGGCTTAGGAAGTCTGCTCTGAATCATGTATCTACTGTAGTTAATAGAAGATCCAGGGCTGTCTCCTGGCTCCAAATCCAGGGCTTTTTCTACTCTACCAAGCAGGTTCCAAAAGTACACTCTGTCAACCAGAAAGCACTTTATCTTGATTACTCTTACTATTCCTTAACTAGGTCCATCTGGTCTTAGGCGGCATTAAAAGAAGCATAACATCCAAGATAGGGGAAGTATTAGTCCCTGTGGAGGCCGTAGCTGAATGACTGTGTTCAGTTCTGGATACTACATTTTAGGGAGAATATTGATAGACCGAAGAGCATCCAGAAGAAGTCAGCAAGGATGGGCCTTGAAATGAGGATAACAATGATTGTAATTCGAATTTACATGGAGATTTAAGATCTACAGCTTAACGTACTTGATCTCATTTGATCTTCACAATATAATTATGTGGGATAGGTGCTATTATAATTCTCATTTTACAAGCCAGGAAAGAGGCACAGAAGCACTCTGGTTCTAGTTTACTGACTCATACTCGATGCTTTCTTCCCGACCTACCAACAAACCTCAAGAGGGTTAGCTGAAGGGAAGACTCATTGGGAATAGCTGTCTTCAAGAATTTGAAGGGCTGCTGTTCTGCTCATCCCAAGAGGGTAAGACTAGAAACTATGGGTGGAAATTGAAGAGAAGTAGATTTAGGTTGGAATAAATGGCCTCAAGGACCTAGCTTCCTTCTTCCAGCCCACCAGAGCAGGTCATTCTGCAGGAACTTCTCCCAGGCTCCCAGGAGGGAATAGACTTTGTTCTCCACTACCTTTCTCACTTTCTTTGAAGTTTAAATTAGGATTTCCTGAGAAACAAGCAAAAGAAGAATTTAATGACGGTAGAAGAGAGAGTTATAAAAAGTTAACCACAAGGTCTTTCTAGCTATGGTCCTAATTTTCATTCTAATGAGAATGCTGTGGAATGGGCCTATTTCTTCTTAAATTTCCACCCAATGTCCCTGGTGCCTGAAACACTACACAGTCAAATCCAGTTCAGGTTCTTAACATCAGAACAATATGGGGGTAGGGGGTGGACCAGCTTCTCAAAATCTGAAGTTACTGAAGGAATGGACAGGCCAAAGTTGGTGAACCAGGCAGATTTCTGGCTTCTCTCTTAACTGACTTTGACATTAAACTTCTCCCCCATTGGCAATAGGGTATTAAAAGTGATGGAGAAAGAAGTTACAAAAAATATTCCTACATAGGGAGAGGTAATGCTAAATACAGAATACTGTTTTACTGTAGGGGAGATCTAACCAGCTGATACATATTACCTTTCATCTCATCCCTGTGCTAAGAAAAACAAAAGCAGAGAGCCAACTATCCTGAGCTCCTCTTGGGGAAACAAGCATGTATTACATGCTAAATATGTGCCAAGCACTGTGCTAAGTGCTTTATGAATGTGGTGTCATTTGATCCTCACAACAACCAGGAGAGGCAGATGCTATTGTTATCCCCATTTTACAGTTGAGGAAAGCGAGATAGACAGAAGTTAAGTGATTGGCTTAGAACCAAATAGCTAGTAATGTCTAAGGCTGATTTGAAGTCAGCTCAGGCCACATGAACTCACCTGTCCCCCAAAATCCCAAAAAGGTTGTTTCTTGTTTCCCCCACAAACTCCTCCAACTTCTATGAATCTTCCCCCATTCTGATTCCAGACTCTATGAAATTTTCCATCCCAGGTACCTTTTGATTCATTGGCACCTCTTTGATAAAAGCTTCCTTAGTCCTATTCCCTTCAGTTTCCTTTCTACCAATCCTCCCACGCACATGCATACCCTACTATAGTGCAAAAGAAGGGACCCTTTTGCCATTAACATTTTTAAGGACAGGACTAAGGTCCAGACTCATCAGGTCACATTTTATGATCGAGGCTGAACTGTCAATTAAAAAAAAGGAATCTCTTTCTCCTATGAGAAGTAAAGAGAATGAATTTTCAAAACAGGACCAGCTTCCAGGAGGCCGAGATGCCCAAGGTCAATATTGGGGGAAAAAAAGTTCATTGTTATCAGGCTCAGTTTAGATGGACTATCTATCTGTCTTCCAGCAGGCACTGGTTCTTCAAATGGATAAAGGATAAGGAAGCAGCACTGGCTGCAAGGGTAGCATACTTCAGCTTTCCTGCAGAATCTGCTAACAGATCCCAAGGGATCAATTCCCCACCCCTTTCCTCTAGCAGCTAAGGCAGCCTCTGTTCTCACTGCCAGGGCCTGGCACCTGGTATGTGCTGAGGCTTTAAAGGGACCACCCAAATTGGTATGTACCCTACAGCTTCCCAAAGGAAAATTTCAAATTGAGAAGCTGTATTCTGATAAAATTTTCCATTAGAAAATGATATAGAATGGATTAGGGGAATAGAGTTTGTGTGAAGTAGGGGGCCAATTGATTAATTATCTGTGCCCATCAACTGACCTGGCAAGTGAGGGAAGGTTAAAAAAAAAAAGGGAAAATATCCTGTAAGCTTGTGTAAGAAACTAGTAAAATTTTGTTTACCTACGCACCTGTTAGGACTCCTATTTTCCCTAACTCCTCTAACCTTAACAGATTTCATCTCACAGGGGCAAATTCCCAGAGAGGCCATGAGTGAGGCTCTGGGCACGGTGACACATGGTTTTTGGCCAGCTCCTGCCCCCTCACTGGGCTGGCTGCTTTCAGTGCAGTAATAGGAGATTGCAACTAATCTACCCTCTCTATTCAGATAACAGTAACTGAGTGGGAAAAGTAGAAATGACCTGACTTTGGCTCATCAGCTCTCTTTGTAGGCCCGGTTTCAAACAATGCAAAACACAAAGACTACTGCTCCTAAACATGGGACCTAGATTTTAGCCTGGACTGTTTGGCAGCTCTCACAGAATCCCACTCCTTAACTATAACTATTGGGCTTTCTTACAATCTGCAATGTCAGGCCTTTCCCATTCTACAGCAGGATCTCTTAGGTTATGTGTACGCATGTGTGCATTCCTGTGTTTAAAACACATTTCAAATCAAAGTCCGGATGAGCAGTGTTTATTTATTAAGAGAAGGTGGAGAAATGCATTTTCATGTATATTAGCCTAAACTGATTCCAACTAGGAGGCTTGAAGAACTGGACAGCAAAGGGCAAGAAGGCTGATTTGGCGTCCATAGGCCCACTGCCTCTGGGTCAGTTTCACGGATTATGTCTTCTCCTTCAAAAGTCCTTCCAGTTTCAAGGTTCCAGTGGCTCCTATTCCCTTCCTACAAACCCAAGGTTCCAAGGAGATGGCACTTCTGGGAAAATGCCCTCTCTGATCTACAGGTGCCAGTAAACAAAGTGCTGCATCAATACTGGCCCAGGAGCCCGTCTGCACAATCCCTGCAACTTCCTCCCCACCCCCAGCCCCTCCTTCACCGCAAAGCCCTGACCACGGGAGAGTAGGGACTGAATGGAGTGAATATAGAAAGGTTCTCCCTTCTCTCCTCCAATATGCTCCAGTCCCACCAGGCCCTCAATTATGCAGCTCCTTCCCCAAACCAAATCCTCTTACTAAGACTCAGAGATGCTCTCATCAAAGATTTAAAACATGAAATCAGGCTCATGGCTGTCACCTCCCCACATTAGGGCCCGAGTAGAGGAGCCCAGAATGGCCCGGGGAAGTTTCCCCTCCCCCACACAGTCTCAAGCCTATTACCTTATTCTAGTGGTTCAGGAGCCCCCAGCCCCTCTCTGGCTTCGTCCTTTTGAGCCAAGTCTGAAGCGTTCGGGAGAGGGGCAGAAAATGAGGATGGACAAAAGGAGCAGGGCACAGAGACCTCCGCGAAGAAGACAAAATCTCCTTTCCCCTGCCCTCTACGACCACCTTCACTTCTACTGTCCCCCCACCCCCGGAAAAGGAAAACAGTTCTCCACCCTTATTTGGGAAGCTGAGGGAAGCCCTTCCCCACGTTCCCCTTTCCCCCAACCCTAAAAGGCCCCAAGGGCTGACCCCACCCATCCTGCCCGAGTATCCATAAGCCAGAGATTCCAGACCCCCCCCCCCGCCCCTCCAGGGGCTGACTCTCTGGGGTTCTCCTGTATGGGAAGGAGAGGCTGGCGCCGGGTCTTCCCACCTCCCTCCCCTCCAAGGAGAAGAGTAAGGGTGAGGGTCACCACCAGCCCCGCGGGGGCTGAGGAGCTGCGGTGGCGGCGGCGGCGGCGACGGCGGGGAGCTGGCAGCTTGGCAAGAGCTCTGGGTGTATGTTGTTTACTCTCACTGCCGAGGCAATTAGGAGGCTCTGCCGCGCAAACTGCTGGCTGCAACACGCCGCCGCCGCCGCTGCTCCCCGGCTCCTGGCTCCCAGCTCCCGGCTCCCCGGCTCCCCGGCTCCCAGCCTCTCGGCCGCTCGGGCTCTGCACCAAACCCCCCTCCCGCTGCCCGCTGCCCCGGGCCGTCTCCACTGCTGCAAAGCCCTAAGTCACTCTACGAGCCCACTGCCATCGCCCAGCTTCAACCCCGTGCACCTGAAATACCCATCTCTTGGAAGCCAGTCCCCCCGTTCCAGGAAGCCGGGCAGGGCCCTCCCTCACCTTCCCGCTCATCTCGGCTGGTCCAGCCCGGTTCTTTGCTCCCCACCCCAACCCACCCCACCCCACCCTACCCTACCCCAGCTCAGTCCCACGCGGCCGCGGGGCTGCGGCTCTGCAGACTCACGTCTCGGAAGCGGTTCCAGTGCTTGATCTTGCCGCTATACTGGGAGATGGACGACAGCCATTGCTCATCCTCCATGAAATTGCCAGGGGTCTCGCCATCCTTGACCCCCTTGGAGTCCCCCTCCGCCGAGCCGGGTGCAGGGGCGGCAATGAGCAGAAGAGGCAACAGCAGCAGCAGCCGCCGCAGCCCAAAGCCCTCGGCGCTCATCTTTGATCTGGATCGGAGTTGGTTAGTCTTTGTATTTTGGGGAGGAAGGGGGAGAATTGGTTTGGGTTTGGGTTTTTTTTCTTTGCCTTAATTTTCTCCCCTCTCCCACCACGATGCAGCCCAAAGTGGTCTTCTCTCCTCCTCCTCCACCACTGAAATGACTGGGGAAAGAAATGGATGGTGGGTCCTGGATGAAATGTGACCTGATTAGGAGATGCACTTGTCTGAAAACCCCCAGAGCTGGAAGCAGAAAGGCAGAGAATCAGAGAGGCTGCGCCAGGAGGGGCTGTGTCTGTAACTGTAGCATCAGCATCATGTTTGACATCATCATACCTGGCTTGAGGAAAAAAGGAGGGGGTTGGGGTGGGGGGAGGACGTGGAGAAAGGAAGAGACTGAGGTAGTGAGATCGAGAGAACAGGAGCACAGAAAAACTAGAGGCTGCAAAAAGACCAGATCAGAAAAACAAACCTGAGCAACAGTCCGGCCCAACCCAGCGAAAACAAGGGAATCCGAGTCCCATGGTGGCCACTGCCTTAACAGATTTCCCAGAAGGACAAAGGGTAGGAAGGGGCAAGGCCCATCCTGCCAGCAAGATGGGATCCTCGAGGAAGCTGTAGGGATTTCTGGTTTGTAAAACCAAAGGCAGCTGTCTAAAAGATTACCCTTTTAGACATTTCTCTCCATTTGTTCCATTTCTCTATCTCTTCTTTTTTTCTTTTTTTTTTTTTTTTTTCTTTTTCCTTTTCACTCCAAGATCAGACTTCTGAGACTAGAGCTGTCTGGGACAGGTAAGCCTCAGTGCTTCCCCTGGGGGCACCCTAACCCTAAATGCATTAAGACAAAAGGGTTGCTGATCTTCAGACTCACATGCTCTTTTCAAGGTACAAGGGCTAGAAACTGAATGGAGAGAAAACAGGCAGATGTCCTTCCTTCCCAAGCAGCTGGTTGAGGACTATCATATCAGTCCTTTTGTCACTTCACACCAAAACAATTCTAAAAGGCAAAAGGCTGGCCATTTCACATGCCAAAAGGCTGCATCCTTGGTATTCTGGATGGTTTTCTTTATTGGACTTCATCTCAGATTGGACATAGTGAACTATAGTTGGGGGTAGGAGGGCTAAGATACTCTTGTTTTTCTTTCAAAAAAGAAAATCTAAAGACTGACCAATTTATATATATATATATATATACATTATATATATTTTACACACACTTTCTCAATATATGTATATATTGCAACACACATATACACATACACACAACTACATATATATGCAGAGAGAGAGAGAGAGTGTGTTTGTGTGTGTGTGTGTGTGTGTGTAAAATGGCCCCTATAGCTTGCTTGCTTGCTGGAATCTGGGAAAGCAGAAATCTGAGCACCACCTTAGGATCAGGAGTAAAGTGTTTACATTACAAATAAATAGAAAAAGGAAGCAGATAATCTAACAACATAAAACATGTTAACTCTCAGGCCTCAATTATATTTTCATTCAAATTTAATTGCCATTATGGTCAGAAAAAAAAAATGAACAGAACTTGCAAACATGATCTCAGTCTTTGAAAAGGTGGAGGATGGGGGACAATGAACATTTTTACATTTAGCTTTGGTTGGGTCTGCTTGGGAATTAAATATGAATACATTGGTGGTCTGGACTGGAGTCCCATTGGGAAAGTAGAAAATCACACATCCATTTCTGAGTTTTATTTATTTTCTCAATTCACTTAAGAGGTGGTACTGGATTAAGGGTCTAGGCACTGGAACCTTCATCTAATCCCAAATAAAGAAGTCTTGCTCTATTTGGAACTCTGCTCAAAAAGTTATCAAACTGTGCATACCCTTTGACCCAGCAGTGTTTCTACTAGGCTTAAGTCCCATAGAGATCTTAAAGGAGGGAAAGGGACCCACATGTGCAAGAATGTTTGTGGCAGCCCTTTTTGTAGTGGCAAGGAACTGGAAACTGAATGGATGCCCATCAATTGGAGAATGGCTGAATAAATTATGGTATATGAATATTATGGAATAAGAAACAACCAGCAGGATGATTTCAGAGAGGCCTGGAGAGACTTGCATGAACTGATGCTGAGTGAAATGAGCAGAACCAGATCATTATACACAATAACAACAAGTCTATACAATGATCAATTCTGATGGACATG
This sequence comes from Myrmecobius fasciatus, assembly GCA_023553655.1. NCBI lineage: Eukaryota > Metazoa > Chordata > Mammalia > Dasyuromorphia > Myrmecobiidae > Myrmecobius > Myrmecobius fasciatus. The sequence goes on along the minus strand of JAJPUD010002407.1, from coordinate 124,167 downwards.
GCTCTCTTGAACAATAAGATGATTCAAACCGGTTCCAACTGTTCAGTGATGAAGCCATATATACCCAGAGAGAGGCCTATGGAATCTGAGTGTGGACCACATCATAGTATTTTCATGCTTTCTGTTATGTTTGCTTACATTTTGTTTTCCTTCTCAGGTTTTTTTTTTTTTCTTTTTAGATCTGATTTTTCTTGTGCAGCAAGATAACTGTATAAATATGTATACATATATTGGATTTATCATATATTTTAACATATTTAACATGAATTGGACTGCCATCTAGAGAGGGTGGGGGAAAAGAAGGAAAAATTTGGAACAGCAAGTTTTGCAAGAGTCAATGTCGAAAAATTACCCATGCATATGTTTTGCAAATAAAAAGCTTTAATTAAAAAAAAAAAAAAAGTCTTGCTCTGTTTTGGCAGGGAAGGGGAGGACTGTGAATCCACCTAGTGCTTGAGATCACTGAGCCACTCCATTTATTTCTACTCCACTTTTTTCTATTAGTGGTCTTGCTTTTCAGTAAGGAAAGCTAAAGCCATTTTGTATATATATCAGTTCCCCACGGCTAACATATTAGACTAAATCTGAAGTGGAAATTCTAGCTCTGCTCTGTACATTCCAATCTTAAATGAAACCCCTTCCCAAAATAGGATAAGAAGCAACAGTCCAGCTGTGTTTCTGGAAAGGTCAAATGCCACTCCATCAAGAAATTGGGGTACAGGTACTCAAAGACCTTAAGATATTTCCCATAATCCTTTGCATAGATCTATAATAATGACCTCCCTTTTAAAGGGCCTTTAAGCTAAATCAATAAGAGTTCTATACTGAAAACAAGTAAATGATCAAGGTTTTTAAATAAGCCCCCAGAACTAAAGTTGTAAAAGAGAAGAGGTTTCATTTTTCCAAACTGGCTTAGAATTGGGAGTAGAGGGCAGAACATGACACAATGAGTGACAGCCTCACCAAAATAGATAATAATTTGGTTTTAAGAAGAAAGAAAAAAAACATTAAGATTTTCTGTAAGAGAGGCTGTTCAAATTACTCAATCTTTGTCCTAAAAGGAAACAAACTTAACCACATTTTCAAAACTTGCTCAGTTGTTACCTTTTCAGGTTTTTACAATTTTTGTTTTGTTTTGTTTTTTTTAGGTTTTTACAATTTAACTAAACTTTACCAAAGCATCTGATACCCTTTTTCAGGTACTCTTGGAACAAGAATGAGACTAAATTTGAACCAAGTTTAAGAAAACTTCTACACAATTCCAAACAAAGCAAAATAATACAACTTCCCACTAAAACATGGTCAAGAAAAGTAAGATATTACAGATTATGTTCAAAAGATTAATCATTATCAAAAATACTGATTAAGTACTAAACCAAAAGATATGGAGTTTATTCCTTGGACATTATCAAAGAACCTCTGGGAAATACCAAAAACATGTAACAACACATATATTTCATGACCATTCAAGATTGGTAAAAGATTTCTCTAAAACTATTTGGTCAGTTTGATCCTGGAATTGTGGGCAAAGTCAGTGATTTAGAACACAAATTATGCTTTGCACAATTGATTCATATCTCCTCAGAGTATGAATTACAAGGTGACAGTGCTAATGAGGAGGTAAAGTAATATACATAATACCAATTTCTTCAAACTAAGTAATAATCTGATGAGATAGAGACTTCTGCATTCTGAACCCACATTTTTGGCATCCTCCACAAAGATGCTTTAGAAACTTCCTTATATCATTACTTTAAAAAAAAAAATATGTCCTTACCAAAACTTACCAGGCACTCTCTTTTCTGAAGTAACAGATCTATTTGCTATTTCCAAAAGAATGCTGGCTTATTAAGGCTACTTTTAGATAAAGGAAAAGTGAATTAATAGCCTTTTAGAAGGGAACTGCAAAGGCAAAAACTGTGGTGTTTTGCTCAGATTCTAGTATTTACTATAATTTCTCTAATGTTTATTTTAAGTTAATGACTATAAAGACTAGGAACACTGTTCTCCATTGTTCATACCTGACATACAATTGAACACCTTAAGAATTCTGAAGATAACAAGCAAAGGAAATGGATAGATAGGGAATAAAAGGTAATAATGATATTTTTCAAGAAAAAACACAAGAAACAAGATTGGTGCTGGGATAAAAGGAAATGAATTCTAAACTAAGCCTGACTAATCAGTCAGTACTACCCCTCCAGTAAGTTCCTATTCCTACATGCCATCTAAGTAGTGATGAAGGAATAATCTGTATTTACATAAAATCTAAATTTAATACAAAAATGCAGGTTGTGAAAACTAAGTCCTTTGCTAAATGGGGAGAGAAGAGAAAAAACAAAATTAAAAAAGCCTACATAAAGACTGGACTACGGAGTTATTAAATTAGTAATAATAACATATAATATACAATAATTAATAACATTAATAAGTGACATTTATATAGCACTTGCTACAGGTATTATGATGAAAGCATATTTAATACTAGTTTTAGTTTTTATTTTTTTTTTCTCCTCTTTAAATGTAAAGACAATTAACAGTCCTTTTTTTAAAAAGTTTGAGTTCTAAATTTTCTCTCTCCCTCGCTCACCTTTCTCCTCCCAAAGATGGTAAGCAATCAGAGACAGGTTATACATGTTTAATCCTGCAAAACATATTACCATATTATTCATGTTGTGAAAAAGGCCACAGACACAGAAAAAGACATGCAGACATATATATTCACACACACACACACACACACACGCAAATACAGAAAGTGAAAAATAGTATGTTTCTATCTGCATTCAGATTCCATCCAGATTCCTTCTCTGGAGGCAAGTAGTATTTTTCATCCCAAATCCTTTGAGATTACCTGGATCACTTTATTGCTGAGAATAGCCAAGTCATTCATTATACAATATTGCTATTACCATGAACAATGCTCTCCTGGTTCTGCTCACTTTACTTTGCATCAGTTTACATAAGTGAAATCTGGTTTTTCTGAAATCATTCTTGTAGCATAGCAATATTCCATTAAAATCATATACCACAACTTGTTTTAACCATTCTCCAATTGATAAGCATCTTCTCAATTTCCAATTCTTTGCCACTATAAAAAGAGCAGCATAAATATTTTTGAATACAAGTTTTTTGGGTTTTTTTTTTTGGGGGGGAGGAAGAGGGATTTTAAGGGCTAAATTTCTTTTTTAAAAAAGCAATCTGAATAAAGTCAGTCATGAAAAGGACATTTAGAAATACTAAAGGATGCCAGAGAGATGATGATTTTAAAGTACATGACCAATGTGGACATTTATTTTACTAATTTGTGGATATTTATGATGAAGTCTTTGTTTTTTGTTTTGATTCATGCTGGGACCCAGCAGTAATGAAATGGATAGATTATAAATGTATAAATTATACACAAGAATAAATTTTTACTTTTATTAAAAAAAAGAAATACTAAAGGAAAAAAAATCACACATTTAGTTTTAGAAATTAATTTATTCACAAATGAGCTAAAGAATTACATTATTATACAACTTTAGAAGCATTCCTCATGTGGTCAAATGACCTTGTCAAAAAAAAATGAATACTTGGACTTTGGAGGAAAGGGGGGAGGAGTGAAAAAAGGGATATTATGGAAAGACTTTGGAGAAGGCCTTGATCATTCACCTCAAATAAAGTTCCCAAACTTCTGAGTTATCCTGAGACAAAAAATAAAAGGAAAGGGATTTGGAGTAAGGAAAGGGGTGAAAAGAGAAAAACAAATTAACTGCTGAAATGAGACAATGCCAGAGCTGTAAGTACTCTTCCCTCTGCTGGTCTGCAGCAAGAAGTGAACAGGTTTTGGCATTGACATTCTCCCATGGAACTTTGCACAGTCCTGCTGATATCATCAATGTTTTCACTGCTATTGTCCAAAAGAGAGAAATAAAAGCCTCCACACTGACTGCAGTTCCATTAAGGGGTTAGGTAAAACAAAGATCTGAAAAATAAATGTAACTTATATGAAAAAAAATAAAAAACCAACATCTTAGAAAACAAGACCCAACTTTTGAAATTCCTTCATCTTAAAACATATTTAGTAATTGTATAAAAGTTAGATATTAAGATCTAAAGTAGTAAACAAAACAATCTAGAAGGGAAAGGATTTCAAAAAGGTATAATCATTTGTTGAATAATGTGAATTTTTAATATTTGTAAGCACTTCCACTAATCCTGGAAAACATAATAAAAACAAAATCAGTCAAGGGCCCGTAAAATGGAAATGGAGACTGAAGGATCTTCAGGGAAGATCAGGGAACCCAAGAAATAAAGAACCATAATACATGTTTAAATCCATCATTAAACTCCACTTTGTGGAGATGAGCTTTAGAAAAGAAGATGGATCTTGCTGTCAATTGATAAGTAAGGGTCTTATGTTCAATCTCTGCTTTACCTGAGACAAGGTTTAATGATCATCTCAGCATTCAGGGGGAGAGGACATGCTAAGTCTACTTCACATGGACCTGCCCTAACAGGTTTTTGTTTTATAATCCCCTGGACTTCACACCATCCTTGCTAAATAAATAAAACAAGGATAGTCCTTGGACACCTGCATCATGAAAACATTCAACATGTGATGTAAATCAAAAGGAAGAAATATAGCACCTCAGGAGAAATCCACTTGCCCAGAGGAAGCATAGTATCCAGAACTGTCTGTAGAAAACCTCTGAGAGATGTGAATCGAATTGAGGCACAGATCTCCAAAGCTGAAGTTTTCAAAAAGCTGAAAGAAGAATCAGAATCCAGAATGAGCTCTTTTAGGAGAACCAAAGCACCTTCTAGGTGAAAAAACAAGATCCATACCAAGAGGATCAAGTACTAAACTACAACAACCCCCAATAAGTTTCAGAATGAGTTCCTCTCTGGTATCACAAATGTAAGCTAAACTTCCTTCTATAGCCTGCCCCCCTCCCCTAGCAGGCACTCTTGCCTTAGAGATCTGGAGTGAAGGGCTGGGGGCACCAACAGCTTCCAAAGGCCATGCATTCTGCTTTGAAACTCTTTAGGAAATGTGTTTTTTAATCCAGTCAAAGTCTGACTCAACAACTTCCAATCCACTATGAGGTCAAGCAGAACTCCGATCCCACTTCTACTAGAAAGCCCTCCAACTATTTAAATACAATTGTCATACCCCCCACCAATTCTTTCAACCAATACTCTTAAGACATGCTACAATAGCTCATCCATCTTTCTGTTCACCCTTTAGCTTATCAATAATGTCCTTCCAAAAATGAGGTATCCAGAACAGACTGCAATGCTCCCAATGTAGTCTGATTGAGGCAGACTACAGCGGAACTATCATTTCCGCAGTTCTAGACATTATGCCTTTATTACAGCTTGATTGCATTATCTCTGTTGACTTTCATACCATACTTCTGACTTCTATTGAATCCACTTGCTTCTTTCAACTCCAAGCTTTCTTCATGTCAGCATGTATGAAACCTCTAATTTTTTTTTAATGTGACAACAAAAAGAACTTGGTAAAGATGGTTGAAAAATTCAGTTTTACTTTTAGCCACAAAGCAGATATAGTCACAAGGACTTCCAACATAGTTACCACTAGTGGGTAGGGTAAGGGAAGGGTTAAAGATTCTCGGTCCTAGTTTACAAAGATTATGTAGTTGTAAAATCACTACATAATAAAGACCCAGGCCTTTTTTTCTGAAACAACTATTTCAGGATAGTTCTTGATCTGCATTGATAGAGAGAGTTTCATTCCCAGAAGTACTCTCCACCTATGAAATCACAGCTTCAGGCCAAATAAATCCACAAATACTTATCAAAATACCAGGTGGAATAAGCATTAAAATGGAGAATTTTACAAAATACATATTGAGTCAACAACATTTATAATATACTTGGAACAGTGCCCCACAACAGGTACAAAAGGAATAAAAGACAATTTGCAATCAAGGTGCCTCAAAAACTTAATGGAGAGCATAAAGATGCACATATCCAAACAAAACAGTCAAAGGATGCCTTTACAGATACAGCTGGGAACCTCTTTCAATTGTCTTCAATTGGCTATTAATTCAGGTTAATACTTCTAAAAGCAAAAGGCTCTTTACTGCAATCTTCTTTTATTCCATAAAGCTTTCAAGTATGTGAAGAAGGGATAACTCTTGATCTAAGAAGGACATGATGACCTTTTAACAGATGTATAAGGCAGACCCAAAAATTTTAACAGAATTCATCACAGGAAAAGTTCAGCCACAATCACCTGGATAAGTAGTGTGTCAAGGAGGATACAGGAAACTGCTCTCCTATAGAATGACAACAAGACCTTAGGAAAGTCTTTTGATAAGTATATAAGCATTTTCCAAATGAATTCCAAAGCTAATGTTTGAACAGCAATCCAGGTGGTGAAGTCTATCCCTTCTGAGGAACTGCTATCTCCTTTCATTTGTTTGACTCTCTGGAATTTTAGATCTGTCTCTAAAACATGGGCTCCTGTCATGACCACCTTTTCTCTTCCTCCCACTGATGGCCAAGAGAGCACCCGGGGTTCATTAAAGGCTGACTTTACTAAACCCAGGAATATTGATCCTTCTATATATATGACATCAACTTAACCCCAAAGATCTATTTAGAGTCTGTAGTACATTGTGACTTTTTTCAGAAAGGAGTCTAGCTCTCGCCTGCATTGATTTACACAATTAACTTCTCTTGCTGGCTTTGGCAGCCTGTACAGATCACATCTACCCACTTTGTGGAACAAATTCAGCTTGAAATGGCTGCATGCTAATCCTTCTTTGCTGGCCTTTAATTTGATGTGAAAGCTATGTTGGAAATAGATGACAAACTGAGCTCTGAAACCCAGTCTTCCAATCACAAAAAAAAGAAGCATAACCAGAAAGAGTAAAAATAAACAACTCATTTTACTTCAACAAGTCACTTTTTAAAAACTGGCAGGTCTTGCTCCTCTGCTTTGATTTTTCAAGTTATGGACACTCTAGAGCAAGTAAAAGTTATATTGGTTCTAGCACAAGTTCCTTTATGTCTGAATAACTATCTCAAAAGAAGAGGAGGCTCTATGAAAATTGTCATTCTTAAGTTACAAAATTAGTATTAATAGGAAGAATGAAGCTAAATAGAAAGTGATTTAAAAGAATTGCAGAAATTATGAAAGACCATGGTTGAAAGATACAACTCCCTATGCCTTGCCACAAGATTTTAAGATCTTTATCCATTTGAATCCTTTTCTACTTTTATGTCCACAGACAATAGTCTATTGACTACTTTCCACATTGTTTGACAAACCATTCAGCAATGCAATGGATCTTCATCATCTCAAAGAAAAACTAGCATTTATCTTCACTTATCTCTATTTTTACCTTCTCATGCTCTAGTAAGTAACTTCCTTGTCTCCTATTCTTTTGTTTGGCTATAGATTATTTAGCAGTAATTGTTCATGATTATCTTATAAATGGCATTCTCCATACTATGTTGTCTCTTCTCCATACTATGTTGTCTCTACCATCCTCGGTGGGTTAGTCTTCTACGTTTTTTGTCCTTTTAACTTTTCTCTAAAATTTCTTCTTTTGTTTAAATTTTGCTAGTGATCACAAGTAGAATTAAGTATTGCAGGTGTCAGCATTACAGTGCTTAGAAATGAAGGGGAGATAGAAATAGACACTCCTCTACAATATTTAAGAGTTCAATATAGAGAGTAAGAGTCTCCTGGAAAATAATCAACACTGGAGAGATAGAAAACATATGTATAAAATTTTGTATATGCTGTTGAATAAGGTCCATGTGTGTGTTGTTTTGCTTATCTGCTTTGGGTTTTTTTTTTTTGTTGTTGTTGTTTTTGTTTTTTTGCTACAAGGGAAGGCTCTTTGGAGTTAGAGGGATACATCTGGAAATTTAAAAAAAAAATTATCAATGCAACTTTGTCTTCATTCTTCCCAACCTCTCTGCAATTTATGGCATCATTATCTTTTATCTTGGATGCATCCTCAGCTCTTGGTTTTTACAGTATAATTTTCCCTTCCACATTACAACTTTCCCCATCATAGTTTTGATATATCACAGATCGGCAATAAGTAATTAAATAGAACTTTGGGGGGAGTTTTGCAGGAGCAATAGATGACACAAGAAGGCCAACAAGATAAATAGAAAAAGTTTAGGAACTCAATGCATAAAATATTTGTATAGTTTTGCATAGTATCAACCCAAATTTTACAATAAGGTACTATAAACATGCCATAAGAGAAAAAGAAACAATTCAGACTTCTTCCCTAGTACAAAATGAGGGCCAACAAGTTTTACTCGGATTTTCCAGATCTCAAAGACATCATGCCCCTAACCCCTGAGATGTGAAAGGGACAACTGTATTGCTCTTTCATGTTCCTCTATCTATCCACAGTCATTCATGTTATACTTCTTAACTATGGATGTTCCTGCAAAACTCTCTCCTGGACTCCTTTCTCTATAGTCTCTCACTGATCTCATTAGCTTTAGTGGGTTCAATTATCATCTCTACACAGGTGATTCCCAGATCTACATATCCAGCCCTAAGCCATCTGCTGATCTTTAGCTCCACTTAACTTAATGGCCTACTGGACAACCCCACTATTTTTTTTCACTTACTTCACTCAAATTCACAACCCAGAAGCCATTCTTCATTCTCACTCTATACATCTCACCCCAACTCCAATCAACTACAAGTCTTACAAAATACACCTCCATAACATCTCTAAACTCTATTCCCTCTCATCCATTCCCAAAAGCACCACCTGATGGAAGCTCTTATCACCTTTTACAATGGCCAACTAATTGCTCTCCTAAATTGCTCTCTTGTCTTTGTCTCTCTCCAATATATCCTTCAAAGATGCAAAATTGGCATTCCCAAAGTACAAGTCAGACCCTATCATATGCATGTACAAGAAACTTCAGTTGCTCTTTGTTTTCCTCTAGGAATAAATAGACTATGTATTCTCACAGTCTCACTCTACCCTATCATCCCAGCCTTTGTTCTTATTACTCAAATTCAAGTACTCTACATTTGACCTAAATTGGACTACTCAATGTTTCCCAAATTGGAAATTCCACTTCCAGTGTCTGTGTCTTGTCCACACTATCCCTCCATGCCTGAAATATACTGCTTCTTAGAATTTTCAGTTTTCTACAAGGCTCAGCACATTTGCCAATGTAAGCACACCTATTTGATTAAAACCTGCTGAAAAAACTGGAAAGCAATATGGCAGATATTAGGCTTAGACCAATATCTGACACCACCCTCCACAATGCATTTTAAAGGTATGTGACCTTAATTTTAAAGATCATATTATTTAAAAAAAATTCTTATGGCTATGGATAGAAAATATATTCCTTTTTCCTTTTTTTTTTTTTTAAAGAAATATTGTTAACCCAACTAGGGACAGTTGCAATTACAAATTGCAAAATGGTTATCTTTGATTCCATGAAACTGAAAAGTTGATGTACAAACAAAATTAATTCACCTAGAAGGGAAATGGTCAAATGGGAAAATGTCTTTGCATCAAATTTCTCTGATAAAGATTTGGTATCCAATACATACAAACCATATGTATACACATACCTAACTTACAGCTATGTGAGTATATGTATGTACGTCTATCACCAAAAGCCATTTTGGTCTCAGGCCAATCAATAAGTGATCAAAGGACATGAACAAACAATTTTCAAATGAAAAATTACAGGGTATTAATAACCACATGAAAAAATGTAACAAATCTCTAATAATAAGTATTCAAATCAACTCAATCATTAAGTTTCACTTTATACACTGCAAAGGAGCAAAGATGATAAAAGATGGGCCTAGTCAATGGCAGAAAGGTTGTGGGAAGATAGTGCACACTTGCTTCGTTGTTAATAAAGCTATGAATCAGTATAATCATTCTAAAAGTCAATCTGAAATTATACAAATAATATGACTAAAACATCCATACCCTCAGACTCAGGAATTGTATTATTAGGCTTATTCCCCAAGGATAAGATGTCCTCATGATAAGAAGAAAGTCCCTATATACATAAAAATATTTAAAGTAGCACTTTTTGTGATAACAAAGAATCAGAAACAAAGTAGATGCCCACTGATTTTGGAATAGCTAAACAAACTGTGGCACATGAATGAAACAAAATATCATTGTGCTATAAGAATGTACAGATCTACATGAGCTGATGCAGACCGAACCCAACTAAGAAAACAATATGTACAAGACAACAATGTAAGCAGAACCATAAAAAAGTGAATGTTGCAAAATTATGATGCTCCTTTGAAGAAATGGAAGGTCCACAAGTGTTGCAAATTGAACATATTTTATGACTTTTTCTAATGTATTGATCAGCTGTGCTGATTTTTTTTAAAGACTTAAAAATATTATTTGCTATATGGAAAGGCATTCTGGGAAAAATACTGGGAGAAACTATGATACTATATTAAAGAAAAAGAAATCAATAAAGATTTATTTTAAGAAAGAAAAGTAAAGTTTGAACCAGATTTTTTAGCTGAGCAATTAAGTACAGTTTGGACTTTGCATTCTAAGTAATAAGAACCCAATGAAGATTTCTGGGAAGGGGAGTAATAATGAAATCGATGCTTTAAGAAGCTCTATGATACTGATAGACAGTACATACTGGAAGGGTTATAAGATGGAAGACAAAAAGACTAATTATGAAACTGGTCTGAGTATAAGATTATGAAAAACCAGAAAAGGGCATATTTGAACATTATTATCAAAGAAAAATTCAGAGAAATTGGTGACTCATTAGATTTGGGGGAAGTGGAAACATTGAAAAAAAATTAAAGATAACCTCAAGGTTTCAAATCTGGATGACAAGAAAAATAATAGCTTCAATGGCAAAAATCAGGGAGTGGGAAAAAAATCAGGGCATGATTTAAGGAAACAAACAGGATAAAGATAACTCAATTCAACAAGCAAATACTAAATGCCCACTAAGATTTCAAATTGTTAGATCCTAGATACAAAGACTCAAGATAATCCTTGGCATTAAGAACCTTATATTCTGAGTAGATTATAGAAAACAAAATGGATTATTTTGATTATACAAAATTTAAACATTTTGCATATGTAAATATACAGCTAAGAAGGCAAAGAGTTAAGTGGGGAAAAATTTTTATAACAAATTTCTATGACAAAGGTCTCATTTCTAAGATATATAAGGATCTGTCTGATTCATGTTTGTAAAAATAAAAGCCATTCGCCAATTAGGAAGAAGAAAAGGTGAAAGAGGTGAGCAGGAGAAAAATAAATGCTAGATAACTGAAAATACATAATACGGGAAAATAACATAACACAGATAATATATAAAATTTGTACAAAGTACTTTGGGGGGAAGTGAAAGACCACTAACAATTGAAGAAATGGGGGGGGGAGCATCCTTTCAGAGATGATGCCTAAATGATCTCTGAAGGAAATGAAGGATTCTAAAAATTACAAGTGTGAAAGTAGTGCATTTCAGGAATAGGGAATAGTCCAGACAAAAAAATACTGTATGCAGGAAACATCAAGTAGGCCAGACTGGCTAGGATAGAAAGTGTGTGGGCAAAGTAATGTTGCAATCACTATGAAAAGGTAAGTAGCAGGGAAAGAAATTAAGAAGTTATTCAAGGAAAGAGATGATGAGGTTCTAAAGCATTGTAGTAGTTGTGAGAGTAGAGAAAAAGAAATGGATTTCAGAGATAAAACTTGAAAAAATGATTGTATATAGGAAATGAGGGACTAGAAAGATAGTGGAATCCTTGACAAAAACAGGATGAGTTTGGGAAAGAAGATGATGAATCCTATTTTGGACATGTTGAATGTGAGATGTCAAAAGCAAGTAGTTCTCCTGTTTTAATCTTATATGCCAATATCCTTGATGCCAGATGGTCTCAGTTTCTATTCCACCTGAGAATTTCCTGCAAGGGAAAGGGAGGTTTGTTTGCTTTAAGCAAACTCTGAGGTACCACTACAAACCTGTCAGATTGGCTAAGATGACAAGAAAAGATAATGACGAGTATTGGAAGGGATGTGGGAAAACTGGGACACTGACACATTGTCGGTGGAACTGTGAACCGATCCAACCATTCTGGAGAGCAATTTGGAACTATGCTCAAAGAGTTATCAAACTGTGCATACCCTTTGACCCAGCAGTGTTTCTACTAGGCTTAAGTCCCATAGAGAGCTTAAAGGAGGGAAAGGGACCCACATGTGCAAGAATGTTTGTGGCAGCCCTTTTTGTAGTGGCAAGGAACTGGAAACTGAATGGATGCCCATCAATTGGAGAATGGCTGAATAAATTATGGTATATGAATGTTATGGAATATTGTTGTTCTATAAGAAACGACCAGTAGGATGTTTCAGAAAGGCCTGGAGAGACTTGTATGAACTGATGCTGAGTGAAATGAGCAGAACGAGAAGATCATTATATACGGCAACAAGACTATATGATGATCAATTCTGATGGACATGGCTCTCTTCAACAATGAGATGATTCAGGCCAGTTCCAATGGTCTTGGGATGAAGAGAGCCATATACACCGAAGAAGAGGCCTATGGGATCTGAGGGTGGAACACAACATAGCATTTTCACTCTTTCTGTTGATGTTTGCTTGCATTTTGTTTTCCTTCTCAGGTTTTTTTTTTCTTGTAGATCCGATTTTTCTTGTATAGCAATAAATATGTATACATTAAAAAAAAAAAGACTTACAGCAAATATAGTACAATTAAGTAAGGAGAGACTAAAAGAATGGTCACATGACTACCGTATGCTCCTGGGAAGGCAAACAACACTCTCAGGTTAATCACTAAATGGTATTTGGAAGACAGAATGGGCATAATGGGAAGGGAGCTAACATGGAGGCAGGAAGGTGTAAATTCACATCCTACCTCTGAAGACAATGAGTTACGTGACTATGGACAATCCTCTCTGAACCTCGGTCTGGTGAAATGTAAAGGGGAAATGTCATGATCTATGGCAGCCCACTTGGTATTGCTGAATTATCACAGTATTACCAAATGAAATATCATTATTATTATTATTGTCATGATGGCTATCATAATTCTGGCAGTGCCTCATTGCAGCCACGATGACTCTCAATCTGGTCCAGCCTCCCATTCCTCTCATTAGTTCCCTGCCTCTCTCTCCCGGGGGCTTCTCATATAGGCTGTGCCTTCCAAAGCTTCCTCTTTGGTCAGCCTTCTAGCTTTCTTTTAATGTACTGTGTTTTCCTTTTAGAATGAAAGCTCCTGGAAAGCAGGAGCAATACTAGCTCCTGCTAGTATTAGTATTCCTAGAGCTTAGCATAGTGTATAGTACATAGTAAGTATTTCATAAAATATAACCTTTTGAGATACAAAACATTTTGATCCCTATTCCAAAAATCTTAAGTAGCAACATTTCTTTAACTCTACAAGGAATCTTTAAATGACAACTTTCCTAGTCTCATTGTTCACCACGAAAGTATATTCAACATGAATTAATAGTATTAAGAGCAATAGCAACAATGATCATGCAAATGCCAAAAAATAATTAGATGGAAAATGTAAAGCAGCTAAACCAAATAAGGAGACCCAGGAACATTTAAGTAAAATCACTAGTCTTGTTCAGCAGATGAAACAACCTGGAGGAATAAATAATGATATTCCAGTTTTTGATGTCTTCAATAATAGAAGGCAGTATTTCAGAATAGCTCTCATAATATCTATCTCTTTTTTTTTTTAAATTTTATTTTATTTGCATAACATATGTGTGGGTAATTCTTCAACAATAACCCTTACATAGCTTTCCCATAATATCTATCTCCAATAAGAGTATTACATTCATGATTAATGTCCAAATTGCTAGATATAAGATTACTAATGTGAGTATTGAAAATAAAAATAATGATATATAAACCATTCATATGAGATTCTTTGAAACATGGCCCAATTTAAGGTTCAATTCTACCACCTTTAAGTTACAATGAGTAATTTTAACAAAACTGCCTACTTAAGTCTGAAATAAATGAACCAACAAGCATTTATTATCCACTTACTCTTTCTTGATACTGTGCAAAGCACTGGGGATACAAATACATAAATGAAAGTCTTTTCCTCAAGGACCTTGCACTCTACTGGGAAGACAATGTGTATATAAATACATATATGCATATAAGTAGAAATTACATACAAAATAAATGCAAGGAGAAATTGAGGGAAATCTCAAAAAGCTTTTATGTCAAAAGTATTACCTGGACATAGGAAATGGGAGTGTGAGAAATAAGAAGAAACCCAGTTTCACTGAACCAAAAAGTGCAGTAGTGGGAGTAATGTATAATAAGTGGAAAAGGCTGAGACCAGGTTATGAAGGATATGAAAAATGAAACAGAGATTTATCCCCAAAAAGAGCCATCAACAAGAAAAAGTCCCCATATATTCCAAAATATGTATAGTAGCATTTTTTATGATAACTAAGAATTAGAAGCAAAAGAGAAGCCTTTTAACTGGGGAATGATTAAACAAACTGTGACACATGAATGAAATGGCATATTACCATGCTGTAAGAAATGATGTATATGATGAAAACAGAAACATGGAAATATATATACATATATATGAAGCAAGCAGAGCCAAAAAAAAAAAACCAATAAACAATAACTACAACATACCAAAAAAAAAAAAAAAGTAAATGTAACAAAATTATAAAGATCAAGTGGGACTCAAATAAAGAGATTCTTTTCAATGCATCAATCAACTGTGCTGACTTTTTTTCCTCTTTTGAAAAATACAATTGTCATGTGGGAATGATGAGGTTCTGAAGGATGTGTTGGACAGAAAGAAACTTAAGAATTGATCCCTGAAATAAATAGGGAAAGGCACTGATAGAGATCAGTTTAGCTCCTTGGCCCCACTCTCTGGGGAGGTCTTCCACTCAGAAATCCAAGTTATGTCAGACCCCTGAGACCCACCCTCGATAGAAATTTCAAGCAGTGTCACCTTGCCATGCCCTGTCAGAAATCCTAGTCATATCCCTAAGATTAAATTTTCCCTATAAAATCTACTTATGGGCCATCCCATCGCTGCTGCCCTCTTCTAGGTCAGCCCACTACAGCACTCTGCCGCCTGATGTCTTTTTCCTTACCCCTCTCCCATGCCATCTGCTGTCTCCCCTAACTCACTGTGCTTCCCAACCCCACTTCTCCTCCTTACAACTAACTAATTCTTTTAGGGTGCTGAGTCCCTTTCAGGATTTAGCCTCCCAGCTAAGGGCATGCCCCAACCTCATGGGGTACTCTCTTTCTACTAGGTAATTATGAGTTCCACTGAGGAACTTGACTTTCATATGCTCTCCCAACTCTATTTCATATTTACCATTCCTGGTATCTACTGTATCTCTTCATTTTGACTCTAACTCCTTCCCCTAAATAAATTTACCTTTTGCCAAGAAGAATGGACATTGTAAATTCTTCATACGACCAAACCCCAACTTTTGGTGCTTACTATCTCCTGATGTCTACATCATCTGTATCAGGATGACTATGGGAGGAAGAAGTAGAGGACACTAGGGATAACTATGGTTCTGAAAGAAACAAAAAATTTCAGTAAAAGCTTTATTTTCTTAAAATAAAAAAAAAAGAAAAAGAAACTCAAAAAAGAGAAACATATTTGATGTTAGAAGAAAGTTTAATAAATAGGACAATGACCTGGTTAAATCTGCACTCTAGAAAGTCAAGCTGCTCTCCTCCTCAACTCTTATCTTCATACCAGGGGAAGGAAAGAGAAAGGAACAAAGGCTTATTAAGCACAAATTATGTGCTATCTCATTTGATCAAGGGGCCTTAACTATGCATACTGATACTCCCCAAAATGTCCTAGCTTCACAGCTCCTCCATTTACTTGTTTTATATGGCTTATTCCTCCACCTTACTTTAGCCACAAAAATGAACATTCCTTTGATCATACCAACACCCACAAATGTACCATCTCCATGTTTGTGAACTCTGAAATCCTCTTATCTGATCAGTGTCGTCATTCCACTTCTCCTTCTGCCCTGCAACCCCACATCTTATTCTTTATTTACACTTGACATCCAATACCTCAACCCTTCAGTTTTTTCTCGTCATGATCCAAGCTCTAGCTAAACTCTTCTCCTTCCCCCTTTTTGACTCCCTGATGAACCACTTCAACTCTTCTGTTGTACCTTTTCCCCACTTCATTGTTATCATACTTTAACTGCAAAATGTGAGCCTTGGATCACTTTTGCCACTTGTAGCTTTCATTCCTATAACATGCTGAATAATGCTGGAGAAAAATTATGAAATCTGCTAAATGGGTACCAGAAAGTTTATTATATAACCTCAACCGGGTCTTCATTGTTGCAAGGCAAACCTTTTATATGCCTAATTACTTTACTACCTCATTCATCACAACAGCTTTTCCAAACTTTTTCATCCCTCCTCAAACCCCCCTCAGCTCCTCTTCCCCTAACTCTCTCAGCGGAGAACTTTGCCTCATATTTTACTGAAACAATAGAGGCCATTCACAGAAAACTCCCTTTTCTCCCATGTTCCTCATCTAGGTCTTCCCGTCACTATCTCCTACTTCACCCCAATTTCACATGAAAGGTGGATTTTTGTCTATGTCAATATAAACCCTCCTGCATGTACAAGTGATTCCTGTCTTGTCCAGAAAACTGTCCCATTCTCACTAATTTTCAGTCTCTGTTGGTTGCTTCCTTACTACCTAGAAACATGTCCGTGACTCATCCATCCTCAAAAAATTCTCACTTGATATTCTAACATAATTATCATGTAGTGGATATCCTGCCATCTAGGGGAGGGGTGGGGAGTAGGGGGGAAAAAATTTGTAACAGAAAGCTTTGTAAGGGTTAATGTTTATGAATTACCCATATATATGTTTTGCAAATAAAAAGTATTAATAAATTAAAAAAAAATTCTCACTTGATCACTTAATTCACTAGGCTATCTTCCTATATCCTGCCTTTTGTGACTTAATTCTTTGAAAGGACCATCTACAGTAAGTACCCCCCTTCCTCTCCCCTTAATTCTGTAGTCTGGCTTCCTATGTCATCATTCACTGAAACCACTCTCTCCGAAGTTATTAATGGTCTCTTAATTGCCAAATCTAATGATCTTTTCTTATAATGACCTCATGCTTTTTGACCTCTGGAAGCTGATGACACTGTTGCTCATTCATTTCTCTTTGATCCTCTCTTCTCTCTAGGTTCTCATGGTATTGTACTTTCTTGACCCTCCTTCTATCTGTCTGATTACTCCTTCTCTGTCTCTTTTATGGGACCTTCATCTATGTCATGCCTGCTAACAATGGGTGTCCCACTAGGGTTCTGAAGTAGGCTAATTTCTCTTTTCCTCTATATTTCACATTGTGATCCTATCAGTTTGCATGGATTATTATCACTATGCAAATATCTCTCAGTTTTGTATCCAGTACTAATGCTGACCTCCAATCTCATATCCTCAACTGTCTATTGAACATCTTAAACTGGAATGTGCTATAGACATCTTAAATAGATGTGTCTAAAACTAAACTCATTATCTTTCCCCAAGAATCCTCCCTTCCTTCCTCCTTTGCCTTTTCCTGTTGAGGTCAGCACTGTCCTCCCAGCCACCCAAGTTTACAACCTAGTTATCATTCCAGATTCCTCACTGTTTCACCAATTTCCCACCCCCTCAACCAATCTGTTGCAAAAGCCTGCCAACTTTACCTTCATAAGATCTCTCACATATTATGCCCCTTTCTCTCCTCTGACACCACCACTACCTGGTACAGGTTCTCACCTCCTCAAACTTCAAGATATCAGCTATTTTATTTATTTATTTTTACTCTGATTATAGGGTTAGGTTCCCTTATTTAGGAAGAGCTAGCCCAAAACTAAGTCAAACTAATATCGTCTCTTAAGTCTAAGATACCTATAGATTTAGTCAACAGACTGAGAAGACTATCACTTAGTAGCAGATAATTCAGATGAATAAAATAATCATAAGATTTTTAGATTTTTCTAAAGACTGAACTTCCCTTTCTAGGAGAAAGGTGGGATTGACCAAAAGTTAAGTCATCCTTTCTAGCAGAGAGCAAGATTGACCAGAGGCAATTTCCTTTTCTAGCAGCTGGAGAGGGGAAGTCCTCAACTGAGATGGGTAGGAAGGAAATAATGAAGGAAACTTAAGGTTTAAAAATGCCTCTAAGGAAAAGGACAGAGAATCAATTAAGGAGTAATTGCTGGTGATGGTGAAGGCACAGGTGAGAAGGTGAGATCAGATAGACTACTAAACCTGTAAGAAATTTGTGGCAAATCTGATCAATTTGGTTACAGGATTTCCTCCAGCTCTGGTCATCAGCAGATAGGAGCAAATGGCAAGAGTAAGCCAATATTGGAGTTTCAACAAGATAGGGAGGTAAATCAATTCAAGAACATATGACAAGGAAGAACTGAACTAAATGGTTCATATATAACTATAGGGGCCAAATCAAGAAAGACACAAAGTAAGGTTAAAGCAAGAGTGATAGGTGGGAAAGTACTAAGGAACAGAGGGACTGGATTTGAAGAACAGGTTTAATATAACACCATAAGAATAATGTTAAAGCATGCGTCTTTCCTTTTGGCAAAGAGGTGATAAAAGAGAGGAGATGAATTAGTCACACATTTTAAAACATGGACAACATGTGGATGTTTTCCTTGACTATTTATTTATACAAATAAGCAGTTCAGGGTGGGGACAGAAGCAAGGGTGGGGATGAAAATCAGAAATAACAATTGAGGACAATGGCAGGTAGCATGTCTCTCTCTCTCTCTCTCTCTCTCTCTCTCTCACACACACACACACACACACACACACACACACACACACACACAAGTATACACACAGAAAAGTGTCAATGAAACATTACAAAATATATCAAAGCAAAAGGAAGTTCAGAATGGGAAACAAACAGGACAGTTTTATATTACTGCATTTATATATATACATATATATATATAATATACTTTTTAAAAAACTGTACATAAATCCAGTTTCAAAGGCAGTCTTTTTTTTTCTTTTATATACTAAAATGTTCCAGTTTGTTGATTTTGATTAAGTTCATAATATACTATGCTTTTTTAAAAGAATACATTGTGGGGCAACTAGGTGGCGCAGTGGATAGAGCACCAACCCTGAAGTCAGGAGGACCTGAGTTCAAATCTGGTCTCAGACATTTAACGTTCCCTAGCTGTGTGACCCTGGGCAAGTCACTTAACCCCAATTGCCTCAGCAAAAAGCAAAAAAAAAAAAAAAAAAAGAATACATTGAAGAGGGATGAGAAACAAAGACAGCCCTTTTGCTTTTCTTGTAAATGGTTTAAGAATTGGATGGCTATATCTCAACCAGCTGAAATTTAGCCAAATCCTAGGAACCAAAGGGTACAAATTAAATAAGTAACCCCATTTAATAAGACATTTGAATAAGGAAAAAAAGAGAAAGCCCAAACTTTAAGATTAAAAAAAAATAATGTTATTTCTTTACTTAATCTGAAGTCTAATACATAGAAAAGCAAGGCATTTTGTTGTTGTTGTTGTTGTTGTTGTTGTTGTTGTTTTCCAGAAAGTAATATGCTCAACAGGAAAAAAATTCAATAAAAAAAAAAAGAATCATGTCATCGTATTTAAATCCAGGAGAACAAGGAACAAAAGTTGCCTCCATAGTGTTATTTTATAATATTCCTCTGGAAGATCCTGAAACACAAACCTTTTTGCCCCATTCATATACAGAACTCTGCTGTTATAAGAGTAAACTTTTTTGTTTTTGTTGCTGTTGTTTAAAAATCTGATCTTTAAAAAAGCACAGGCCCTCCTCACCTTTCTCGTGAATAACTGTAATATATGTCTCCCAACTGGTCTCCCTGTATCAGATCTCTTCCCAATCCAATGTACCCTTCCACAAAGTTGCTAGAGTGATTTTTATAGGTTTTACATGTACAAAGATATTTATAGCAGCTCTTTTTGTAGTGGCAAAGAACTGAAAAATGAGAGGGTACCCATTAATTGGGGAATGGCTGAACAAATTGTTGTAAATGATTGTAATAGAATATCACTGTACTTTGAGAAATAATAATGGGAATGGTTTCAGAAAACCCCAGAAAGACTTAAATGAACTGATGCAATGTGAAATGAGCAGAACCAGATCATTGTAACTGCAATGTTGTATAATGATCAACTGTGAATAACAACTTTTCTCAGCAATGCAATGATTGAAGATGATTCCAAAGGACTTAATGACAAAAATGTTATTCACCTACAGAGAAAGGACAGGTGAACTCTGCATGCTTTAAAGCATACTTTATTTTTCTTACCTTTTTTTTTTGGCAACATGGCTAATATAGAAATATGTTTATGATTTTGCATGTATAATTGGTATTGTATTGTTTGCCTTCTCAATGGTGGAGGAGGACCTGGAAAAGGAGAATTTGAACTCAAAAAAAAATTTAAATGAATGTTGAAAATAAATTTTAAAAAATTTTAAAGACATTTTTCCTAAAGTATAGGTGTGACCATGTCACCCTCCCCTATTTATTAAACTCTAGTAATTCCCTATTATCTCTAAAGTCAAACAAAACTTCTTTATTTGACAAAATTATTCCCACTCTGGCCCCTTCTATCTTTACAGCCTTCTATTATACTACTCCCTCCCCCCATCCTAGGACTCAGGTATACCAACCTAATTGTTATCTCTCACACAGGATGTTCTACCTCTCAACTCCAGACATCTGCAGTGACAAGTCTTCAATGCTTGGAATGTCCTTTGCATGCTCATTTCCATCTTTTGGAATCCCTGGATGCCTTCAAGACTCAGTTTGAAAATCAATTTTTCTATGAAGCTGTTGCCATTCTTCTTGGTCACAACTACCTCATCCTCAAAGTTTGCCTTGTGTATACTTTGCATGCATCATTTATATACCTACATATGTATTATGTTGTCTTTATTAAAATGATAACATAAAAATTACCAGCATTGAGAAAGAAGAGGAGACGATCTGAAAATCAGAGGAATTTTACTTGAATACAAACTGAGGTTATTTTTTACTGAATAGAAATAGTTGAGTTTATAAGAGGTCTCTAGAGAAGCACTCAGGAAGCTGTGAGTTCAAATCCAGCCTCAGTTACAGAGGAGCCTTCTGGGGTCTAGGATCTCCTGCTATAAAAGCTTAAATAGCCAATAGTCAGCAACATAGTGACTCTCTGAAGATTATCTACCAACCCCCAAACTACAATGGTTCACCCTACCTTTTTCTGGGTTTATTCTTTCCTCAATCAAAAGAGTAAAACATGGTAGAAATAGGTCTCTCTCTCCAAAGACCTGTTCCTAGCATGGAAGCCTGATATTAGTGCTGTGTGGTTTCAGTGGATAAGCTATTTGCTGTCAAATATGGCCAATACAAGGAAATGCCCAGCTCAGAAAGCTAAAGTGCTCAGAGAATGACAGAATGAAATGCCTAAAGCCATGCTATAACTCTCACAGAGCAATGCTTTTTTTGCTCTTCTTCTGTCCATCAGAAAGTCACATAGAAACCAACTCTTAAACCAATCTGAACTATCCTCACTCCTTGGAAGAACAGTCCAAACAAAATATACATATGTATTTGATTAAACTGATTATTTCAAAGATATGCTGAGTCACTTGCCCCAAAGGGTGATTCCTTTACTTTAGTATACATTTGAACTTTATGAAAACCAAATGCCAGAATAAAATTCAAAACTACTCATGCCACTTCACGCCTTTCTTCTACAAATCTCAAATTAATTGTCTCACCTACATCCAATTTTTACAGTGTCACAGTGAGGTAGGTCATACAATTACCCCTAATTTACAGGAAATAAAATAATAACACAGCTTTGTTCTTCATAATAATAGTTAAGTAATTCATAATTATAATACAAAGGCCCCCCTCCCCAGGACATTATGGGGATTAACAGACAAATACAGATAAATGATATTTTTTATCTAAGAAGGTAAAAGTGCCTTAGAAAATTCTGCCCATTAATCTTCCAAAGAATTCCTATGATATAAACAAGGGGTAGGTTTAAAAAATGAGAAGATTAAGATAAAAATCAAGGTGAAGTCAATGAGAATCAGAGCACAGATTTTAGGATTATGAGCAACAGAGTTTGAGTACATATGTCTAGATGATGGTACTTTCTATAAGGTAAGCATAAATGAATTTGGATTTTGTGTACTGAATTCAAGAAATATAAATTCTTACACCAAATAATGTGGGTTTCTCCACATAAACACAAGGAGTTGAAAAGAAAGAATTATAAAGCTATTCACCCATTCTGTACTTGTGATTGAGAATGAAATGCTAGAGAAATCCCCAAACGAAAAAAAAAATCTTTGAATATTTTTAAGGTAAAAATAAAATATTATTAATTCTCAGAGGCAGTCTTTATGAAAGAGAACTCTAAAAGGAAGAGATATATAAAACCTGCCAGAAGATGTGATCATTACATTCTAAGATTATAAATATATACCAAAATCTATTAAAATAATTGAGGTTCTAATTTGGAGCTATGCTCAAAAAGTTATCAAACTGTGCATACCCTTTGACCCAGCAGCATTTCTATTGGGCTTATATCCCAAAGAAATCATAAAGGAAGGAAAAGGCCCCACATGTGCAAGAATGTTTGTGGCAGCCCTTTTTGTAGTGGCTAGAAACTGGAAATTGAATAGATGCCCATCAATTGGAGAATGGCTGAATAAATTATGGTATATGAATATTATAGAATATTATTGTTCTGTAAAAAATGACCAGCAGGACGATTTCAGAGAGGCCTGGAGAGACTTACATGAACTGATGCTGAGTGAAATGAGCAGAACCAGGAGATCATTATACACGGCAACAACAGTACTATATGACGATCAATTCTGATGGACATGGCTCTCTTCAACAATGAAATGTTTCAAACCACCTCCAATTGTTCACTCAAGAAAGCCATATACACCCAGAGAGAGGGATGCGAAATGTGGACCACAACATAACATTCTCATACTCCTTGATTGATGTTTGCTTACATTGTGTTTCCTTTATCTGATATATCGTTTGTGTAGATAAGATTTTTCTTGCACACCAATGATAAGTTTGGAAATATGTATACATATATTCGATTTGCCAATATTTTAACATAATTAACATGTAGTGGATATCCTGCCATCTAGGGGAGGGGTGGGGAGTTGGGGGGAAAAATTTGTAATGGAAAGCTATGTAAGGGTTATTGTTGAGGAATTACCCACACATATGTTATGCAAATAAAATAAAAATTTAAAAAAAAATAATTGAGGTTCTGCATGCTGAAATTTTCATTATCAGAATTTTAATTAAGTTTCCTGTTCTTTTCTTTTTTAAAGGATGTTCAGGTACTCCAACCCTACTAAGTTTCTGCTCAAGGTAGGATGCAACTCAGATTTTCATTCTTTTTCACACTTTTATTTTTTTTGTCTGCGTACATAATTTCCTGTAAAGACAATAAATCTGGTGTACAAAAAAGGCTGAAAAACAAGTAGAAATCCAGTACCTAAAGTCAAAAAAGAAGTCAAATGGCTTTCTATGCATTTTAAAAATCTTTAATTATATAGTATCTTATTTGACCCAATTCAAATTTTATCACTATTACCCAATCTGCTTATCTTGAAATGTCTACTGGACATCCAGTTTGAAAAGTCTGAAAGGCAGCTGGAGAGACAAGACTGGAAGCCGAGAGATTAGGGCAGGATGAGTAGATTTGAGAATCATCAACATAGAGATGATCATTAAATCCATGGGAGCTAATTAGATCACCAAGTGAACTAGTTTATCGAGAGAACCGATGGCCCCATTATTCTTCCTGCCTTTCCTCTGAGATTATACACAATTTCTCCTGAATATATTTTGTTTTTACATAGTTGTTTACATTTGTTCCTAATTAGAGAATAAGTTCTTTGAGAGCAGGGGCTGTTTTTTGTCCTTTTTTTATATCCTCAGCTCAGGTTCTATCAGATAATGATACTTAATAAATGCTAGTTGATTATCTTACTGACTGATCAGTGAAATGTCAGGGAAGCTATGAATTGGTTCTAGACAGCATTTTGCAACTATTTCCAAAAACTTAATAAGCACTATATATCCTTTGACAAAATAATACCATACGCCAAAGAATTAAGATCTGTCTTCCTATTGGAAAGTATCTGGACAAATTATGTACGGGAATGTAACAGAGCATGATTATCATAAGAAATAATGAAATAGTTTCAGAGTTAAGTGATTACAGAACAAAGTATGCAAAACTAGAACAATTTGTACAATGACAACACAAAGATAACTTTGAAAGATTTTAAAATGCTGATCAACATAATAATAAATTATACTCCAGAAGAATAAAGATGAAAACAATTGGAGGAGGGGAATGGAATTTGGGAGCAATAGATTATAAATACATATAAAAAGAAATTGATTTTTTAAAAAAGAATACTTGAATTCTAAAAAGTAATGCAGCAATAAGAGGCTAAGTCATTTTTTGCTCTATTGCATTATACAAGATGCATTGAAAAAATGGAAGGGCAGAATTTCTCTCTTACCACTCTATATTTTAAATGTATTAAGTAAGCATAAATAATGTTAGCTGCCTGTGCTTAAAGAGGCACCAGGAAGAAATCAGGCAAATACAGTCAGAGAATGTATTAAGAGTCCCTTCAAATAATCACAAAGGTTTGCATTTTTAGCTCTTTGGCCCATATCTGATTGCTGATGTCAGGATTATCAAGTTTAAGACTTTGCTGAAACTATGCTAGTAAGGCCAAATGACCTATTGCAAAGTAAATTAAAACCACTAAACAAAAACAAGATACCATGCAATTCTGCTGAGCTCCTCAATACTGAAAGTACCAAGGGAACTCTCCTCCTTGAAATGGCTTTCAATTAAAAATGGAAGGTGGGGGAAGGGAAGGGCTGAACTGTCACCAGAAGAACACACATAGAATCCAGGAACACAGGCACTCTCCTAGTCAGTGCCCACAGGAGCATGTAGAATTAGCATCAGAGCTAGTATGCAGGGAATTTAGTTTGCTGCAAAATCTGTACCACAGAAAGCCCTGCCCTAAGGCAAAAGCATTACAGATTTACTAGTACAAAACTGTCCCTTGTGGCTCCTTGGCTAGCAGAGATATTCTAATACCATTAGCCCATGACCAGCAAATCTAAAGGCATTGAAAATGACTGCCTACAAATTGATCCTTACAGAAAAATATCATTATATGCCAGTTAATAGGTTATATTCTTTTTTTTAATTTTACCCTAACTCAGGTATCATTCATAATAATCCCCTTAAAATAAGAGCAATCTAAAGAATATTGTTTGATTTAAGCTTCCAAAGGGAGATATACAGCAGCAGAAGTGAACCTCTGAATCACTCATGGCAAGGAAGACTTATCAGGTTAGATAAAGGCCTGTAGGAAAGGGGTTTCAGGAAGGCTGATCATCAAGACCACTTGTGGTACAGGTCACCATAAATCCTGATAAAGAACAAATGAAACAATAAAGCACTAATGATGGAACTGTGAATGAATAAAACTATTCTGGAAAGCAAACTGGACTTAGGTAAATAAAATGACCAAAATACCCATCATCTTGGATAGGTATTCACTTGAGATTTCACTACTAAAACATTCCAAGGAGGTAACTGATATAATCATAGGTATATCAAATATTTAGAGAAGCATTTTTTTATAATAGCAAAGAACTGGGGGGAATGGGCAAATAAATTTTGGATATTAGATTGTCAGAAACAATGAAGATGATTAATACTTTTAAGCATAGAAAGACTTGCATGAACTGATACAAAGGAAGTAGTTTGAAAAACAATATATAAGACTAAAACAAAGTAAAAGGAACCATAAAAAGAGATCACAAAACTACTGAGAATTTAACATTTCAAAATTTTATATACATATAAATATAAATAAGCTTAGCCCCAAAGAACACATATGAAAATACACACCCCTCATTGTTTTCCAATATGGATCAAAAAGTATGGAATACTACATAAATTGTCAAATTCATCTATATATGTTGATCAACTTAGATGACTTTTACTCTTTTTTTCTTTTAAAAATAAGCTCTTTGTTATTTGGGATAACATCATGGCAAGAGTGTGCAGGAAGAACACAAAAGAAAATCGAGGTGATATTAAAACAAAATATATAAATAAAATTTATTTATAATTTTTTAAAAACAATATCTTTAATTTATCCCTCTATCTTTATTACATTTCCTAGATGAGAAGAAAATCAAGAACAGATCAGAAAAGCAAGTTAAAGTCCTGTAGACCAAAAAAAAAAAAAAAAAAAATCTATGTAATGTTAAAAACAGCACTGAACAGAGAGCACATAATAAGAATGACCTTCTTAGCTTCAAACAAATAGTAGCTCCTCAAGAAATAACTGGTGGTTGAATTAAGCTTTTAGCAGAGAAATGGAAAAGTTGCTACTTATTACTTGCCTTCAATCTTGAAACAAGTCATTAATTCTGACATGTGCAGTAAAAGGAGAGTTGGTCTCCTAGTTCCAAATAACTTTTAAAACCATTAAGTGCATAAGAATAAGTTTATTTATTTGTAGAAATTTTATAAACTAATTCATCTCTCATGAAATCTGAAGCATCATAAATATGTAAAAGAGTTGTCAGGAAAACTTTAAATACTGAATAATTTTATTTGAAAAAATGTTTTCTCTTTTTTTGTGTTTACGTTATTGTTAGTTCGAAATAGAGCACTCCCACAATTAAGTCCTTATAAATAAAGCAACTAAAGCAAAACTAACAAAGTGACTTCATCTAATAAATATCTGCAACATTTCTCACATATAGTCCTCCACCTCTGAAAGACATGCAGTGAGGTCTTTTAAAAAAAAAAAAACACTTCTCCCACACAAAAAAAGGGAAATGTTAAATGCTAGAGGGATGTGGGAAAACTGGGAGTTGTGAACTGATCCAACCACTCTGGAGAGCAATTTAGAATTATGCCAAAAGGATATAAAACTGAATATCCTATGATCCTATATAATACCACTGCTAAGTTGGTATCCCAAAGAGATTTTTTTTAAAAGAAAAAGAACCTATTTATACAAAAATATTTTTAGCAGCTCTTTTTGTGGTGGCTAGGAATTAGAAATTGAAGGGATACCCATCAATTGGAGAATGGCTGAACAAACTGTGTTATATGACTGCAATGGAATATTATTGTGTTATAAGAAATGACAGGTAGAATGATTTCAGAAAAACCTGGAAAGACTTAGATGAACTAATACAAAATAAAGTGAACAGAATCGGGAGGACATTGTACACAGTAACAGCAATATTGTACAATGATCAACTATGAATGATTTAGCTCAGATCATTATACAATAATCCAAGACAATCCCAAAGCTCCCATGATGAAAATACTATGTCTCCAGAGTCTGACTACAGAAACATCCTATTTTTTTCTTTCCTTTTTTTCCTTCCTTCCTTCATTTCTTGAATCTTCTTGCACAAAATGACCAACATGAAATGTTTTACATCTATATCAGACTGCTTACCATTTCAGAGAGAAGGAATGGAAGGGAGGGATAGGATTTGAAACTCAAAATTTAAAAATACTTTAAAAAAATGTGTTTTTATAGCAGAAATAGTAAATGCATCCTTCTCAGATCATGATGCAATAAAACTCACATGTAATATAAGGCCAGGAGAAAATAGACCACAAGTTAATTGGAAATTAAATAATCTAATCCTGAAGAATGAATGGGTGAAAGAGCAAATCATAGACACAATCAATAATTTCATCCAGGAAAATGACAATAATGAGACAACATACCAAAATTTGTGGGACACAGCTAAAGCGGTTATAAGGGGTAATTTTATATCTCTAGATGCTTACTTCCATAAAACAGAGAAAGAGAAGATCAATGAACTGGGCTTACAATTAAAAAAGCTAGAAAAAGACCAAATTAAAAACCCTCAATTAAATACCAAATTGGAAATTCTGAAAATGAAAGAGATCAATAAAATTGAAAATAAGAAAACTATCGAATTAATAAATAAAACTAAGAGTTGGTTTTATGAAAAAACCAACAAAATAGATAAGCCTTTAGTTAATTTGATTAGAAAAAGGAAAGAGGAAAATCAAATTGTTAGTCTCAAAAATGATAACGGAGAACTTTCCTCCAATGAAGAGGAAATTAGAGTAATAATTAGGAGTTTCTTTGCCCAACTTTATGCCAATAAATTTGATAATGTAAATGAAATGGAGGAATATCTACAAAAATATAGATTGCCTAGGTTAACAGAAGAGGAAATAAATTATTTAAATAGCCTCATTTTGGAAAAAGAAATAGAACAAGCTATTAATCAACTCCCTAAGAAAAAATCTCCAGGGACAGAGGGATTTACATATGAATTTTACCAAA